>CM061041.1:145605423-146090865 GCA_030762985.1 Adelphocoris suturalis | reverse complement strand
TTATAGCTGATGGAGTGAAAGGAGGGGAAGAATTTCTGGTTCATTCAACAGTTTGAAGGGATAATTCCAAACTTTATAGAAATGAACTCATCAGTTGTGTAATATATTGAGGGATATCCTCATTCAAACATTTACCAGGTCTGCCACTTTTGATAATTTCGAATTTTTCAAGTACATTCAACATTTGGACAAAAACGAAGAAATTCTACTAACTATCTGTCAAATCAAAATCGTAACTTTGATTGGATTCCTTAAGATGTTTTGAAAATGTAGATCTACCCTTGTTTTCCCTGAAATCCCCCAGATGCTCTTCTATTCTTTCCCTGAATTTCCTACTAGTTTGACCGCAATATTCGTACCTCATATAACGTTTTTATACCTCGAGGATTGTTTATAATTAACTAACCGCTTCGCAGCTGAATTTATTTTTGAGCCGGCTTAGGCAACGTAAGACTATAGCAAAATTTTAGATCTTTCCAACAAATGGTGAACCTCTGTCGGATGACAACTGACGGTGTATCCGTTACTGACCGTAGTAAGAGAAAATGAAAATAAACGTGACCTTTTAGTGCATTTTGTAAAAAAAAAGGGATATCGCAGCAAATTATTACACAAAGGGTATTTTTTCTGTATTAGAAAGCCCTTCTACGCAGATCATTGGTCTATAATTATTAAGCCCCATGTAAATCTAGTAAATGATCAAAACTTGGCGCAACGTGCCTCCCAAAAGGGTTCACACATTTACAAACCCCACAACTTTACGGTTTATAGTTGGTAGGTGAATGTTAAAAAATTTTCTAAAAATGTAAAAACAACAAAACAAAAAACTTAGTAAAACAGCAGGTCGAAAAGGAAAGAAATTAGCATCAGAGGCCCCATCAGCTATTCAGTGATCCTCCGAACCTCGTATTGTTCTTAAGGTGTCCCGAACGAGCTCCTTTAAATTTCAGCAACGTGAGTCGATTGGGAAAGAAATTAGCCTCTGAGGTTCCGAAGCTGATCAGAATAACACGAGAAGTGGGAATATTACAGCAATATAAAATACCTAACCAGGTGACTCAGAAAGAGTAACGCTTGGACCACCAAAAAGTTTCAACGACCCTCAGTTTGCGCGCAAATTGAAATGAACCAGAACTTTTTATCAAACTCTACATACACATATCAAAAAGCATTAAACTCAAGGAATTTCAAAACGAATTTCCATGAAGGAAATTTACGGTAATGGAAATTTCGGATTCATTGCAAAAGCTTAATTTTCTTAGAAAATTGGCTAAAATGTTCCGACCTTGGTAGACCGGAAGTAGACTGTAGTGGATTTAAATATGTTTTACTTGGTGTAGGTAGACCAAGTGGGACATTTATATTCTGATTATGCGGGTTAGTCCCTGGGTTATTCCTGTAAGGAATGTGAGCGAAACCGTCAAGGTCAGCTTGCTTGGCGGGATGAACTGAGAGATAGTTCGTGTCGCAGCCGCGTGGAGCACTGGGCTCGCATAGTGGGTGCTGGGTTCGATCAGTTTGGTACTGAGCCGTTTTGTAATATTCCGGCCTAAGATTTATATCTGTAGGAGGAATATGTTGAGCTTGGTTGAGGTACTGAAAAGTATCCTTTGTTTTTTGTACATTTGGAGTGTATTTGACACTCGGATCGGCCGGGTAGCCTTGTGTCGAATATCGTGGATATTCGGAAATCTTTGTCGAATCATAATGATTGACTTCAGAGCGGGTCTGAAAGGTATCCTCGATCTTTTGTATAGGTGAGGCTTGATCTAACGTTTCCTTCGTGAATACGTTAGGTGAGAAGGCGATCTCGTCGCGAGGATCGAGCCTTGAGCCGTCGCTAGGAACGGCGGACTGGCCGGGCAGCGTGTAGGTAGCGCTGCGTGGGCTAAGAGGCCCGGCCGCGCCGTGTTCTACCTCCCCTTGCATGAGGAAATAGGACGGCCGACGTTCCATCGAAATATCCGAGTTATTAGCTCGTTTTCGATGCCTCTATGTATAGAAATAGAGGGTTTAGAAGGTGGACTCGCTTGACAGAGCTTCTTTCCTTTGCTCGTATGTCAGGGTCCTACCTTGTAGTCTTGAAAAAGACTTCCTTGGACGGTAAATTAGAGCGTATGAGCTGAGTAATTTACCGGCGTGCCCACAGCGGTCGGTGACGAGCCTAGTGCTACGAAACCCGGGCGACACGACTAGGAACGTCCCAGCGGGCGTACGATCTAAAGAGAATATCGATAGATGTACCGGGTGGCGTCCTGACAGATGAACTACGTTGGGCAATGAGCAGGATGAATAATCACTGGACTCGTAGATGCCAATGCGAGATCTGTGTGGAGAGAAGGTAGGCCTTGTAGAAAGCAGTAGGAAGCCGTTCTTGAGATGAACTCGGGATGCAGAAGGTTCGTCAGCGTAGAGCGTGTAGAAATCTTCGTACTTCTGAGTGTAGTCGTCGAGAGCGGAGAGTGGAATGAATTCGGAGGGCTCCGAGCGGGGTAATTATAGGGAGGTGGCCGCCTCCTGCCGCCTCCTGATTGGTCCGCTTAATTTCGTTAATTCGACTGTGTAATCTCATTGGCTCGCACATTGTTTTCTCAGTATCTGCGAGTATGATAGCTGAGCTGGTCCTCCGGGGTGGTTTCCCCACGTCCGTCGCTGCGACGGGGTCCCCGGGGGTGGCTTACGAGCGTCCGTCGCGGAGCCGACGACCTTGAGTTTAGACGGGGACCTCGGGTGCTTTCTCTGCGTCCGTTGTTCAGACGGGGTCCCCGGGGTGGCTGCTGGACCAGAGGTGGTTGCTTGCCGCCTCTTGGTTGGTTCGCCTATTGTCTCTCGTGTAATCAGTGTTTCTGATTGGCGAGTAGGCTTGTTTGAATTGTCCTTGTTAGTTTTAGAGGACGTTTGATTTTCTGTTTGAGTTTTCTCGTTCAAGGCGACTTGGTTCGAGATACTTGTCGCATCTCTCTCGCCCAGTAAGTGTCTAGGGAGGTCGCCTTGTATGTTATTAGTTAATATTTCACTTTTGAGAGAGAAATTCGTATTTTTTCTCTGGTGAAATATTTTGTTTGACGGAGTTGTAACTCGACGTCTTATAAATATTTTTGTGTTGTGTCTACCTCTTTTTGGTAGCCCTGAAAAGGGCTGTTGAAAAGAGGGGGTGGTTTTCACCACATAGATCTTCTGTTGTTGGAATATAAATAATAATTAAATTAAGAGTATTTCCTAAGAATTTACTATCAATTTAATAAATTAATATAATTGAAGTAGGTGATTACCTACATACGCTTCACATGCCCAAGAGGATACAGAAGTTATAATGCAGTCGATTTCGGGAAGTTAGGATTCCATTGGAATTATATTATCACTGATCCAATTGTCATAGTTTTCAAGGTGATTTTTGATATGTTTTACTGGGTACGATTCACTCCCGTGTTGATGTCATTTTTTCTTGTCGATGCTTTAGTCCATAGGGAAAGCAAACGAATGAACGCATAGCGGCCGGGGTGGTTTCGTTCGATTCTTTGGACGGGTACCAATAAATGAAACTAAAAAAAATCATTACTGTTATAGAAAGATTTGCAGATATGGATTTTTGAATATTTCAGCCCTTAGGTTCTACCCTCTAGTGTTGATCGAAAGCAATACCAATGTTGCTGGCACATCCTCGGCCGAAAAATAATTTTTCAGCCAAATTTCTTAAAGTTTGGTCCAACACTTTTCGAGAAAAAGTTCGGACGGTGGACAGACGGATTTTTTTAAATTCGATTTGGAGGCCACAGAGGAAAAAGCAGCTATCTCGGGTTTTTACGATTTTGAGAAAAACTAATATGACTACCGTTGAGGTTAGTAAAAAAATGTTAAAAATATTCTAATATTACTTTCAGGGTATGGGCAAATGAGATCATACAACTTGAACTGCAGAAATAGAACGAATTTATTCAATTTAATTAATTATAATGGCAAACTACCCAAAACAGGGGGAAAACCTGCCATATTGTGCTTTAAATGCCACTTCTTCGTGCGTAATTTCTCGTACTATTTTCGGGCTTTCTTCTCAAAAAACTGCCATAGATGCATGAGATCGCCAAACTTTTCTCTTGAAATGATGATTGCTTTCAAATAAGCTCGTGAAGGGGGGAAAAAATCTACAGGTCGGTTGGAGGGCGTTGTGCGCCGTTGGACCATTGTTAGAACGGCGATTCCCTCGGGCTTGACGTGCTAGTCCTGAATTCACTCAATGACAGTGACAATAACAATGACAAAAATGGTTTATTCCTTTTGGTTTTAAAACGTCGTTTGAATCAGCAACACGAGCAACTGTAAACAGAAGACCTTACCTGCAACCATTCAGGTCGAAATTCGCATTCCCACCATCACCTTATGTCACCACACTTACCAATTAGAAATTTGACCAATTAGATGATATCAATATTCAGCATAGGTAACACTTTCATGTGTTGGAAAGATGACTTGGTAATAAATTGCTTTGTTTATCAACTATGTTAAAAAGCGTATAATTGTGAGATTCCGCTGCTGTAATGGATTGAACCCCATTGTGAGGTCCGAAGCTCCGAGTTCCGATACTAAATATACTATAAGCGGCGTTTAATAATATGGACCAGAGATCTACGTAGAAGGGCTGTCTAATATATAAATAATAAACCTTTGTGTAATAATTTGCAGCGTTTTTCATTATTTCACACTGATTCAATATATTCATCAACTTCAATAAATATTTGTTGATTCATAAGGAAAAATACAATAATAATGATCAGCCATTATCCTTCCAGTGCCCACGGGATTCATTTCTAGCATTAACAGCAAAAAGTTTATATTCTTCCTCCATACATCTGTTTGAACTTGTATAAATTATTGACATTTATCTTGGTTTATTATAATTAAATTCGTGTAGGATATTTTATATGCCTTTTTTTGTATTATGTATATTGTTAAATGTTACTGTGAGTGAGTTTGTAATTTTGTGCTCTCACCATCTGCAACAGCTGCTTCACCATGCATCACTGACTGCTACCTACTATGTTCTAGCGCCTTTTTACACTTTCTCAGCCTTTTTCTATACCCAGACCTCTTATCATTACAATTTTGTATCCTGTAACATCCGCGCACTTAGCAATTATTCAGTTAGATTTTGGTACTAAATCGCTTCATATTTCATCAACCTTCCCGAAATATCACGGGGAATTGCTACCGGTCTCCCACATATCTGTTGTACTTGGTTGGTTCAACACTTCCAATCAGGTGCCACCTGCATGCTGACCGGTCTCCAGCTCAGGGTTAAAGAGATAATTGTGGTGAGATCTTTCTTTATTTTCATCTTCTCTCTTCATTTTACCTTAAGGTCTGTTCTGGCTGTACCAATTCATCTACATCTTCTACCTATCTTCTACACATACCTATCTTCTACCTACCTTACTTGGAGTTGGGCCTTCATTCTCTTCATCTATCTACCTCTTCAGCTATGGGAATGAACTTTGGGAAATATCTGTGATACTTATCATTATCTGTTACCTTCATCTTCATTTTCTTCAGTGGCCACTCTATAGGTAGGGAACTTATTCATTTTCACAAGTTGTTTCACTTAGGTACATACTGTGCAATAAATCACCTGAAGCTTACTTATATTTACATATTTATTTACTTACCCTAGTCACACTTATCACATCTAGTCATTGGTTACTACAGTGCAACAATATTTTAAATACAGTTCACTTTAGGCCCATGAGGTGGTATTAGGAAACTAGGGTATCAGCATACTAGTTTCCACGAGCCTCATAGTGCTATCATTTTACCATTTTACCACTTGTATCGTAGGGAGAATTTTACCTGCAAACAAACAGCAGGCTCTTGCTTACGTACAAAACACTTTTCGGTTGCAAAAATATCACAAAAGCGGGCAAAAAACCAATAAATACTTCAAGGAATTACCCCCCACGAAGAGAATAACACCGAGTTGTGTGGGGGAGTCGGGGGAGTATACTTCCTAACTACTAACAATTAATTTCTAAATATTTGAACATTGAACAAAAGATGTCCAAAAAATAAAAAATAAAAGAGAGTTACATTTTCATTTAGCGATAAACACTTATAAACTTAGAATGAATTCGTTCAGGTCCTATTCCAATAAGCCATGTAAAAACTATTTTTTTTTACTTGGACGGGTGTATAATAGTCTTGTATAATTAGCGAATGGCTAATCAAATGAAAACTGTGGAAATTAAGGTCATTAAATGTATTTCACATTAGCGCATGCGCAGTAGGTATAAATGATACAATCATGTTGAAATTGATATGAGGTAATCAAGTCATTTTCTTCCTACTATCATCCAAATTTAAGCGACATCGAACTACTAGAGTGTGAAAAACGCTGCAAATTATTTCACAAAGGTTTATTATTTTTTCAATTGAGTATGATCGTAGTTTTAGTTGGCTAGCGTACGTCATAAGGCCCGTCCAGACTGATCGGCGTTTCCTACTTCGAGTTGCCACAACCTATACTTCTATAATTATATACGCATGTTTATATTTCTCGATTTGAGCTCCTATCTATTCAAATAGTTATTGCCTTAATAATATCATTATCTAAGTACGTACGAAAAGTCGAGAGGATATGTTATTAAATATGCGTAGGAAAAGCTTTGGTATTAACACACAAATATGACCTTGAAAAAAACATTCATGCCTCGAACGAACGCCGGCGCCGTACCCACCACAAGCCGCGGCGCCGGCGCCTCCTCTCACTCCACCCCCCCCCCCCCCCCCTCTCCACCCACCGTGACCCCCTGCCAAGCGTGCCAGGCGTGCGCGCGTCGAAAAAGACACTTTTTTGCCCGTTTTTGGCCCATAGCATCTATGCGAGTAAAGCGATCGGGATGGTTAAACGTTAGGACCAACTAGACCCCAAATGGAGTCTATGTGCGAAAGAACGGGTTTTTTAAGTCAATTCTCAGGCCTTTTATGGCCCGGACGGCGGACGGCGGACGCCGGACGGCGAACGGCGAACGGCGGACGGCGGACGGACATTTTAAATTTGGATTCTACATACCTTGAAACGTAAAGTGACAAAGTTTGAGGGGGGGTTATAAAAATTTTTTGCTACACGATCACATAGGCTTGTTATTGGAAATAATAAACCAAAAAAGGAGCATAATGGAATTTAAGTTTGCGCATGCGCAGAGTGAAATATTGATTTGGCAAAAATGAGACTGACAGGAGATCGTCTACCCCCTAGCCCGCACATTCCCTGAAAATGTCATCCAAATCGGATGGAAACTGTGGAAAATAAGCTTGTTACAAGGATTTCATATTGGCGCATGCGCAGTAGCTATTGTTGATACAACCATGTTGAAATTGATATAAGATGATCAAATTGCCATCTCCCAACCATCATACAAATTTGAGCGAGATCGAACGACTACGGCGTAAGAAAAAGATGCTTGGTAGAATTTACGTTTGCGCATGCGCAGAGTGAGGTATTGAGTCAAGAACGATGAAACTGATAGGGGATCGTCTACCCCCTAGTCCGCACATCCCCTGAAAATTGAATCCAAATCTGATGAAAACTGTGGAAAATAAGCTTGGTACAAGGATTTGCAGACACACGACAGACATACACGCACAAACAGACACACATACACAACACACACGCAGACACACAGACAGACACGGAACCAAACTTGTTCAGAATGGTCTAAAACGTAAAATACGAGCTGAAATTTTAATTTTGGAGACCAAAATGTTTTTTCTTTCCCGAAAGTGAAAATAATACTTCCGCTACCTTTAGGTAGACTCGTAAGCAATAATAAACTTCGGTGTAATAATTTGCAGCCTTTTTCCATAGAAGATTACAAGAGTTTCTTTTTCAGCATTTTGAGCATTTTATACCATTAGGTAGGTATACCCTATTACTGAATAGTTGAATAGTTAGTAGTTAGTTAGTAGTTAGTTAGTAATAGTTACCGCTGTTTCACTCAATAACTCGTCCATAAAGTTTTGTAGCGCGCCTGACAATTGTCGTCCCCAGCTCGAAACGTTTCTATCTCTCACCTCATTACGAACTTCACGAATCGGGAGGGGCTTCACATTTGGGTCTAACGCTCCTCCGCCGCTCTCAGAGTTATCTCAAGCCAGAAGTTGATTGCCGGCAAAGCAAACCCTCTTTGGGATAACTCACGTATTCCTGGACTGGAATGGAAAAATGGGTGCGTATAAAACGTTGGATTTCCAGGAGAAATGTCACAGTTGTCACCACCTCCGAAACAACAACAACAGCCATGGCTTCCTACGCGATGTTCGCCCTCGTTTCTTGCATCGTCCTCATCGCTCAGGTATCTATCAGAATCCGGCTGTTCCATAAATTCGGATGACACTAACTTTAAATTGTAATTGTCACACAATAACTCAATACAAGATAGTTACAAACTGGGGGTTGTATCTCGTGAAATGAAATGAAAAAGACTTTGCACTTACGATCTGGTACAAAATAGTGTAAAAGTACATTTTATTCAACTTCTACATACTGTTGCCCCTCAGACAATAATTTACACAGATAATCCTGGAATTTTATGTATTTTTGAAACGACATAAAATCCAGGTTGACCATAAATTCGGATGACACGAAATTAAAATTGTAATTGTCACATTGTGAAAGAATAAACTCAACACAAGATAGAAACTGGGGATTGTATAGCGTGGAATGAAATTAAAAACACGCTGTACTTACAACCTGGTACAAAACGTACAAAATTGTATAAAAGTACAATTTATTGTACTTCTACATACTGTTGCCCCTCAGAAAATTATTTACGCAGATAATATTGGTATTTTATTTATTTTTGAATACCAAATAGGTATATATTACAATCCAGTGTGACCATAAATTCGGATGGCATGAAATATAAATTGTAATCGTCACAATGTGAAAGAATAAACTCAACACAAGATAGAAACTGGGGATTGTATAGCGTGGAATGAAATTAAAAACACGCTGTACTTACAACCTGGTACAAAACGTACAAAATTGTATAAAAGTACAATTTATTGTACTTCTACATACTGTTGCCCCTCAGACAATTATTTACACAGATAATATTGGTATTTCATTTATTTTTGAATACCAAATAGGTATCTATTACAATCCAGGTTGACCATAAATTCGGATGACACGAAATTAAAATTGTAATTGTCACATTGTGAAAGAATAAACTCAACACAAGATAGTTAAAAACTGGGGTTTGTATAGCGTCAAATGAAATTAAAAACACGTTGCGCTTACAATCTGGTACAAAACGTACAAAATTGTACAAAAGTACAATTTATTGTACTTCTACATACTGTTGCCCCTCAGAAAATTATTTACACATATAATACTGGTACTTCATTTATTTTTGAATACCAAATAGGTATCTATTACAATCCAGTTTGACCATAAATTCGGATGGCATAAAATACAAATTGTAATCTTCACAATGTGGAAGAAAAAACTCAATGCAAGATAGTTAGAAACTGGAGGTTGTATAGCGTGAAATGAAATTAAAAACACGCTGTACTTACAATATGGTACAAAACAAACAAAATTGTGTAAAAGTATAGTCTACTGTACTTCTACATACTGTTGCCCCTCAGACAATAATTTACACAGATAATATTGGTATTTCATTATTTTTAATACCAAATAGGTATCTTACAATCCAGTTTGACCATAAATTTGGATGGCATAAAATACAAATTGTAATCGTCACAATGTGGAAGAAAAAACTCAACGCAAGATAGTTAGAAACTGTGGGTTGTATAACGTGAAATGAAATTGAAAACACGCTGTATTTACAATCTGGTACAAAACATACAAAATTGTACAAAAATACAATTTATTGTACTTTTACATACTGTTGCCCCTCAGAAAATTATTTACGCAGATAATATTGGTATTTTATTTATTTTTGAATACCAAATAGGTATATATTACAATCCAGTGTGACCATAAATTCGGATGGCATGAAATATAAATTGTAATCGTCACATTGTGAAAAAATAAACTCAACACAAGATAATTAGAAACTGGGAGTTGTATAGCGTGAAATGAAATTGAAAACACGCTGTATTTACAATCTGGTACAAAACATACAAAATTTTGTAAAAGTATAGTCTACTGTATTTCTACATGTTGCCCCTCAGAAAATTATTTACACAGATAACACTGGTATTTCATTTATTTTTGAATACCAAATAGGTACCTATCTATTTACAGTCCAGTTCGACCATAAATTCCGATGGCATGAAATATAAATTGTAATCGTCACATTGTGAAAAAATAAACTCAACACAAGATAATTAGAAACTGGGAGTTGTA
Source organism: Adelphocoris suturalis (assembly GCA_030762985.1). Classification (NCBI taxonomy): domain Eukaryota; kingdom Metazoa; phylum Arthropoda; class Insecta; order Hemiptera; family Miridae; genus Adelphocoris; species Adelphocoris suturalis. Next base: position 146,080,502 of record CM061041.1, on the reverse strand, counting down.
TAGCGTGAAATGAAATTAAAAATACGCTGTACTTTCAATCTGGTACAAAACATACTAAATTTTGTAAAAGTATAGTCTACTGTACTTCTACATACTGTTGCCCCTCAGAAAATTATTTACACAGATAACACTGGTATTTCATTTATTTTTGAATACCAAATAGGTACCTATCTATTTACAGTCCAGTTCGACCATAAATTCGGATGGCATGAAACATAAATTGTAATCGTCACATTGTGAAAGAATGAACTCAACACAAGATAATTAGAAGCTGGGAGTTGTATAGCGTGAAATGAAATTAAAAACAGACTGTATTTACAATCTGGTACAAAACGTACAAAATTGTACAAAAGTACAATTTATTGTACTTCTACATACTGTTGCCCCTCAGAAAATTATTTACCCAGATAATGTTGGTATTTTATTTTTTGAATACCAAATAGGTACTTTTTAGGTATCTATTACAATCCAGTTTGACCATGAATTCGGATGACACGAAATTAAAATTGTAATCGTCACATTGTGAAAGGATTAACTTAACGCAAGAGAGTTGCATAGCGTGAAATGAAATGAAAAACACGTTGTACTTACAATTCGGTACGAAACGTACAGAATCGTACAAAGTACAGTTCATTGTACTTGTGACTTTGTACTTTTGCTCCTTGGAACATTATTTACACAGATAATTGGTATTTAAATGTTTGATACCTAATAGACACCTATCTATTAAAATCTCTTTTGTTCATAAATTCGGATGGCATGAAATTGTAATTGTAATCGGCACATTGAGGAAGAAAAAAATATATAGCAAGACAGTTAAAAATCATGGGTTTATAACGCGAAAATGAAAAGAAAAACAAGTGTTTTGCTTATAATTGCTTACAAAACGTACAAAATTTTACGAAAGCACATACTTGTACACTCCTGTGCCCTTCAGAATATTTTATTTTTAGATGTATAATTGGTAGGTATTTCATATTGAGAATTCATAATAGGTATTTAGGTATCAATCAGAACCTAGTTTATTCATGAATTCGGATGTCATGAATTTTAAATTGTAATCATCACGTTGAGAAAGAACACCAACTCATCGCAAGACAGTTCTACACCGGGGATTGAATCGTGTGAAATCAAATGAAAAATGCGTATTTGATCTTAAAATTTTGTAAAAATTGTACCAAATTGTAAAAAAGTACAGACTATCTAGAGACAGACAAGTACAGACAAGACTAGCTTGGTCCTACCTGAAAACTTTCGAATTTTTCTACTAGTCAAGAAGATTGTCCAGAATTATATATATATATATATATATATATATATATATATATATATATATATATATATATATATATATATATGTTACCGTTAAAGTGTGAAATCAGTTAGTATATAAAATAACTAGTTAGAATATAGAATAACTACGGAGACCAGTTAAAGTGTGCAATTTCTCGAATTAGTCACTTTAACTAGTTATTATATAAAATAACGGGAGGCCAGCCGTGAAAGTGTATAATAATATTATTGGGGGTGCGTGATGGAAATAACCGACGACAACTTTTTCAAGCTGGGGACGAAAAACGGAATTCTCCGACAGCTCTATGCTAGATAGCAGTTCAGCGTTTGCGAAGAAAGATTCTTGGATGCCAGTGAAATACCTCCAAACGAAAAATCCGTTTTCCGGTGCCACTGCACCACAAAATGCACCTCAAACTGTTGCAAGGGTGTCAAAAATAAGGTTCTGTGCAACTCAAAATGCCATCAAAGCAACCCATGTTCAAATAAGTGATTTCACAATTTTTGACTTCTGACGTGTATATTACTTACCAACCTTACTCTATTATTTCGACGAATTACATATTAGTAATGAAAATGCATGCCAATTCTTCAATCCTTTCATTTCCCCTGAATAATATCATTCTAGTAGTGACTTCCCAAGAAAAGCAGTCGATTCTACACTTTAACAATTGGTGTTTCGTTACTTTACATAATACCTAGTTATTTCATATATTCCCTAGGGAAAGCATATAGAAAACTTTGAATTATACACACTACCTACAACCCCTCGTTATTCTATATACTAACTAGTTATTTTATACATTAACTGAATTACACACTTTAACGGTAACATATATATATATATATATATATATATATATATATATATATATATATATATATATATATATATATATATACCTATACTAGCCGCTCCGGCTCGCCTCCACGTCCAGCCGGGGGGCAAGCCCCCCGGACCCCCCATTAAATTGCTCGCTTCGCTCGCAAAGTGTGGCATATAGGGAATGTTGCTCGCTTCGCTCGCAAAGTGTGGTATGTAAGGAATGTTGCTCGCTTCGCTCGCAAAGTGTGGCTGTATACATGGAATGTATTACAATTGAAACATGTAGGGGATGTTGCTCGCTTCGCTCGCAAACGGTAGATCTCTAAGGGTAGGTTCAACTTCTGTGGGGGATGCTGCTCGCTTCGCTCGCTTGAGGAAGTTATACTGCCCATCCAACTTGGCAAACGTTAATTAAAATAGAAATTAAAAATTTTGTCTAAAAAAAAAAAAAAAAAAAAAATTTAGGGGTGGACCACCCCTAACATTTAGGGGGATGAAAAATAGATGTTGGCCGATTCTCATAGATACCGGATAAGCACAAAAAATTTCATCAAAATCGGTCAAGCCGTTTCGGAGGAGTATGGCAACGAAAACTGTGACACGAGAATTTTATATATTAGATATATATATACTCGGCGCTTCGCGCCTCACCGGATCTTTTCTCTTTTGTACTGCGTAGAAAACGAGGATAATTTGCTATGCAATTCTTAGCCTTCGTGTCTATGGTAGCAAAGTTGCAGCTTGTAGCTCCGAAATTACATGGGCCAAAGAATTTCCTCATCTAAGAAAACCAAAAACGCAGGAGAAAGGAATAAAAAGCAAAACGTTCAAGTCTTTTATTAATATCAGAACGAAATATAAACTTTAGTCAACTTTTTAGGCATATAAACTCTAAGTAGGCCCATTGTTTTTCAATAAAATACGGAACTTCAGCCAACACAGAACTTTTTCGAAAATTGCCTTTTCATATTGCCTTTTTGCATGGTGCCTACGAAAGTGAATTTATATTTTTTAGTGAGCACCTCCGCTAATACGTATGACGTGAACCAATATTGTTTGCAGTCACATTGCGATTGGTATTTTTCATGTTTTCACAACAAAGAACTCGTCGGACACTGAGTCATCGTTAGGCAAGATTTCGTCCTCCACTTCACTGTCTACTAGTATGGACAAAAAACGACTGATTCACATTCCCAGTTTTTTCCATGGTGCAAACAGGAGAACTAAGTAACCACTACGTATGTGGGTGATTCTCACAGAAAAGGTCAGTTTTGAGTTTGACTTTTGAAAAAAGAAAAAGTGATCGAATCGAGCTGAAAAAAATCACAGATGCTCTCTATATCGTATGTATGGAAATTCGAAGCAAATCCAAACAGTAGCGCTTTTATTAATTCAGAAAAAAATATTTAAAAATTTAGGCGGACAGGGCGATGATGCTGGGGTTGATTCTCACCATTTGCATCACCACCCTGGCATCATAAAAGGAAAATTTGCTATAACTGCCAAGAAACGTTAACCCTCAACATTTCAAGTCAAAAGACCGAAAAACGTGACCACTGTAGGGCGAATCCAACAAACGAAGAATGACAGAAATTCTCGAATAAGTCCTAGTAGACCTTCACAACGTTCGGCTAAGTAGATATGTGTTTTGAATGGTCAATACGAGAATATTGGATTACTAAATGCGAGAATACGGGAATACTAGAAAATCCAAAAAACATAATAGATTTGCCTTTTTCCTCATCGTCCTGTCCTCGAATTTTCAGGAGAGGACAGGTTGATGATGGACAGGTCGATGACGATTCTTCAGTTTTTCTCAAATGTTTCACCTGGTGGCAAGCTTTTTCCCAAATTCGGCATATAACATGAAACTAGACCGTTCGGTGCACAATAAAAATACCATAAGAAAAAATTGAGTTCAAGTACTCACTTAGAAAAAGTGGACAGGTTTCTGACGATTGTGATTGACCAACCCACGGTCCAGCACACATCTGCTCCTGCTGACGACCACGAGTTGACTGAATTAAAACGAATGGCGGTTTTTCTGGTAACTGAGAAGGGCGCGAAAAAAAAAGCGGCAAAAAAACCCGCTAAAATACAATTGTGACCGCGAAAATTCGAAAACCAATATTGGACAGGTCGATGACGGTGATGCTCCGGACACACATATTTCCATCCAAATACACTTTTCTAGCGGTTCTACATTAATTTTATCGATCAGAAACGCATCTCAGAAATCATACTGATGTAGAAAAATTGAATAAAATCCAAACTCAAACGCGGAAAGACCTTTAATTAAAGCTTGAAGTTGGGAAGGTCGCATTGGGACAGGACAGGTCGATGACGATTTGACTATATTTAGTTAATTTTCTATTTAAAGGAATAAACATAACCTAAAAATGGAAAAAAGGGTTCTAGATAAAAACCTATACTACAATTTAAGACCTTCGCCAGCTCCCAAATCCTTATTGGGTCGCCGCAACTGGTCCGGACATCACTTCTGCCCCTTTCTGTGAGAATCACCCATGTATTAAGGTACACTATCCTGGAGGTCGATTGCTACCTCGCCAACCTCTGGAGCAGTACTGAGTAGGAAGCTACTCGAGGAGCAGGCGGTGAGGGGGGGAAAGGTGCGCATGGGGTCCACCTGGAGGGGAGCATCAGTAATGGGCATTTGCATTTTCACATGTTATCATTATTTCCAAAACATGATAGCATAATTGCAATCTACAAAAAAAAAGAAAAAAAAAAAAAAAACTGATCGAGAAAAACCATGGAAACGATCGAATTTGAAAATGTGGAGGGCATCGTGGAGAAAAATGAAAAGCCTCCTTAGCAAAATCACAAGAAACAGCACCAAAGAAATTACAACACGAGGTTCTGCTGGGTGACCTTCTCCAGATTTCACAAAAACCCGCCTGAAACCTTTTCCCGTCTTTATGCTTTACTGAGAAGGTATTTTGCCTCAAAATTCAAATGGATCAAGCCCGTAAAACACTTTTAAATGCCTTCAGGGACGGATTAAAGGGGGGGGGGGGTCGCTTGTAGTTTGACAAAAATACGAGTGTAGAAGAAGGCACTTTATACTGTGGTGAAACTGGGATGATATTTACCGGTTTTACTAATCTGTCACGGCCACTATACTAATTTGTTCGTTTGAATTTTAGTAGGCCCACAAACTGCATAGGTGCCGGGGGGTAGTGTCAGAATTTTCGTCGGTAAACTCTGAGATTTCCAGAAGTGCTTGAGGGAAAAATCGTCAAAGCAGGTTGGCAACGGTGGTGTTGAGTACGTGTCGTCCATCGTCGCCCTTTTGTTAGTAGAAAAGCAGAGAAACCAAACTTCATGTTAAATGCGATCTAAAATTTTTTTTAGTGTTTGAGTTTAGCTCCGTCAAGAAACGAGCATGGAAGATAACATCTTTCTTCTTTAAAAAACATTAGGCAGCAGTCAAGGAATAAAATTTTAATTGATATGGGATAAGTTTGTGTTCATCAGTTTATTTAACAAGTTACGGTAGGAACCTACTGTATTTGTCTCTCGTTTACCGCATTTGGTAACGGTAACAATACATAATTTATAGCCACAATACATAATCAACCTACCTGCTGTTTCGATGAAGAAAGAAACGATCGTGTTTTCTTAACTGATTGCAACCAGTGATTTTCGATTGAAGTGAATTATTCACTATTTCACATTTACCAGTAATAGACAAAAAATGTTTAACAAGGTAATATTTTATATGTATTTTTATCTTTTATCAAAAATTTACTTTGTTAATCTAATTTCGTCGTGAGTGTTTATTAAATGGTTTTTTACTTCTAAAGTAAATTGAAACAATAAAGAGTGTATTATTATTTAATCCTGTGTTTACAATATAAATGTATAATTTATGAATAATATTACATCACGAGAACTGAAGTTATCCAGCGTTTTATGTTACATTCCCTGCCTTTTTCGATAAAAATTTGCCAAAAAAATTACTTACCTATAATCATTTTATTTTTAGCGAATTTTTGAAGAAAATTAAGCTATTGCTCTCGCCTCAAAATTTGTAGAATGTGAATTTTTGAAAAACATTTATGCAGAAATCCGTTTCAGGCTATTCTGAATCATATTCTGAAGTTTAACGCATTTTATTATGTATGTATATATGTATGTATGTATGTATGTATGTATATATGTATGTATGTATGTATGTATGTGTCATTCCAGACGATAACTGTCCGTAGAATGGTGCTAGAAACTTCAAACAAATTTTAAAATGTTAAGGACACAAAACGAAAGTTCAAGTTCGTTGGCCAGCATGATTGGATTACATCTTCGGGTTGAAATTTTCAAAAATGTAGTCAAAAATTTCAAAATAGCCTGTTTTTTGCGATTTTTTGTGCGAAATAATTTTTTCAGCATACTAACATGTGGTATATTCGGAATCAGTGTAAAATGTTCTTTAAGAATATGTATCAAGTTTTCAAAAATTTCAAAGTTGAAAAATCAGTCAAAAATCGAAATAATGCCGTTCGCTAGTTGTAAAAATCGGTAATATTTGCATGAAATATTGTCCAAATTTAGATTGAACTACTCTTATGGAAGTATCCCTGTATAACCAATCCTACAACCATGCTGTTTAAAACGTAGGTAGTAGGTGCTTGTTTAATAATTTGATTCCATGTTTGTCTATCAAAATCATAAACTAAAATTTCTGTACACGATCAATAGCGACTGAAATGTCGAAGATTTCTTCAAAAATTCGCTCATGGGGTCATGCTGCATGACTGGACTTTTTTTTATTTTACGTGTGTACATGGATGTTTGGTAACCAAGCTAAAATTTGTGCAAATAAAAATTATGTTTTTCATGTTAATTATTACATGCCTGATATCAAGTGTGGTTCTTTAACCTCTAAAACTGCTGGTTTTTCAAGGTCATTTTTACCGCCCCCACCCACGAAATTATATTAATCCGTCACTGAATGCCTTATTAATAAAACTTCTAGGTGAGAGGTCAATCACTGGGTCCCTGTCAATCTCTGGTCCCTCCACTCTACTGTAAAAACATTTTAAAATGTTAAGGACACAAAACGAACGTTCAAGTTCGTTGGCCAGCATGATCGGATTACATCTTCGGGTCGAAATTTTCAAAAATGTAGTAAAAAAGTCCAGTCATGCAGCATGACCCTATGAGCGAATTTTTGAAGATGTTTCATGCAAATATTACCGATTTTTACAACTAGCGAACGGCATTATTTCGATTTTTGACTGATTTTTCAACTTTGAAATTTTTGAAAACTTGATACATATTATTATAGGAAATTTTACGCTGATTCCGAATATACCACATGTTAGTATGCTGAAAAAATTATTTCGCACAACAAATCGCAAAAAACAGGCTATTTTGAAATTTTTGACTACATTTTTGAAAATTTCAACCCGAAGATGTAATCCGATCATGCTGGCCAACGAACTTGAACTTTCGTTTTGTGCCCTTAACATTTTAAAATTTGTTTGAAGTTTCTAGCACAATTCTACGGACAGTTATCGTCTGGAATGACACATACATATATACATATATACATATATACATATATACATATATACATATATACATATATACATATATACATATATACATATATACATATATACATATATACATATATACATATATACATATATACATATATACATATATACATATATACATACATACATACATAAAAAAATGCGTTAAACTTCAGAATATGATTCAGAATAGCCTGAAACGGATTTCTGCATAAAAAGTTTTCAAAAATTCACATTCTACAAATTTTGAGGCGAGAGCAATAGCTTAATTTTCTTCAAAAATTCGCTAAAATTAGGAAAATGGCCGTGAATTCGTTCATTCATGCAATCATTTATTCAGTGAGTTATCGGTAACATTTTTGTTTTCAGGACGCTTGCGCCTCACCTATCAGCTGTTTATCCAACTGTGGATCCAGCTGTGGATCCAGCTGTGGACCCAGCTGTGGACCCAGCTGTGGATCCTGCTGTTCCCAGTGCCTCTGCCCCCTTGGATTCTATAAGGTACCGAATCCATGCGGATGCGGATACTCCATCGGGTGGTCCGGCCCCTGTGGAGGCTCGTGTGGATCCACCTGCGGAAGCGGCATCCTCCTCACAGGCAACTGCGGCAACTACGGCAACTGCGGCAACTGCGGCAACTGCGGAAACTGCGGCAGCCTCGGATTGGGAAACAATTTGGCAGGAGGGCTGGGCGGCAACTGTGGTTGCAGCTGTACCCCCATCATCGCTACCCCTTGCTCCCCTTGCTGCTAAATTTCCAATTAGCAGAAACATTGGTGAGCGTTCGAACAAAAGCGAGCCCACTCAATCAAAGAAACTATTAAAGAAAGTCAACAATTATAAAATAAATCTTTTCCACGAACGTATTTCGAAGTTTTCTTCTTTCAGCTATTGATTTTTTAATACACCAGTCGCTTGCCAATAGAAGAACCCAATTGAAAAAAAAAAAAATCTATATATATATATATATATATATATATATATATATATATATATATATATATAACAATATGTTGAGTTCTCGACCACTTTTTCTTAAACAAGGTGTTAAGGTTCTTGAGGGTTGGTCAATGAATCAGGTTTTTCCTTACTCCGACGTTTCGTCTAATTTATTAGACATCTTCGGGGCTGAGGGATGTTATTGTCCTATTTCATTGTATATTTTAGATCATGTTGTAGCTAATACGTGAAAAAAAAAAAAAAAAAAAAAAAAAAAAAAAAAAAAAAAAAAAAAACTCGGCGCTCCGCGCCTCGCCAGGGGGCAAGCCCCCTGGACCCCCGGTTACCTTTATTTACATACTTCGGACGAAATTATTGAAACACAGAATGTGTTTGCGTTGTCGCGCAACCAAGTGACAACCAAACAAGCGTCATTGTTTACTATTCATTTATAACATCAATTTATATAGTTATAGTATGAAACTACGAAAAAAATACGAAATAAATTCGTGATAAATCAAGAGCGATTTATCAAGTAAATGTCCTAAAGAGGCTACATACGAAATTACAGCTTCCTAGAGTGTAAAGTATGGAAATTAGCTTTAAAAGCCACTCATCTGATCCGGACCCTGGACATCGTCAAGTAAATGTCCTAAAGAGGCTACATACGAAATTACAGCTTCCTAGAATGTAAAGCATAGAAATTAGCTTTAAGAGCCACAAATCTGATCCGGACCCTGAGCATCGTCAAGTAAATGTCCTAAAGAGGCTACAAACGAAATTACAGCTTCCTAGAGTGTAAAGTATAGAAATTACCTATTCAAATTATTTAACCTCCGCTTCACAAATCAAACCGTTTTCGTAATACTCAGATCACCTGCTATGAATCAAATAATCGAAACACAAGCTCAATGAAATCATCAGAAATTAACAAGCGGTTGCAATCATGTTCACAATATCAATTATTGAGAATGATCACCTGTGTGTAAACAATTATTTATATAACCATGCTCATAACTCAGTTTGTTGGACACGCACTTCGCAGTAGTTAACATAATAATGTTGGATAAATCGAGAGCTTTCGAACGAATGGTCAACGAATTTTGTGGGATGAAAAACGACGAAGTACCATATCCCTAGCAACGACTCGGTTGTACGTGAAAATCATCCGTCACACATTTCGTTACCATCCCGCGTTCCATTTTCGGCTAGTTAGTCCATGGCTAAAACACATTCTGTGTTAAAAAAAACTATAAAACTGGCACCAAACAATTATGCTGAGGGCAGGATTCTTAGTCAATTTACTATCAGTAAACTAAGAATCCTGCCCTCAGCATAATTGTTTGGTGCCAGTTTTATAGTTTTTTTTCACGTATTAGCTACAACATGATCTACAATATACAATGAAATAGGACAATAACATCCCTCAGCCCTGAAGATGTCTAATAAATTAGACGGAACGTCGGCGTAAGGAAAGATCTGATTCATTGACCAACCCTCAAACACCTTGTTATATATATATATATATATATATATATATATATATATATATATATATATATATATATATATATATATATATATATATATATATATATATACGGATTGTTAGTTCTTGAGGATTGGTCTATTGATAGAAAAACTGGGTCTTTTCTGGGATATAACCGCATTTACAAACTATTTTCTATAGAATGGGGATTGTTCGGATCGATGATCCCCAATCATTTTTACGTCCACTGTGGTAAAATAGATCAGAAAGTGTGTACCTATAGTTTGGTGGTCTGGATGCTCGCAAGCTCGCATCTCAAAAATAGAAAACATCAAGTAGTCAATTCCTTAGTAAAAATACAGATTAGTTGGACATACAGGTCGGAATGAATGAATAGTAGAGAATCAACAGAAATATGCGGGGATGTAACAGAACAGGCCCGAAAAACTCATCTAGGCCAACGTTTCGACTTATTTTTAAATGTAATATTGAGAAAAAAACTAATTTAGTTGGCTAGAAGAACTACCTTAGTCAGCATCAAGCCAACAAGTCAAATCTACAACCATTGTTATCTTCATTTTCCCCTTATTATTATTATATGTAGAGTTAAAGTAATAGTTTAATTAGAATCCAAGAGTTGTTAAAGTTAACCTATGCTGAAGCTCAGATGGTATGTAGTCTCCAAACAACAATAATGCAATCTCTATCACCTAAGGTAAAACAGTTTTTCCATATCACCTATATTTTCATAATATAGGTACCAAATAACATTATTATACTGCCTATTCATTTGAGAACTATGATTTTAATAATTAATTCCATTGAGTACCACTTGTATTTCACAAATCTATGTGATGTCAAATTTAGCCAACTAAGTTAGTCTCTCTCTCTCTCTCTCTCTCTCTCTCTCTCTCTCTCTCTCTCTCTCTCTCTCTCTCTCTCTCTCTCTCTCTCTCTCTCTCTCTCTCTCTTAACTTGGAAGCCCTCAAGGCTCTGTACTCTCTGCAATTATGTTCATTTTATATGTTAGAACATTACCCGAAATTTTCTCTGATGGTACTAAGCATATGATGTATGCAGATGATCTGCAGTTTTATCGGTCCTGTCTTCCAAGTGAAATTGATCAGACGATTGATCATATAAATCGGGACTTGGGTAGGCTTGCTAATTGGTGCCGAGACCACGGGATGAAAGTGAACGAGGCAAAAACCAAAGTGATGGTATTTGGATATTCCAAAATTTTATCTAAAATCGATCCTGTTAACTGTCCCAAAGTTGAATATAATTCTAATCAGCTTGAATTCGTAAACAAATTTAAAAATTTAGGTATTGTTCTCGAAAACACATTATCGTGGGAGACTCAGGTGTCCGACATGTGTAACTTTGTATCAAAAAGTTTGTATCAGTTGAGAAGGGTCGCAATTGATTTTCCTATTAATGTCAGAAAGATGCTAGTTGAGTCACTGGTCCTACCTATTTTTGATTATGCGCCCTGTGCTCTGTGTGACCTTAAGAGCGATGACCTAGACCGTTTACAAAAAGCCCAAAACAAAATAGTAAGATTTGTACTTAGATTACGACGTGACGATCATGTAACGCCTCATTTTAAAAATCTCGGTTGGCTAAAAATTGCTGAACGAAAAGAAATGCAGATAGCGGTTCTTATGTTTAAGATTTTAAAATTTAAGAAACCTAAATATCTATATGAAGATTATGTATGGATGTCCCAGATACATGACAAAAATACTAGGCATAAAGACCAGATATTGCAAATTCCCACTCATAGAACAGTAATGTTCAATAGATCATTCCTAATACAATCAGTGAAAATTTATAATAAATATGTTGACTTGTATGATTTAAAAAAAAAGACTGAAATATTCCGAAGTGAATTTAGAAAAATTATGTTAGAGAAATATTGATGTAATAAATGAGAAGTGAGAACAAAGAATGTTACTTTGATTTACATAAAATTTTTATTTAAATTATATATTCAGAAGTAAGCATTTTTATTTTTTTACAGTATTTATTTTATTTTATGAGTAGAATTTAGTTATTTTTGGAAGGAAAGATAGAATAATTTTGTAATGAATTTAATAGATGCACGATTATCGTATCTATATACTGTGATATATACATTAACATAAAATATGATTGTAAGAGGATTTGTAAGTAATTTTGTATCCAGGGAAGGTGGAAGAGAGGGCCTCATGGCCCTAACCTCTCCCTGGTCGATAAATAAATAAATCAATCAATCAATCAATCAATCAATCTCTCTCTCTCTCTCTCTCTCTCTCTCTCTCTCTCTCTCTCTCTCTCTCTCTCTCTCTCTCTCTCTCTCTCTCTCTCTCTCTCTCTCTCTCTCTCTCTCTCTCTCTCTCTCTCTCTCTCTCTCTCTCTCTCTCTCTCTCTCTCTCTCTCTCTCTCTCTCTCTCTCTCTCTCTCTCTCTCTCTCTCTCTCTCTCTCTCTCTCTCTCTCTCTCTCTCTCTCTCTCTCTCTCTCTCTCTCTCTCTCTCTCTCTCTCTCTCTCTCTCTCTCTCTCTCTCTCTCTCTCTCTCTCTCTCTCTCTCTCTCTCTCTCTCTCTCTCTCTCTCTCTCTCTCTCTCTCTCTCTCTCTCTCTCTCTCTCTCTCTCTCTCTCTCTCTCTCTCTCTCTCTCTCTCTCTCTCTCTCTCTCTCTCTCTCTCTCTCTCTCTCTCTCTCTCTCTCTCTCTCTCTCTCTCTCTCTCTCTCTCTCTCTCTCTCTCTCTCTCTCTCTCTCTCTCTCTCTCTCTCTCTCTCTCTCTCTCTCTCTCTCTCTCTCTCTCTCTCTCTCTCTCTCTCTCTCTCTCTCTCTCTCTCTCTCTCTCTCTCTCTCTCTCTCTCTCTCTCTCTCTCTCTCTCTCTCTCTCTCTCTCTCTCTCTCAATGTATATATATATATATATATATATATATATATATAGGTATATATAAATTTTGATATGATAGATAGTGTAGAAAGATATAGTGACAAAAACTTCTGACGAAAGAGAACTCGGCGCTCCGCGCCTCGCCAGGGGGCAAGCCCCCTGGACCCCCGGTTACCTCTATTTACATACTTCGGACGAAATTATTGAAACACAGAATGTGTTTGCGTTGTCGCGCAACCAAGTGACAACCAAACAAGCGTCATTGTTTACTATTCATTTATAACATCAATTTATATAGTTATAGTATGAAACTACGAAAAAAATACGAAATAAATTCGTGATAAATCAAGAGCGATTTATCAAGTAAATGTCCTAAAGAGGCTACATACGAAATTACAGCTTCCTAGAGTGTAAAGTATAGAAATTAGCTTTAAAAGCCACTCATCTGATCCGGACCCTGGACATCGTCAAGTAAATGTCCTAAAGAGGCTACATACGAAATTACAGCTTCCTAGAGTGTAAAGCATAGAAATTAGCTTTAAGAGCCACACATCTGATCCGGACCCTGAGCATCGTCAAGTAAATGTCCTAAAGAGGCTACATACGAAATTACAGCTTCCTAGAGTGTAAAGCATAGAAATTAGCTTTAAGAGCCACACATCTGATCCGGACCCTGAGCATCGTCAAGTAAATGTCCTAAAGAGGCTACAAACGAAATTACAGCTTCCTAGAGTGTAAAGTATAGAAATTACCTATTCAAATTATTTAACCTCCGCTTCACAAACTTACACTCCGCTTCACAAAATTACAGCTTCCTAGAGTGTAAAGTATAGAAATTACCTATTCAAATTATTTAACCTCCGCTTCACAAATCAAACCGTTTTCGTAATAGGTACTCAGATCACCTGCTATGAATCAAATCATCGAAACACAAGCTCAATGAAATCATCAGAAATTAACAAGCGGTTGCAATCATGTTCACAATATCAATTATTGAGAATGATCACCTGTGTGTAAACAATTATTTATATAACCATGCTCATAACTCAGTTTGTTGGACACGCACTTCGCAGTAGTTAACATAATATTGTTGGATAAATCGAGAGCTTTCGAACGAATGGTCAACGAATTTTGTGGGATGAAAAACGACGAAGTACCATATCCCTAGCAACGACTCGGTTGTACGTGAAAATCATCCGTCACACATTTCGTTACCATCCCGCGTTCCATTTTCGGCTAGTTAGTCCATGGCTAAAACACATTCTGTGTTAAAAAATACCTCAGTATTTCGGAGACTTGCCGTGATCACGAGTAGAAAGATAGATAGAAAGATATATATATATATAAAGATATATATATATATAAATATATATATATATATATATATATATATATATGTGTGTATAGGTATATATGAAAAAGTGTTAAACTCTGGGATTCGTTTCGGAGTGCCTCAAAACGGATTTCAATGAAGACATTTTTCAACATTTTTTATTTTAAAATTTTCCGAGCCATGGCAATATCTTCATTTTCTACAGAAATTTGGTAGAAGAAACTAATTATTTATCAATATTAAAATATATCCTGAAGCTTAAAGGTTTGGTTTAATTGGACATGACTTGTTTATTAGTGGAAGTTCTGCGACTCCGTTGACCTGGAATCTGCCAACAGATACGCAGGAAAGTGGAGAATGCTAAAGACGCTTGAGAGGTCATCGATCAGCTGAGTGAGCCCCAAAGCTATTTTGTCTCCTTTTCAACACAGGAAGCTGAAATTTGAGAGGGAAGCTGAAGGGAGAATGCTAAAGACGCTTGAGAGGTCATCGATTAGCTGAGTGAGCCCCAAAGCTATTTTGTCTCCTTTTCAACACAGGAAGCTGAAATTTGAGAGGGAAGCTGAAGGGAGAATGCTAAAGACGCTTGAGAGATCATCGATTAGCTGAGTGAGCCCCAAAGCTATTTTGTCTCCTTTTCAACACAGGAAGCTGAAATTTGAGAGGGAAGCTGAAGGGAGAATGCTAAAGACGCTTGAGAGGTCATCGATTAGCTGAGTGAGCCCGAAAGCTATTTTGTCTCCTTTTCAACACAGGAAGCTGAAATTTGAGAGGGAAGCTGAAGGGAGAATGCTAAAGACGCTTGAGAGGTCATCGATTAGCTGAGTGAGCCCCAAAGCTATTTTGTCTCCTTTTCAACACAGGAAGCTGAAATTTGAGAGGGAAGCTGAAGGGAGAATGCTAAAGACGCTTGAGAGATCATCGATTAGCTGAGTGAGCCCGAAAGCTATTTTGTCTCCTTTTCAACACAGGAAGCTGAAATTTGAGAGGGAAGCTGAAGGGAGAATGCTAAAGACGCTTGAGAGATCATCGATTAGCTGAGTGAGCCCCAAAGCTATTTTGTCTCCTTTTCGATACAGGAAGCTGAAATTTGAGAAGGAAGCTGAAGGGAGAATGCTAAAGACGCTTGAGAGGTCATCGATTAGCTGAGTGAGCCCAAAAGCTATTTTGTCTCCTTTTCAACACAGGAAGCTGAAATTTGAGAGGGAAGCTGGGGGGAGAATGCTAAAGACGCTTGAGAGATCATCGATTAGCTGAGTGAGCCCCAAAGCTATTTTGTCTCCTTTTCAACACAGGAAGCTGAAATTGGTGAGCGAAGCTGAAGGGAGAATGCTAAAGACGCTTGAGAGATCATCGATTAGCTGAGTGAGCCCGAAAGCTATTTTGTCTCCTTTTCAACACAGGAAGCTGAAATTTGAGAGGGAAGCTGAAGGGAGAATGCTAAAGACGCTTGAGAGATCATCGATTAGCTGAGTGAGCCCCAAAGCTATTTTGTCTCCTTTTCAACACAGGAAGCTGAAATTTGAGAGGGAAGCTGAAGGGAGAATGCTAAAGACGCTTGAGAGATCATCGATTAGCTGAGTGAGCCCCAAAGCTATTTTGTCTCCTTTTCAACACAGGAAGCTGAAATTTGAGAGGGAAGCTGAAGGGAGAATGCTAAAGACGCTTGAGAGATCATCGATTTGCTGAGTGAGCCCGAAAGCTATTTTGTCTCCTTTTCAACACAGGAAGCTGAAATTTGAGAGGGAAGCTGAAGGGAGAATGCTAAAGACGCTTGAGAGGTCATCGATTTGCTGAGTGAGCCCGAAAGCTATTTTGTCTCCTTTTCAACACAGGAAGCTGAAATTTGAGAGGGAAGCTGAAGGGAGAATGCTAAAGACGCTTGAGAGATCATCGATTAGCTGAGTGAGCCCGAAAGCTATTTTGTCTCCTTTTCAACACAGGAAGCTGAAATTTGAGAGGGAAGCTGAAGGGAGAATGCTAAAGACGCTTGAGAGATCATCGATTAGCTGAGTGAGCCCGAAAGCTATTTTGTCTCCTTTTCAACACAGGAAGCTGAAATTTGGGAGGGAAGCTGAAGGGAGAATGCTAAAGACGCTTGAGAGATCATCGATTAGCTGAGTGAGCCCGAAAGCTATTTTGTCTCCTTTTCAACACAGGAAGCTGAAATTTGAGAGGGAAGCTGAAGGGAGAATGCTAAAGACGCTTGAGAGATCATCGATTAGCTGAGTGAGCCCCAAAGCTATTTTGTCTCCTTTTTAACACAGGAAGCTGAAATTTGAGAGGGAAGCTGAAGGGAGAATGCTAAAGACGCTTGAGAGGTCATCGATTAGCTGAGTGAGCCCGAAAGCTATTTTGTCTCCTTTTCAACACAGGAAGCTGAAATTTGAGAGGGAAGCTGAAGGGAGAATGCTAAAGACGCTTGAGAGATCATCGATTTGCTGAGTGAGCCCGAAAGCTATTTTGTCTCCTTTTCAACACAGGAAGCTGAAATTTGAGAGGGAAGCTGAAGGGAGAATGCTAAAGACGCTTGAGAGATCATCGATTAGCTGAGTGAGCCCCAAGCTATTTTGTCTCCTTTTCAACACAGGAAGCTGAAATTTGAGAGCGAAGCTGAAGGGAGAATGCTAAAGACGCTTGAGAGATCATCGATTTGCTGAGTGAGCCCGAAAGCTATTTTGTCTCCTTTTCAACACAGGAAGCTGAAATTTGAGAGGGAAGCTGAAGGGAGAATGCTAAAGACGCTTGAGAGGTCATCGATTTGCTGAGTGAGCCCGAAAGCTATTTTGTCTCCTTTTCAACACAGGAAGCTGAAATTTGAGAGGGAAGCTGAAGGGAGAATGCTAAAGACGCTTGAGAGATCATCGATTAGCTGAGTGAGCCCGAAAGCTATTTTGTCTCCTTTTCAACACAGGAAGCTGAAATTTGAGAGGGAAGCTGAAGGGAGAATGCTAAAGACGCTTGAGAGATCATCGATTAGCTGAGTGAGCCCGAAAGCTATTTTGTCTCCTTTTCAACAAAGGAAGCTGAAATTTGGGAGGGAAGCTGAAGGGAGAATGCTAAAGACGCTTGAGAGATCATCGATTAGCTTAGTGAGCCCGAAAGCTATTTTGTCTCCTTTTCAACACAGGAAGCTGAAATTTGAGAGGGAAGCTGAAGGGAGAATGCTAAAGACGCTTGAGAGATCATCGATTAGCTGAGTGAGCCCGAAAGCTATTTTGTCTCCTTTTCAACACAGGAAGCTGAAATTTGAGAGGGAAGCTGAAGGGAGAATGCTAAAGACGCTTGAGAGGTCATCGATTAGCTGAGTGAGATTTTGTCTCCTTTTCAACACAGGAAGCTGAAATTTGAGAGGGAAGCTGAAGGGAGAATGCTAAAGACGCTTGAGAGGTCATCGATCAGCTGAGTGAGCCCCAAAGCTATTTTGTCTCCTTTTCAACACAGGAAGCTGAAATTTGAGAGGGAAGCTGAAGGGAGAATGCTAAAGACGCTTGAGAGATCATCGATTAGCTGAGTGAGCCCCAAAGCTATTTTGTCTCCTTTTCAACACAGGAAGCTGAAATTTGAGAGGGAAGCTGAAGGGAGAATGCTAAAGACGCTTGAGAGATCATCGATTAGCTGAGTGAGCCCCAAAGCTATTTTGTCTCCTTTTCAACACAGGAAGCTGAAATTTGAGAGGGAAGCTGAAGGGAGAATGCTAAAGACGCTTGAGAGATCATCGATTAGCTGAGTGAGCCCGAAAGCTATTTTGTCTCCTTTTCAACACAGGAAGCTGAAATTTGAGAGGGAAGCTGGGGGGAGAATGCTAAAGACGCTTGAGAGGTCATCGATTAGCTGAGTGAGCTCCAAAGCCATTTTGTCTACTATTCGACGCAGGAAGCGTCTATTTCACGCGGATCTCTCTACAAGAAAATGCGCTATCGTGTGATCACTTCGTGAGGACTGATCTACTTGTTCAATATTGTAACGAGTTCATAAAATTATTCATATTCGAAAGTAGATGTTCCTCAGTTTGGCGAGCCCAACATCTTAGTGGAGAATGTTAAGGCTGATCACTGATTGTGTGTGGAGCCCCATTCTCTCGCCTTTTACTATGACATCCATCATACTTGCTGACATCAGATTTCTGGCACGGGAATCAGGATTGACAACACCAACTGAATCCCGTCAAACCAAATAATGGAAACAACTCGCTCAGATAACAACAGGGAACCAAACAGTCACTGAAGGTGAGGCAGGGCTTGCATGATCATAAATCGAACAAAAAAGCCTGGGAAAACTGAGCTATACATTTGGGTTGAAGTCTTGTAAGCCTGAAAATTGATGGAAAAAAAAAGTCCAGTCCATGAGCGAATTTTTGAAGAAATCTTCGACATTTCAGTCGCTATTGATCGTGTTGAGAAATTTTAGTTTATGATTTTGATAGACAAGCATGGAATCAAATTATTAACACATGCACAGAGTAAACTCATCAGTTGTGATTACATTTTTTTTTTTTTTTTTTTTTAAAGCACGTACTACCTACGTTTTAAACAGCATGGTTCTAGGATTGGTTATACGGGGATAATTCCATAAGAGTAGTTCAATCTGAATTTAGACAATGTTTCATGCAAATATTACCGATTTTTACAACTATCGAACGGCATTATTTCGATTTTTGACTCATTTTTCAACTTTGAAATATTTGAAAACTTGATACATATTCTTATATGTAGGAAATTTTACGCTGATTCCGAATATACCACATGTTAGTATGCTGAAAAAATTATTTCGCACAAAAAATTGCAAAAAACAGGCTATTTTGAAATTTTTGACTACATTTTTGAAAATTTCAACCCGAAGATGTAATCCGATCATGCTGGCCAACGAACTTGAACTTTCGTTTTGTGTCCTTAACATTTTAAAATTTGTTTGAAGTTTCTAGCACAATTCTACGGACAGTTATCGTCTGGAATGACACATACATACATACATACATACATATATACATACATATATACATATATACATATATACATATATACATATATACATATATACATATATACATATATACATATATACATATATACATATATACATATATACATATATACATATATACATACATACATACATAAAAAATGCGTTAAACTTCAGAATATGATTCAGAATAGCCTGAAACGGATTTCTGCATAAAAATTTTTCAAAAATTCACATTCTACAAATTTTGAGGCGAGAGCAATAGCTTAATTTTCTTCAAACATTTGCTAAAACAGTTGCCGTTGGGGGTGTCTAGCCACGTCGTTTGTGTTAATGATGGTATATTTATTGTAGAATTAAATGTGGGGGGCACCCCAGAGCCTCGGATTAATACAGTTTTGATCAAGGATCGAAGCAAGGAAACATGGAACATGTTTTTCGAACAGGTACATATAAACAGAGGAAACAGCAGTAGAAGAACAGTGCTCTTTGTTGCATGCGAAATCCACCGCCTCGGGGTGTCGTCCTCTGTGACCTTGACTGGTCCTGGGGGATCTTCACGTTTTAGAACATTTTGTGGCAACCCTGTGATCAACTCTGCTGTGGTGTCACCAGTGATCACTTCGTACTGTCCGGCCCAATTGGAAGGCACGTCTAGGCATCCCCCCCCCCCTCCTCTCCCCCTTTTCAAGCGAAAACCGGGAAATTAATGAAAAATGCATTTACTTCTATTATTGGCATGAACTGAGCAGAGTAAGGTAGAAATGGAAAATTATAAAGCTTATTATACCACTTGCTAACTTTTTAAAATTTCATTTTTATTTTTTTGTGGTAAGCCTTCACTAAACTTTCCCTCATCTAAGCTAGTCACGTTTTCTTTGGTCCTCATTTTTAAAATACAAAATTCAAAAAGAAAACGCTGACTTCCCATGAGTGACCTACAAACACTTATGTACTGCTAATGAATGAAACGACAGTTTAGAGATTTTGCGTCACCATGAGAGCTCCCAGTTTGTTTTACGAGTATTTACAAAATCGCGGGTGTTTGCTGTTTATTCGCTCGAGTCTTGTTTATAAACAGGCAGAGTGAACTTTCATTGATGACGCGATTAGTCATCATGATAACGAATGGTTTGGTTCGGTATAGCTCTTGAAAAATGATTTGCATGAATCACTTTTTCAAAAGTGCATAATTGTAACTTGAACAAGAAATTTGTGTTTAGTAATTTCTTGAAGTTAGAAGTGATTGCAATTTGAGAAGTAAGCTCGTATGTAGTTATAGGCTGTAGTGCTTCTTCAGGCCAAGTCCACTGCTCATTTCAAGCTGTACCAACATTCAGCCGGTAGGTACGAAACCGCTGATGTGGCACCGGCTTCCTTTCCCCGTCAGTCGCTATGCAAGCGCGGATCGCGAGTGACGCGTCTCCCATCACTCCCTCATGTTTGTGGTGGTTATATTTATGTTAACTACGTAAATAAAGCATCAATTTATAGCTCATGCGTGGTTATCATACATCTTCGAAATATCCCTCCTAAAAAACGAATTGGTGCAGTACTTTTGGTTTATTATTTTCAATAATAAGCCTATGTGATCGTATTGCAAAAATTTTTATAACCCCCCCTCAAACTTTGTCATTTTACGTTTCAAAGTGCGTAGAATCCAAATTTGCAATGTCCGTCCGCCGTCCGGGCCATAAAAGGCCTTAGAATTGACTTAGAAAATCCGTTCTTTCGCACATAGACTCCACTTGGGGTCTAGTTGGTCCTAACTTCTCGCCAGCTCGATCGCTCCACACCCATGGGTGTTATGAGCCACAAATATGTGAAAAAGTGACCTTTTCGAGGCTGTGAGTGTTAGGCTGACGTACGCGCGCAAGCCTGGTGGGTGGGAGAGGGTTGGCGAGAGAGAGTGAGGGCGAGGCGGAGGGAGGGAGGGAGAGGGAAGGGAAGGGAGGGGAGGGAGGGAGAGGGAAGGCGAGAGAGAGAGAGTGTGATGAAATTAATTCCAATTAGAACAGATTGTTTATGATTATGAAAATACTCATAATTTTATTTTACGCTTTATGATATAAAGCTTCGCTTCCTTCGGGCGTCCCTAGACGGCCCCATTTATTATTTTTTTTCCTCCACTTTACTATAAAGCGTAAAATTGTGGGGTCCTGGAGCTGTAATGAGGTGAACGAGTGAACCAAATATTGGAATGCGAAGCCCCAAGTTTCGATAGTAAATATACTATAAGTGATGCTAAATAATTACGGTCAGTTTTCTACGTAGCAGGTCTGTATGATACAGAAATAATAAACCTTTGTGTAATAATTTGCGGCGTTTTTATTGTATGTGTTTCAGAAAAATCAGAAGAGGTAAACTATTTCTATACCATGGGACAATTTATCCCCGCGGTACAGTGGCGCCCAACTAAGTTCGGACTTTCACGCCGGAGACAAAAATTCATCGACATGAATCCGGAAGTCTTCCATGGACCACCCACGAATTATCAAGGTAAAATGAGGATTCACCTTAAGCGATGGGAATTTCCGGTCCTTGGGTTACGGAATTTTTCCCCGTCCATCGGCTCAATATCTTTAGCGCACTATTTCATTCGCAACTTGAATGTAGCAGATCCAGGGATGGAAAACATTTTCTTCTCCGTAAACGTCCAGCTGACTTTTGAAACGGAAACTTTAGTAAACAAAATACTATTGTGCCAGTTCGAAGCTCATGAACTCATAAATAAGGTTCATTTATTTCAAGGTCGGTCAAGGTTGCCGAAGCACCAACCAGCTAGATCAACTAAACTTTCTAAAATGCATTCAAATGCTGTAAAGAAAGTGAATCTTTCAAGCAGCAGTGCAAAGTCTGTATCACTGTCATCATCCATCAAGCTTGATCAGAAATTGTTAAGACCCAGAGAGTCGAACTGTACTAAATCCATCAACCGTAAAACTGAAATGTAAAAACGAAACCAGAAGCAGATAGAGCAAGTCGATCTTCTACTCTCAAATATCCATGTCCCCTTTGTAAAAAGCCACATGGAGCAAGGAAATGTCCTCAATTTCGGAGACTGAATAATGCTTTCTGATGTTTCTTTGTACGCATGTATTGCCTTTGCACGAATTGCTTAGCTCCAGACCACAATTCAGATGTGTGTCCTTCGCAGAATGTATGTATTTATTGTAAAATACGTCCATAACTCGCTTCTTCACGATCATCATGAAATAAATTTTAAGGAGCAGCGTTTGCCACTCCCTTCAGGTTCAGGTATACATTAACTCATTCAGTGAAAAATACTTCAGAACCTACTACGACTACTATTCTGGATCCTTCCCATTCATCATCAGATCCCCTTCTTGATCGCAAAAACTCTAAATATTAAGATATTTGAACCGCCTGACGACCAGCCATTTAAAAGAAGTGAGGATTGTTCTAACGCTATCGACCTGCTACCTGCAGAAGTTCCTCCGAATCCAAAATTAAATTCAAACTACTCATTGTACATTGCAGATTTGTGTTCCATAGATGAACAGTGAGTTTTCATTGATGTATTTTATATGTTTTTTTTAAATATTAAACGAAACGCTTGCATACGAGTCTGCAACACATTGGGACATTTTATGTCTTTAGTTGAAGACTCGTTTGTGTTGCAGACTCGTATGCAAGCTCTAAGAGCCACTCAGCTGATCCGGACCCTGGGCATCGTCACGTAAATGTGCTAAAGAGACTACATACGAAACTACAGCTTCCTAGATTGTAAAACATAGAAATTAGCTGTAAGAGCCACTCATCTGATCCGGACCCTGGGCATCGTCAAGTAAATGTCCTAAAGAGGCTTCATACGAAATTAGAGCTTCCTAGAGTGTAAAGCATAGAAATTACCTATTAAAATGATTTAACCACCGCTTCACAAATCAAACCGTTCTCGCAATATTCGTATCACCTGCTATGAATCAAATCATCGAAACATCAGCTCAATGAAATCATCAGAAATTAACAAGCGGTGGCAATCATGTTCGCAATATCAATTATTGAGAATGATCACCTGAGTGTACACAATTATTCAAATAACCTTGCTCATAACTCAGCTTGTTGGCCACGCACTTCGCAGTAGTTAACATAATATAGTTGGATAAATCGAGAGCTTTCGAACGAATGGTCAACGAATTTTGTGGGATGAAAAACGACGAAGTACCATTTCCCTAGCAACGACTCGGTTGTAAGCGGAAATCATCAAAATATTTTCGTGAGCAATTTTCCGTGACGTTTTCTTAGTTTATGTGCCATAGCAAAGACACAAAATGTCAAAACGCTGCAAATTATTTCACAAAGGTTTATTATTTTTTCAATTGAGTATGATCGTAGTTTTAGTTGGCTTGCGTACGTCATAAGGCCCGTCCAGACTCCTCGGCGTGTCCTATTTCGAGTTGCCACAACCTATACTTCTATAATTAATATACGCATGTTTATATTTCTCGATTTGAGCTCCTATCTATTCAAATAATTATTGCCTTAATTATCATTATCTAAGTACGTACGTCGAAGTACTTAATTTCATGTCTAATTTGACATGTTCCAGATTCAGATAATTTAATTTCAATGCGGCGTACTGAAAATAAGTATGTGAATATTCATCTGTCTATTCATACTTTGTTGCGGGCGATAGTTTGTATTCATGTTTTTTTTTTTTTTTTTTTCTAATATGGAATCAAGAACAGTTCTACAAAAGTTTGATAAATCAATAGATTGATTTACTTGATTTCGTCATTCCAACTACATTTCCAATGAGAAACGCCCCAAAAAGAGAAATTTAGTAGGTACCTAATTGCAAACGTTGTGCAAACGGTGCCGCCCCTGGCGCCGTTCTGCTACGCCCCTGGTGACGTGCCGCTATGCCCTATTTTTGACTCATAGCACCCATGGGTGTGAAGCGATCGAGCTGGCGAGAAGTTAGGACCAACCAAAACCCTAGTGGAGTCTATGTGCGAAAGAACGGATTTTTTAAAGTCAATTCTAAGGCCTTTTATGGCCCGGACGGCTGAGCCAGTGATAAGTGAATATATAAATATAAATAATAATACTATTCAATAATGAACACAATTCTCCCACCTCAAACAGTTGGGCATATTTTGGACCTTTAATCAAAATTCCAATTTCCTAACAATCAATATGTACATGAGGACATGCACAACTTAACGGAGGGAGATATGCAACATTCAGCTGGTAAGTACAGTTCAGAAGGGATAAACTATTCTTTACCACGGGACAATTAATCCCTACGGTTCAAAGCGTTTAAGTTATTCCAAGGCATTTCATTGTAGTTCAGATTGAAAAAAAAAAAAAAAAAAAATCACTGGAACTCGCTTATTATCGGTAGTATCAGGTATCCAAAAGGTGCAAGAGAAAATGTCCCACGCTCCTGAAAGCAGAGGAAGGAATTTTCCTGTCTGCACAATTCCTGAGCGGAAGGAAGCGGGAATCGCACGTTTCCCCAGTCTGTAAACAACCCGCGGGCCTGGAGGACCCCACTGCCAAACACGTCTTGCCGTGACCAGGAACACAATCCCAGTGCATTTCGGGTCATATATAACCATTTTTACTGCCTCGGTTTGCTTCATTATTGAAAGAACATGAAAGCGGTCGTCGTCCTTACACTTCTGGTCCACTTGTCACAGGTAGGCTCAATGATTTCATGTTCCTACTTACCTAAATTTTTATCTGGCCATTGGTAGGTGGTGTCTTTCTTTTTTCTTTATTTGCATCGTATAATGACATACATTCTGCCATATTGTTTTATAATACAAGAAATCGTTTTTCACGCATAATTAAATCAAATAGGAATACAATAATAGTTTGCGAAAATGATCGACATTGAATAAGTTTCCTCTCAATGGTAGGTCTAGTATTCACTTAAACATTTACATTGTTCCGGGTAATGAACTCAAAAAAGGTCTTGTAGACCTCGATGTCTCCACTGGACAGAAGAGAGTCCAAATTGAATGGATGCAGAATGGATATCTTGAATGATGTTAATTTCCGGATCATAACTTACCGACTGTTTGAGTACGCTGGACTGGCAAGTATTATGTGTTCAAGCGTTTTTTCTTCTGGACAACTGGGGCAAATAGGCCTGACATCGTTTGGCATGATTTTACTTAGATATGAATTGCACCAACCGTGTCCACATCCAACTCTCGTTATAGACATATAAAATTTTTTGGTGTGCGGGTCTTTAATACTTGCAAACCATTTGCGCTTAGAAGGGGAGGGAAAATGGACTTATATCTGTGGCCAGTTTTTAAACGTACTTAACAGTAAATACTTCCGACATTCTGGTGCCTCCAGCGCCCGATTGTAGGGAATGGGAGGTATTGGATATAGTTTTGCCCTTCTAATTAGTAATTTATTCGAATTTCAATAAAATAGTTGAGGTACCTACCTGTCGTGTTTTTCTCTCTATTTTTCTATCAGACAATTAAATTAAATTAACAGACAGTTAAATTAAAGCTAACAATTCTACTTTCGACTCATAACTCGAAAC
Organism: Adelphocoris suturalis; assembly: GCA_030762985.1. Lineage (NCBI taxonomy): Eukaryota > Metazoa > Arthropoda > Insecta > Hemiptera > Miridae > Adelphocoris > Adelphocoris suturalis. The sequence goes on along the minus strand of CM061041.1, from coordinate 146,054,677 downwards.
TACTAATCCGAGGCTTTACACCACTCTACATAATTATATATATCTTTATTTAATTCACATGTATGCCATAACTCGTGTCATTCTGTCTGAAATTTTTTAAACGTACTTAACAGTAAATACTTCCGACATTCTGGTCCCTCCAGCGCCCGATTGTAGGGGATGGGAGGTATTGGATATAGTTTTGCCCTTCTAATAAGTAATTTATTCGAATTTCAATAAAATTGTTGAGGTACCTATCGAAGAGATGTTGAAAAACTGAAACCACGTTTTTTCACCATGAAAAAATCGTGATCCCTAAATAATGGTAGGTATAAAAGAGCTTGAATTTTCGCAGTTCCATGTTTTCTCAACAGACAGAAGATCATAAATCGAAAGAATTAGAGTAATGATTGAGTCTAAGTCCACCTGATGAAGGTTCCACCATAAACTCTAGTCCGATTTCATAACTTTCTTTTAAGGGATGCTATGAAACCTATGTATACCTACATTGATGGTGTTCATAAAATTTAGCAAATGTCATCAAAATAGCGTACTTCATACTACGTGAGTTGATGCAATGTCAGTGGATTCTTATTCATCATGATTACGAATTGGGTTGAATTTTCGTAGAATATTTTGTTTCTATGCTGAAATATTTGTTTATTTCAAAAAAGTTGAAAACAGTATTATGTTCGAAGAATATTTGAAAAAAATAATGAACAAGAACGAGCAATACTACCCGTTATTGATGGTCTTGAATTGAAAGTCATAATTTTATGTATGTAATCGCATATGTTCAAAACTCATTTTACGATTAATATAATACAATAATTTACCTAATTCAAATTTGGTGTCAATTTATCTACTACGAGAGGCTTCTCCATGAACATTCATTCTATGTTTGTTTCAATAGTGCAGCTTGCATCTCATGTAAGTGTAGAGTATGATGTGAGTTCCGTGAATGGGGAATTTGTAGACCATCAAGATTGCGATATGCATTGACGCTTCACTCTTCCGTAACTGATTGTTAACTCGTGTGAATGGGGTTTCCATTGTGAAAACCCACATAAGTGATAAATCGCGTTAATTTACATTTCCCCTTAATACAACAATAACAAAATCAAGAATACTTGACCTATAGTTTTTTTTTAAATTCAATTTTTAACGATAAGTTAAAAGGAAATAACTAGGCACCATTTCAATTAGTTTTGATCATTATCAAACCAAATCCATGGTTGTACATCAATATATGACTGATATACATTTGAGCCGTTCAAAATGAAATGCGGAGGTCACTTGTCAATTATTTCATCCACTAACATCACGATTCTTTATTAATTTGTCTCAGTATTGAGTTTAATGCACCGTATGATGCTGATATTGCAAAATCCAAAAATACCAGAACATTTAGTTATTTGTTAATATAAACATAATTTTTTAAATTGCAGGTATAGAAATATTGGACAGACTTTTTAGCCTCATGGATTGTTTCCCTTATCTTCATCCCGAGATTAGTTGTACACAAATATGCCCAACTTTCAGAATCAAAATCGAATGATTTGGTTGAACTTTGTGTTGTATTTTTTCAAGAAGAGAGAGAGAAAAAATGTATTGCCTCCAAATGTACCTTACTCATATAGGCTCAAAACTACGAGTATTTTGCTTTTTCCAAAATTCCTGAGAAATAAACTTGATAGGAAGCTACTCATTCGCCAAAATGGATATCCCCTGGTTTATGATTTGACCTATGGTATGCCTTTGCTTCTGCTTGCTGTGCTTGATTTTAATTATATTATGTGATGTTGCAGGTTTTCGAGTATGTTATTTGTGAACCTCAGTTGTTGACGGATTTACCTTTGTTCCGGTTGCCACAATGTTTTCCATTTCCACCGCCACGGCCTCCTCCTCCTGTTCCTCCTCCACCGCCACCATCTCCACCAGCTGACCCACCAGCGTTCCCGTGTCCGTGTAGTTTTCCTATTCCCTTACCACCACTTCCTCCACCACCATCACCTCCTGTTCCTCCACCACCTCCTCCACCACTATGTCCTCCTGTACCACCACCACCACCTCCAACACCACCACCTCCAACACCACCACCATGCAGTAAGCTTCCTACAGGTGCCCTCGCTGATCTCCTTGACATAATAGGAAACCTCCTAAATATGCCAAAAGGAACTCTCAGTAAAGTCCCATTATGCTGCAAGCGATCCGTCCCATCAGATCCAGACCCTGAAATATTGATGCAATCGTTACTTCATAATCCACAATGCCCGAATCCATCGCTATTTCAAGGTCCCAGTGATTTTAACGATTTGACTCCAGAAAAGTTGCAAACACTAATTGCACAACTTTCAACTCCTCAAGCTTTGGATCCACATATAAAATTACCTGGTCTGCGAAGTATTATTGATGTATCCCGGTTGCCTTGTTGTCCAGTAACTTGTCCAGGAACTTGTTGTCCAGGAACTTGTCCAGGAACTTGTTGTCCAGGTCAGACTCCCCCAACTTGTTGTCCAGGTCAGACTCCCCCAATCTTCATACCTCCTTTCCCGTGCCCAAATTGTTGTCATCCACCTCAATGCGTTAGCCATCACCTCGAGAGCCGGGTGAAGCCTGTCCTCGAAGAGTGTATCAAGAACATACCAATATACCAGAACATCATACGAAACCAGGAAGAACATTGCGTCAAACACGTACCAGTCCTGGAAAAGACCGTCACGAATCAAGTAGAAAGTTTCATCCGGCAGGTTCCGATTATGCAAAAATTCACTAGACCTGTGATTGAAACTAAAACGAGACACATTCCTGTAATCAGAAAGAGGATTCGTACGGTCATCGAACCCTATACAACTCATGTTCCTGTTTTAGTGAAATATACGAGACCCGTTGAAGAAACCATGATCAGAAACTTTCCTTTCATGGAACGAAGATGCAGACCTATACTCATTAACACTGTTCGCCAAGTTCCAATCACAGAAACCAAAATCCGGCCAGTTGTGGAGTCCGAAATCACTCACATTCCTATCAAGCAGAAAATCGTCAAGAACTTCATTGAACAAAGAGTGCGGGAAATCATAGGTCCATGCAATCCCTGTAATGGTTGTGATTTCCCACCTAATTCACCTCCCATAATTCCTTGTAGAGACTGTCATTTCCCACCCAATTCACCTCCTATAATTCCCTGTAGAGACTGTCATTTCCCACCTAATTCACCTCCTATAATTCCTTGTAGAGACTGTAATTTCCCTCCTAATTTCCCTCCTTGTAACGACTGCCATTTCCCATCTAATTTACCGCATACAAATCTCAATTTCCCACCCCCAGATGATCCAATTCGACGTCTATCAATACTCCGTCCTCCATTCCCACCATGCCATTGCCCCTGCACATGATAAATCAATACTACGAGTATTATGTGATCTTATTTAAATCCTAGATATTAAGATTTTTCTATTTCTAACTTATTAATAAACCCTTTTTTACTTCTTTTACTTCTGTGTGATCATTTTTACCCTTCCAAAATAATCATTTTGGCAAGATTCAGGAATAATGATGCCAATTAGTTTAAATTATGCTACTGTTGAATGGTGCAGGTGAGTTTTGAGTGTTGAGTGGTTAATGATTCATAATCCACATAACGAATACTGAGTAAACTATACACCACCGCTAACTTGTACAAGTTTTCTATGTAGGCGGATGAACAGAACAGCAATGATATTATTTCAATAGTTCAACACATATTGTACGCCTCTTAGAGGTCGCATTATGAACCCAAAGTTGTACCGTAACCGGTAACATAATAGGGAATTGCAATTAGTTGTGTTGCTACAATTCGCAATTCGTTGCATCATAGAGTAAAATTTTAATAGTTGATACTTGAATGTAAAATTGTAGATATCCTTTGTAGGGTCTCTTCAGTTATGTGTAGGTGCAAAGCTTGCAAGTTCATCAGAATTAGGTACAGCAAATTGGGTTGGCATCCAGTGCAACGTGAAAAAGTTCCAGTCATGCTGCATGAGAGTAAGAGCGAATTTTCTTAAATAGCCTATGGTGTGATAATAAGTTAAATTGTATCGAAATTTGAGCAATTTGAATACAAAAATATTTCTGATAGCCCATTTTATGGCAACAAATTTAACTAAATAAAATTTGACGATTCAAAAAATTTTTTGGGTTTTTAGATTTTTTTGCAGTTTCAATAGGTTTTTTTTTTTTTTTAAAGCAAATATTATTGGCATTTAAGTAATTTTTCGGCATAATTTTGTGCAAAACTTTTTAAATGTCCTAGTTAATCGGTGATAATTTTATTTTGACTAAAATTCTGCTAAAACAAGTTAGCCATTTTTAGCAATTTTTAGTGATTATTTGAGCAAATTTTTTGAAATTTGACCAATTCGTTGGGCTCCAAAATTGCTGGCAACGAACTCATCCTTTAATTTGGAATGCTTGATTTTTTGACCAAAAAACCGGATTTTTATCTCAATCCTAAGGAGAGTTATCATCTGGAGTGATATACATTTTTATATACATAAGAAAAAGCGCAATCTTCAGGAATCGTTTCATAGTACTTCATTAAAATCCTCAAAACGGATTTTAATGAAGAAACTTTTCAAAAATTTTGATTTAAAAAATTTTTGAACCCATGCAATAGCTCATTTTTTACGTAAATTCGCTTGAATTTGCATGCATTTTTGCAATCAATGTCGATGATAATATCTTGGGATAGAGGAAACAATAAATGCAATGATGAAAACTCATGGTAATTAGAACATACAAAATTCGATATGACCATTCACAACACGATAATTCGATATGAAGAAAAGCATGAGTTGCCACCAACACGTATGTGTAGGTATTGCATCATTTGCATCATTATCTAATGAAATTCATTTTTACTGAAGTCAGAAGGAAGATTATTGCAGTTGTTTGTCTAGGTAGAGACAATGAACTTGGGGACAGAGGGAATGACCAGCTTTCCTGTCACGAATGGGAGAGTAAATATTGTGAGAAACATTCCGGCGGAGGAGCCGTTTGTAGGTCACATCATTTTTTCCGAAAGGTTGAAGACATTTCAGAGCGCGAATGTTTCTTACTTGACACGAACAGGTAGGAATGTTGATTTCAATCGAGTTGTGAAATGGATTGTTCGAATTGATTGGTTTAAACTCAAAAATATATTGATTTCGGCAGTCAACCTGTCAAATTGTAGATGCTGCTTGTAGGTGACATAAGGGATCTACAGGATGCTGCAACATTCGACGAATAGACCATGAGATGCATGATTATTGAGTGATAAAATTGATAGAGGTCCACCCTTAGCCCCAGAAAGTTTTGTCGAAATCGAATGAAATCAATAGAAGTATTGCTTGTTACGAGGGTTTCACATTATAATAATGATACGATTGTGTTGATATTGATAAGGGATTATTAAATTAAATGCATGGAATTCTTTGTGCCTGACTAGTAATTTTTACCAATAACTAGTTGTTCAAGCAACCAAGGAGCTTTCGTTCTTATTGAGTTGATTTGAAGATCTTCTATCAAGTCGCCCCTTTGGCCCCTGGAACCAAAAGGTCCACACTTCGTCTTATCGCACTACCCCCGCATCTCAATAGACTTAATAAATAAATGATGCAACGATAGCAATTTAGCCTCTTCAAACACCTGGCTACTCGGGTACCTTCGGGGCCGGCCCAACATTGTCTTTAGGAGAGTTTTTTGAAGTATGGAAAAACTATCTATCACGGCAGAATAGGCTCCACCCCATACAACTACTCCATACTGTAGTTTGGATTGGACAAGCCCGTAATAAACTCGCTTTAAATTGGCGGGACCTATCAAATTACGGGTACCTACTGGGTCATTCCATGTCAATTCAACACACCCAATTTACCTCACCATATTAGATTTTACTCAAATTTGGTATACTCATAGTAGGTGTTGAGACTAAGAAAAATACCAAATTTTAAATTTTTATCTCAAACCGTTTCTTAAATTATGGCTATGTAAAACTTACAAAATCTCGCCAAAAAACCATGAACGGATTTTATACTATTCGCTCTAGGAACTTTCCTGATTGAACTAGAGAGCTGGGTGAGGTATCATTTTGCAGCTTTTTTTATGCTCTTTCCAGTGATATACAACAGGACATAGGTTCTAATAGAAAAATTTTTGTCAAAATACAAATAAAATTTTGATTTAATTTTTTTCCAAAAAGTACATAATTTGAAATTTTCAAAATATTCCTATAAATACTTAGTACTGTTGTAAACAATGTGACAAAATATAAATATGGGATGATGATGGGTTCATTGTTAAAAAAAAATATTCCTGACACTAGTTTTCCGCTAATAGCCCGGTTTTGACTAAATAATAAACATATGGACTTTTACCAAAGAGGTAGGATATTTAATTAAATATATAAAGGTATACTATGTATAAAGGTAAAAAAATATCAGACATATTAATTCAAAATACTATCTTGTTAAAACAAAACCAATAGCCATAGATATATTCTAATAAAAATTAAGTTAATTAGGTTGCTTACTTTAATTTTATACAATTTGAACTAAGTTAACCGCCTATTAATTAGTAAAAAAAAAAATCTTGAACATTTTTATAACAATTTGAAAAAGGAATGAAAATAGTCTAAATAGTTATGTAATAATTCTGGTACAAAAAGATTAATCAAAATTTACATAATATTATACATATTTATGATGATGAGTAGGTATAGGAGTAGGTAAGTAAATGTAACACAATTGGTGCAGTACTAACGATAATGTTTAAATAACTATCTAGATTAACACTAACCTGAGGAAAAATTAAGTTTTGAGTTGACAGCAGTATCCCTAAACATTAGCTCAGTTTACGGAATTACATTTTGTAAAAGCCAGTTGGGTTTGGCTAAGATCGCTTTCAGCTAGAGTGCATGTTCTCCCAGTCGGTGTAATTGGATTTACTTTTGTTAGAACATCCACAACTGACACCCACAGGACATCCGTGTGTTTAGGATAGGAGAATGATGCAGCTGGCCCACACAGACGAAGAAAAGTTATTTTCACAAGATAGCATTTTTGTTTTTTACAAGTTAGGTTACAAGATAGTATTTTGAATTCATATTTCTGATATTTTATTACTTTTATACATAGTATACCATTATATATTTAATTAAATAGCCTACCTCTTTGGTAAAAGTACATATGTTTATTATTTAGTCAAAACCTTAGTCAAAAATTAGTGGAAAACTAGTGTCAGGAATATTTTTTTTAAACAATGAACCCATTATCATCCCATATTTATATTTTGTCACATTTTTTACATTGTATACCTTTATATATTTAATTAAATAGCCTAACTCTTTGGTAAAAGTACATATGTTTATTATTTAGTCAAAACCGGGCTATTAGTGGAAAACTAGTGTCAGGAATATTTTTTTTAAACAATGAACCCATCATCATCCCATATTTATATTTTGTCACATTGTTTACAACAGTATTAAGTATTATTTACAGGAATATTTTGAAAATTTTAAATTATGTACTTTTTGGAAAAAAATTAAATCAAAATTTTATTTGTATTTTGACAAAACTTTTTCTATTAGAACCTTTGTCCTGTTGTATATCACTGGAAAGAGCATAAAAAAAGCTGCAAAATGATACCTCGCCCAGCTCTCTAGCTCAATCAGGAAAGTTCCTAGAGCGAATAGTATAAAATCCGTTCATGGTTTTTTGGCGAGATTTTGTAGGTTTTACATAGCCATATTTAAGAAACGGTTTGAGATAAAAATTTAAAGTCTCAACACCTACTATGAATGTACTAAATTTGAGCAAAATCTAAAATGGTGAGGTAAAATTTGTATTTAAAGTGTGTTGATTTGGCATGGAATGACGACCCTACTGTAAAAGATTTGTTAAAACATTTGATAAAAGACAAATTTGGAGATTTTTGACCGCATGAAGTTCACGTGCCCCTTCCATGACAATTTGGAGTCCATCATTACACCAAGGAATTTATAAACCCCCCCCCCCCCCCCAATTTCTGCACAGGTGCTTTTACCTGTTCCCTTATAAGAGTGAATTACGATGGAACCATCTCTGACCTCCTTATTTCCTGCATGCCCACACTTCATATACTTGGTTTTTTAAGATCTTATCACTCCGTGGACGATTGGTTCTCGAAAACGAGTTAGTTCGCAGCTTAAGTCCGACTTCGTACAATCGCTTGGTAATTTATTCTATTTTCCGCGTGTTTACTTTTCTATTTTAACTGGCATTACATGTTTGCATACAGCCATAAGTGGTATTTAGTAGTTATTTGAATTGTAAATATGATACATCAATAAATTTAAGCAGCTCTTTATAAATATACATATTCTTTACCGATAAAATTGAACGATAGTTTAAAGTAATGTCTGTCTTTCTCATAATGTCTCTGAAAAACACCGTTCTCGGACCATCGTACTTCGGACACTCCATGATTACGTGCTCAAGTGATCCGTTAGGTGCTCCACAAGTTTGGCATTGAGCAAATTCACTTTGATTGATGCGATGTAAATAACTGTCACATACCCCACAGTGGACTGTCAAGCGGAAAATCACTAATCCCAAACGTTTTTCAATATCCCTCCCATAAAACCATGGGACTTGAGGTGGGTTGGAATGTAGCATCTTATAAAATAATTCCATTTTTCTCTGTTCTCATTGTTTATCTTGAGAGTGAATTCCTCAGCCATTATGGGACAATTGAGTGGAGGTCCATTTTCCGCACCTTCCTTTGCCAACTGATCCGCTTGTTCATTTGTCCACAAGCCTCCATGTGCCTTCACCCAGATGAAGTGCACTTCAATCTCCGTTTCGATAATGCGCCTCAAATGTTGGAGCTGTAGTAACGGGAGTGGAGTAACTGTAGTGTACTAAGAGAGTCGTACCGTCAAGGTAAACACAATCATTCATCCTGGAGCTTACAACATATTCGATCGCTCTAACTATCGCGATCTCTTCTGCATTAAAGCTGGAGGTCACTATTCTGTTCGTGGTGATTTTTTGATGCACCAAAGAAAGCACATTCAACTGAATTCCTAAACTTTGACCCATCAGTAAAGATTCACACTGCTTGTGGCCATTTAGAGTTAACGAAGTTGGTAAATTTATCATTAATGTCGAGTTCTTCTCGGATACCGTAAGGAAACCGAACAACGTTTACCCGAACGAGCACCTTTGAATAAGACAAAATGAATGGTGACGGTTTGTTGGAACAATTGAGGAGCTGACATGGAAAAGCAGTTAAGTCCAAAAATCGAAAGAAAATTTTTTTTCGTCGAAGTGCAAGTAAACAGTCACGCCAACGGCGTGGGAAAAGCCTTTGGTCCTCCCGTCCTTTCCAGATCACACCGTGAATAATGTGTGACCTTTGAATGGAGAAGAGATTATGTCCAACAAATCTGATAAGAGTTCAGAGGGAGTTCCTATGAAATTTGATTTTTGGACTTAACTGCTTTTCCATGTCAGCTCCTCAATTAAGGCGAGTGCTGTCCAATTCTTCTTGCGTGAAACTGTTGACAAGAAAGGGAATTTTCATATCAGAGAGGGAGAGAGAGAGAGAGAGAGAGAGAGAGAGAGAGAGAGAGAGAGAGAGAGAGAGAGAGAGAGAGAGAGAGAGAGAGAGAGAGAGAGAGAGAGAGAGAGAGAGAGAGAGAGAGAGAGAGAGAGAGAGAGAGAGAGAGAGAGAGAGAGAGAGAGAGAGAGAGAGAGAGAGAGAGAGAGAGAGAGGAGATTGTGGTATATTCAAGAGAGTACACATATAGGAACATAATAAAAAAATACTTTTTGAATATTTTTTAGCTTGTCGATAGCCAGAGCCTGTGTTGACAAGCTAGAGTCCCATTCCGATCCGAATTCGGTTCGACCAAAAACATGAGTATCATGTACAACACAATTCTCACTTAGATAGACAACGTTTTAAGAGTGTATTACAGGCAGTATCGTAAACGTATAACAATAACATATTCGGGAAAGATGGTGTAGTAATAACAAAAAGACGTAAACTATAACCAACAAAGCTCATACAATAAGGTTTAATGGACGTACACACTATTGAGAATATCATCAGCATTCGCTGGCCCCAAACCAATGAGCCAGGTAAAGATGAGCCTCTTGTTGCGAATAATTTCCCGCGTTTTTCAGATAGGCAAGCATGGAATTGAAGATCAGATAAATCAAATATTGAGGGCTTCTAGAAGTGAGGGTTGGATTAATTCTGGGATTGACAACATTCTGTAGAAATCCATTCTGCAGTATCGGATACCTGAATGTTCGTACTTAGTCGACGCACATCATCAACTATATAGTTCGTCTATGTGATTTGAGTTTCAGGAGGTATCGATCTGAGAGCGTTTGAAATCGGAACTTCAAGGGAAGTTTACCAGATTCTACCAATAGCGTGTCAATAGCCAACTTGAGAAGATTTGTATCGCTAGCGTTGCCATATAAGATCGCTCCACATTCAATTAATGCTTTGGATAATCCGCGTTCAAAACGTGCCGGCCTCCATGAGTTAGACCTATCTTTGAGCTCAAGCATCACGTACTTCAACTCAATTGGACTTCTGACTTTTGAAAGTCCTGGAGCCCTGGGTGACGCTCATCAGGTCAGTCCGTTCCAAATATGTATTGAAAAAGCTCCTGTTTCCCAACTCCGGCTCCTTCTCTAGCTCATTCAACACTTCTTCGAAACCAGGCTAAGACACAATGACATTAATGTTTCATTTTTATGGGTAAAGTCTCATGTTGGTATTGCCTACAATGAACGAGTCGATGAGGCGGCCTAAAGAGCAATACGTTTGGGTTAAAATTATTTGTATTATCCGAGGCCGAAAGAGGAATTGTATGTAATAACTTAGCGAGAACAGGAAGACAAGTGGCAAAAATGTTGAGAACAAGGCGAAGCAGGATCATTTTATAAGGAATTGAATCCAACACTAAAGAGGACACCGTGGTTCAAAAGGGTTTACAGATCAAAACGGTTTATACGTATGTTATGCTGGTTGCGAACGAACCATGCTATCTATCGGCCCACTATATTTCCATACAATTAACCGTCGAAATGCTGCAGATTGTGATTGCGGTTATTTGAGAGGTGATTCAGAGCACATTTTTATGGATTGTCCGTTGTACCAAAGACCGAGGGATACTATGTTCAATAATATCAGGGCAAAAATAACCGGCCCATTCAATTACTGCTTCTTACTGTTAAGTCTAACTATTGATGTATGGGATGTTTTCTTCAAATTTATTGAAGAAAACAGTCTGATTGTGTGAATTTCATTTAAGTTAACGGATTAAATTGGATGTAACTATTATTTTATATTATGTTTATGCATATTATGATTTTACATTTTAGATCTTGATTTGATATTATGATTTTGTTTAGCTGATTTATATTATGAACGATTTTTGTATTTCATATGGTTTCTGGAACCATACCAATAAAGGGGGAAAAAAAACACTTCTTCGAACACCAGTGCACGTAAAATAGGCTTGCCTTAGAGTAATTAATTTCGTAAGTAATTTCATTAATCAATAAATATAGCATTTTTCAGTCAAATGAAACCTTTTTACTATCAAATCAAACCTCTTACCTACCAAATGAAACCATGAACCAAGCAAATGAAAGCTCTCTTCAACCGCAAATGAAACTTTTTGTCAAACAAATGGAACCTAATTTCAATCAAATGGAACTCCTTCGAATCATCCAGAGAAAAATTACATTTTATTTCAGATTTTTGCTAAACAAGTTAATACAGAGGCACTACAAATTAATTTAGTGATGCGGGTGTCCAGAAGCTGCGGCAGCAGTTTCATCATCATGTTATCACGAAGTTGGAGCAGTCTGTCGCGGTGATCTGCAATATGGAGGACCGAAAAGTTTCATTTGAATGAAAAAAAGTCATTTGGTTGAAAAGAGGTTTCATTTGTTTGGTACATGGTTTCATTTGGTCGGTACGAAGTTTCTTTTGGTAGAAAGAAAGTTTCATTTGCCTAAAAAATGCTATATAAATTTTCAATAAATGTTATTATTCATGAATAGACCACATCGCCGTATGTTTTTACATCCACTTTCTCCCTTGTTGGCATCACATTTATTTGCATTCTATTGAGGTGAAGGTTTAATTGAAAGACTCTGAGAGCGCCAAACTTTCCTCAACACTGGTAGATGCCGACCCAGGAGTTGAGGTCACGCCGTTTTGGGAAATGGTTGTACGCATTCGCATTCTTATTCAAACTTATGACGTGATCACAAAATTATGACTCGTTACACACTTAAACATGACAAACTGATGTTATAGTACACCTACTTAGTTAAGCCAGTACTTCAATATGGCATTTCTGTGTGTGTGTGTGTGTGTGTGTGTGTGTGTGGGGGGGGGGACTTACCCCACTCATTTGGAAGATCCAAAGATGCTACAGAAAACTACTATTAAAATTATTATGAAAAAGCCCTTTATCCAAGTACAAATTTATTTGGGGAATTTAAGGTATTTACACCACGCCTGCTTTTCGTTAAATCGTTATCATCACTTTTCCGTAAAGTAAAGTTTGATAAATTAGCAAATTATACACAATTATAGAACACGTTTTAAGAGAGAAGGTAACTACGTCCCTCATATGCCTTCCTTAACTCTTACAAAAAAACAATAAGATTTAAAAAAAATTATTTTTTAGACCCATTATCAACGATTTTAGCAGGAGGAATTGGGGACACACTGCATAGAGTTCGAGTCTGCAGAACATATGGAGCATGTACCCGACATGCATGCATGGAATAGAAAGCTGATTCTTGGAAACTTCATTCTTGCTTCCCTAGGATAGAATCGCATTTCTTGATGTAAATGCTCCCAACTATGATTTTCACATCCTCGATCCTCGTTTTGTTAAGCGTAAACATCTTTTGCAGCTTCACTTGACGTCCCTGAATGTACACAGATGATATTAAACACCTCAATTCCATTCACGAGCTTTCGCAGGAGCGAAGTTAGCCGGCAGGGATCCGTCGGTGGGTCACAGAAAAATGTTGTTTAGCCGGGGAAACACGGTCAGAAGAACATGATTCCGAAGGTCGGAGGCTTCCGCATCCAAACACCGCATCCAATCGTGATCTTTTCCGACGACAAAGAGGAACTCAGCTTCCGACCAACTATATATTTCGAGTCAGTGTCCGGTCAAGGCAGTTTGGGGTCAAAACGCTCGAGATGATCATCTTAGGTTTAGTGGCATTAGCAGCTTTTCAGGTACGATAATTATATACATTATTGATGATATACATGATGATATACGTTATTGATTCATGGACTCCAATAAATTGCTGATGGATTGAAAGTATCAAAGATATTATAATTCTTTATCTCAATTTGTTGTTGTGACAGGTACCTAGTTATGACCATCACTGAGTCCACTTGTGTACCAAATGAGTTTACGAAAATTGCATTTGAATTTTAATTTAGGAAATAAGAATTTGAACGTAGAATTTTCATGTTCACCAATTGGATAAAATTAGAATGGCGACCACACAGATTGAGAAATTAGCTATTTCACTATTTTCAAAATGACATTATTACCTAAGCTTTACGACTTATTATAGCCTAACCATTGAACAATATTTGTGCCTATAACAAATTTTGCTATACGATGAGGTAAGAACCGAAATTATCTAAAATATTCTACCCTGAATCTATGGTTCAAAAGTTTTTCATATTATAGCATAACGAGTTTTGAATTTATATTTGTTTTTCAAGGTGTCAGTTTGGCATTGATGAATCAATTTGGCATTGATGTTTCTTTTAAATCAGCCATGATCTGAATAAAATGTTAATTCCTTCCTAACTGGTAGATGTATTTCTCTGTATGGGATTTCTCCAACAACAAAGTTACCCATTCATGATGCCCTGGGTCTTGTAGACTTGATTGCCTCAATCCGTAGATGGAGGAACTATTTCATATCACACACATGGTAGCAGAACTTGATTGAACCACTCCTGCTATTAATATGACTCCCAGAAAATATTTCACTAAAACTGCTTCTGGGTATCACAAATGCGTTCCCACCCAGCCCCAATTATATGTCCCTTGTCCCCCTCTTTCCATGTAGCTCCGAACGATAAAAACTTGGTTGACCTCCTTAGATTAGAAGATTCGCATGTTTAATTTAATTGGCGTCTGTAACCACGTAATTAATGATGATGTAATTACGTAATTATGATGCTATGGCTATCATAATTATGTAATTACGATGCTATGGTAATTATCACCATTACCTTCAGCGATCGCCCATCAGAAGAAACTGTACCACGTGACGTTTCATGATAGTTGAACTCGATTCAAATCCCTTCACCCACCCTTAACCACGATTATACTATGGCCAGTTGAGCAATACTGCCCTCATCCTATGCAAGCTCTCCAATTCCTGAGATCTGATTTCAATCTCCTCCCCTCTCAATGCAATCCTCCGGCCTAAATTTTTTCCGTGGAACTCCCCCTACAGTCAAATCGATCTGGAAACTCCAGAGAGAAATGTGTCAAATGAGTGACTTTAGTCAGTGAATAGCTTTCTGCTTCTCAGGAAACAGATAAAAAAATACCATTTTCCGTGTTGAATTTGTGCACTCAAGATTGAAACACTTTCAGGAAATCATATCTTAAAATTCTCAATTAAGATACAAAAAAGAGAAAAAGAAAATATTTTTTATTTATTCTTTTACTTTAAACATTCTAACGACTTTGATGAAAACTGCGAGACCTAGTCGTTATATGGGTATAATTTATATTTCCTTCATAATTTTGATAGGTTATATATGGAAGTAACTACTAAAATAGCGAAAGCTGAAATATTTTCATGATTGTTCTGAAGATATCAATAGCATCTGACAGTTCAATGTATAGTGGGAGAGTGGAGGGAAGCCTAATTCCCTAATTAATGTTTTACTGCTGCCACATTGAGCGGATGATGGAAATAGGCGACCAAGATGTCGATGACGATGACAGTGCAGGGAATTAAATCTTCACCTTTTAGGCTCCTGACGTCATTCGACCAGTGGAACCAGATTTCATACATCCCTACTCAAGCAAGCATGCATACCCGATACTGCTTCTTTAAGGTAGTTTGCACTTCTGTGACAACGAGAGGCGATGGAAAGAGAGTGGTTACTCCTTCAAAGGGGAGAGGCGATTAACCTACTACACCCAGATGATATCCTGTAAGCTAACAGCCCAGAAAAAATCCCTTAGGCCTGATGCACGTGAGCTGCAAAGTAATCGGGACTCTGAGATTGTTTTCTATCGGATAGTCAGAAAGACGTTGGGAATAACGGATCAATGCACAAGGTTGCCGATAGGTATCCGATACCTTTGGCCTATCTAGGTAGGTATCGGGGCTGCCGCTGGTCTCTCCCCCTGTCTGCGTCATTTTCTATCCCTCGCGTTTCAGTAGTACACAAGTGGCAACGGGACAGTGCACAAGACATCGCTGCGTCCGTTCTATCTGGTGCTTTTTCGGCAATCATTTCCAAAGGTGGTACGGGAACTCTCACTGCATTTTCTTGCCCGTTTAATGCATCGCTGATTCTTGCAGCCAATTCATGAAATGAACGAATAGACATTCGAAAAAAATTGAAGAATTTTTGTTCATCTTCCCTCATTTCCATGAAAATATTGTTGAAAGCGCCTTTTAAATATCTCGCATCGCTAAATGGATGAACCCAATCTCTTATTTTATGGTCACTTTCATAAATGTATTTGTACACAAAGTACGAAAATAAAACCTTCATTTTATAAATTTCAACTTGGGCTCGATCCATCTCGGGAGAAACAACACACAACACTGAAGAAGAAAGAATCCCCACCCAGTCGTAATTTTCCCAGGTACCAAAGAGATATGACGCACAGAACTCAGATGGGTATCAAAGAGATAGAATGGAAAACAATCGAAGCGTTCCGATTACTTTGCAGCTCATATGCATCAGGCCTTAAGATGTAACATTAGAGAGTTTTTGGCGACCTCAACTCAACGTCACCCGTTACCGTAGTCTTGAGGGAGCAAACGAAGATGCTAACCCAAAAGGAGCCGGGAGAACGGTTGCCTCAATTTTGATGTCACGTTAACGGTGGTTGGGTAACGCGATATTTTTTCCCAGCTATCTTGTTATCTACTGGTTGTCTAATCGACTTCTTTATTTCGATGTGAAATGCCGATTTTCAATCCTAAATTCGAATTTCAAGTTAATCTCAGTACAAATACGGGATAGTTTCTCATTGTTAGTTTCCAATTCGTAAACAAGGCATGGATTTAACGCAAAGATAGTAAGCCTCAAGTGGGAAACACCGCGATTTAGTTGCACTTTTAGGTCTTTAGTCGTTATGAACTTCATGTTTTTGGGTTTTCGGTTGGGTAATATATCAAGAAATATGAAAAAGTATACATCTCTATGACAATGAACCAGGATTTTACCTGATAATCATCAGTGGAGGCAGCACTTCACGCAATGTTCACGAGAAAACAGCTGAGATCAGGCTAACTAAGAACAATACTGCGAAGAAGTAGAGTCTTAAAACTCAGGTTCCTCATTTAAAATATGTGAAATTATAATAAAAACAAAGCTCTAATCGACCAAATAGAGCCTGTGCGCAAAAGAACGGATTTTTTTCGATCGAATTAAAGGCTAGTAAAGCGCGACGTAGGAGGCGGACTTCAGATGGCACATTTGGTTTCTATCTACGCGACTTGAAACGAAAAATAACCAAGTTTGAGGGGTGTTCAAAAACCTACCCGCTATCAACAAAATTAGTTGTTGGTAAAGAGGCATTTGAAAAGAAAAACTACTATTATTTATTTCACCAGTATTCAAGTAATTTTGAGGAGCCCAGTAGTGTTACATTTACAGGAAGGTTAGGCTGGTGTCGTATGCCTTTAGGTCCCCAAACGGGTGACGTTAAATGAACCATTCTAACGTACGACGTTGCTAACGTACCCTCAAGGTCACGTACTCTTGGGTACGGTAGGGTGACGTTAAGGGTACGTTAGTGGTCACCAAAAACTCTCTATTGCAAGAATAGAGGAGAAGGAACTACCCTTATCCATCACACTTCTCAACCATCCCTGAGCTTATCCCCAAGTTTCCTTTCACCCGAACTTTCTCCCCAAATATTCCTTTCATCAGTAGTGTGACGAGGGCGTGTTTCCTGCTTCCCTATTTTTGAAACTGCTTTGATAGGTTTAACGCCGAATGGCAGCAGGACTAATCGCCTCACTCCTTCTCACGAAAATTTAACCCTTCCAACTCGCTAACTGCTGATCAAGTACGATTAATAAAAGAAAGTTAGAGTCACAATAAGCGAGCTGTTTCATAACACTATCCTAAGACGTTTATATTTATATTAGATTGTTTTCCTTTTCTACTTCTTGATATGATTCTGCACATTCGTAATAAATTACGAAATTTACCAGCCTTTCAACTTTCCCCTCAAATTAACGTTTTAACTGCCACTATAGGCGTCCTTGAACAATGAATCTTCCCTTGATTAGTCTTCTAACAATAATATTTCTTCCCGTTATGGAGTCTTTTTTCAGTTTTTATCTCTTTCCCATTTTTGAACTACATAATTTCGTTATCCATCTGTTCCGCATCCCAGCGTCCTTCTTCATTTGTTTATGTTGACATTTCGTCGCTTCTATTTCCATTTACTTAATCTCGAATGTTATTTATTTCCCTATCGTTATATCTTCCGGGGAAACCAACGCTGCAGATCGCATTTAGAAACAAAACATTTGCATGAAAATATAAATTAGGTCAAAGTGAGTCACTCAGTCTGTATTTCAGAGTGCTGTCGTCTCAACCACTGGATCCGATCCTATATATGATTTTCAACTCAATCTGATCGATTATAGTTGTAGCTATGATAGACGGATAGATAGCGAGACGGGGTGGATTGTCAACTCGTAAATCGACAATTCACCCCGTCTCGCGCAGGTTTATCGGGCACGGCGCGACCGAGGGAAACCGCGGGACGTTTTTCCTGAAGTGTCTGGATATGCTTGAGTGGGTGTCAGAGAGACTATTTTGGGGTAGTAGATGAAAAGCGGGTATTTGCTTACCATTGGCTGAAACGGCTCTCTTTAGATCCTGAATCCTCCTCAGCATTTGCGCCTCTTGGCTAGAGAAACTCGTTGATCTTCGGCTGCCGATTCTTCTTGGCGTCATAGGCGGTTCCCGTTTTGGTCTCAATATGCACCGTCAGGCTGCCTTTCCAGGGTGTGAGTGGGGGAATTTAGCCTCATTTCAACGTCACGCCATTTCTTGTAACCCGCTGACATGACAGTCGTGTTTGTGTGAATTGGGTCAGAGATATAGCATTATTGGACACGCAATCGTGGATTCCTTAAGGGGGCGCCAGATGGTATATATATGTGGTTTTTCAACTTATCTCGTTCAATACAGGACCGATTTTTATGATTCTTGCACTTATCTACCGGTTTCAAAACTCTCCATAGAATCGAACGTCTGAAATTTCCAAATTCCCAAACCTTCAAATTTAGATACCTTTTAACAATTTTACTATCGAATTCCGAGGTCTGTTTTCGTTTCAGGTATCGACAATTGAACAAACGCTGCAAGAATCATTAAAATTGGTCAATTATTGACAGAAAAAAGTTGAATAAACCGTTTGGTCGTATTTTGAATTTTGAAGGAGCTTTGAGCCATTTTCTGGATTGGACAGAGTTCGCAGGTCTACCGCCAGGCTACCTACATTCGAGTGGCTCACCTTTCTAGCTCTTTTGGTTGGAAAGGCTCCAGTCGTTCTGCTTTTGGAGACCTTAATACCTACTCGCAAAACGTGCTCTATCTCAAGCATATTTCTGGGGTTGTTCATCAGTATTAACTCTAAATGGGCACCAGTGAATTTATTTCTGTTCGAATTCCCTCTGCTCATTCGCAAACGTAAACGTGCATAATAACTGGAGGTTATGCAAATTATTCAATTTGCTACCTGCTATTCTGGTTTTCGCAAAACTCCGGAACATCTTTGATCTGATAATCACATCTCATACTGTACTTCCTTTACTCATTTCCCCTTAGTTTTTCGTCTCAGATATTTCAGTTGTTTTCCTCTCTTCCACGATCCTTCTAAATGTGAATATCCCAGCTTGTTCTCAACCGCTGAAGTGTCGTTATTTTTCATCTTCTTTTCCCGGTGTTCACCTTATTTCAACCTGTATTCTCTTGCCTTCCATATCATTCTTAAACTGTTCTTTATCGTATTTCTTGATTCTCACTTTTCCAGTTCTTTTCTCCTCATCCATGATCCTTATCTGCCATCAGCTACCAGTCATCACCTAAGATCCCTACATGATTATTTTTGTCTTCCAATAATTTCCTTCGTCCTCTTTTTCATTCATATTTCAGCTTCCATTTCTGCTTACAAGAAGCGTCTGGAATCTGGAATGAATATTCACACCTCATTACCATCTCCATGTTAATACTATTTCCCCACAAAGGTAACCACCCAAACCGTAACTTATTCCTAATCTAATTCCATAATTGTGGTCATTACCTACTAAATGGACCTGAAACAATAATAGAATTTGATTTTGCAACTGAAAACTTCATTTTTCAGTTGCCAACACCTTCAAGTGTGTGAAAATTGTATTGTCTTTTATCGTTACACTTCTAGTTGACTTCTTGAGTTTCCTGAATCCTTCTTCTTTCCTGAGTCTTCATTCTTTCTCATGAATAACAAGTTAGCCCCCATATTCCAGTGGAATAGAGCAACACATTTACTAGGGATATCTCTCCGTGTTCTGTTGCAGTTGCTGTTTGGCGTTTGAGTACCATGTTGTGCGTGTTAAATTACTTCCTATATGTAAATAGCTTGCCAATAGCTTGACATGATGTAGTCAAATCAATCATACTTATTTGCTACAATGTATCCGTCTTTTCGAAAAACAAGCTGATTATTTTCAAGAATGACACATTGCTTCAACGTTTCTTGCATCCATTGCACGCTTTCATCAAGATCTTGGCCTCCTGCATCCAATAGTTGATTCATTCTTCAAAATGGTTTTCTTACATCCAATACTTGCTAGACCTTTTCCTATTGTAACAGGACGGATTTGCTTTTTTCCCCATCTGTGAAGGATTTCTTCTTTCTTCACTCATTTCCTATTGATTACCGTTATGAACAGGAACATATATTTCTGTTCCGATATACGTAAGACATTTCTAGAATAGAATTTTGGTTTTATGAAGACGGCCATTCAGATGGCAAAAAATTGTCTATCCTGTACGAGCCAAATCATTACGAACCATGAATGGTATTCAATGGTAGGTACTCAATCTATGAACCACTATAAACCATGAATGGCACTCAATTAGAAAAAGGAGGATTGATCTTAATTGTATGGCAAGGAGGTGATGGAAATGGAGTGGATACCCCTTCAAGGGATTGAGGCGATTGACCAGCAACACCCAGAGGAAAAGGTCATCTTTCCACTATCCTAAGGCGGCAGTTGATAGAATCGAAAAGGAAAAACTACCCATAACCATCACAATCCCGGGGCTTTCAAAAGGCTGGCGAAGGGTGTTGGCTTGGTGGGCTCCAAGTAGGCAGGGAATGGGTATGTGTTAATTGGTAAAAGTTTAAGGGTTATTGCCAATTTTGACTATTGGTGGTGGTATGGGGGGGGGGGGGGGGGGGGAATTGAAGTGTTGAAGGGGGAGGGGGGAGTGGTGGTTCGAAATCAAGCTGTGTTAACATACAAAAAGGAGGTGATGGAACTGGAGTAGTTCCCCCGTCAAAGGGGAGAGGCAATTAAACTGCTAAACTCAGAGAATATCCTGAAAGCTGAAAAGCCCAGGAATTATCGCAAATGCGGCAGTTGCAAGGACCGAAAAGGAAAAACTACCCAAATCCACCACAATTTTTATGATTATATTTTTTAGAATTTTGTTATTCATCGCCCCATTTATTAGATACTGTTCCATAATAGTTCTGAGAGCCACTCAAGATGCGATGCGGAATTATGGAGATTTATGTTAACTTAGATTGTACAGATAAATGTGGAATAATTTGATATTTCCTTATTTCAGGTCACACATTCACTGGCATGTGTGGATAATGAACACATAGTTTCACCTTTGGATCTCCATCATCAGCCCAGTTGCCCTCACCCTCCTGCACCCCAGTGCTCATGCCCTTGCAGCTGTGACGGACCGCCACCGTGCAACTTCGGCTGTCAGTGTGGATGTCCTGAGCCACAGCACTGTGTTCAATCTCTTCCGTGTCCATGCGATCCATGTGCATGCAATCCGTCTCCATGTAATGAGTGCCACTACAACCCCTGCCCTGCTGAACCTTGCATTAGCAGTGTGACGAGAGTGGCGAACTCACCCTGTGATAGCCCTCACGGTCCAGTATTGCAATCTGCCGTCCAGAGCCCTCTCTTCCCTGAACCACTCGTCCCAGTTGTCGTGAACCACGTTGGCCACCACCTCATTCACACCGTCAAACGCGTGCCTGTGGTCCAGAAATACTGCAGACCAGAACTAGTCATCCGAACAAGACACGTTCCAATTGTCAAGCACAGAAAAAGAGTATTCATTGAGCCTTACGCCTCTCAAATTCCTGTCACGGATAAACTCATTCGTCAAGTGATCCACCAAATCACACACAAAGTTCCAATTGTTCAAAAGTGCATCAAACCCTTCACCTACCAAACAGTCCGTCACGTTCCTCTTAGTTTTGCCCAATGCGGGCCTCCAGATTCACCTCCTCCCTGTTGCCCATTTCCTGGCCCTCCAAATTCTCCTTGCCCCAATTTCCCAGCTTTTCCTGCATGTGAAAATCCCTGCCCCAATAACTGTGACGGCTTCCATCCTCCAAACCCTCCTTGCTTTTCTTGACCGCAACCTGATTTCTTGACCTCCCTTCCCAACTCCTCGATTCCCTCTAACGTAAGGCTAATTTATTATTTTTTAAATAAAAACTCCTGAATAATTTTCAGCTATTTAAATCTTATCTGTATGATCATTCCTTAATTCACATGATTTTAGTAATCGGGGCTAAGCTAGTGGAGGAAATTCTAACTCCTCAACGTCACTTTCGGAATTCGTCAGAAATCTTTAAAGCGCAAACATCAAGACTTGAGACCGTTTGAGAAAAATTATTAATGGTACATTAAAGAATCTATCATTTGAAAGCTCTCTAAGAAGTTTATTATGTAATTCACTACATCAGTGACAAACACATAAGCTTTAATCTATTACCAAAAATAACGAAATACAAGAAGAAGAAATAAGTAATAATGGCAAGTCTCATCAATAAAACGACGGTTCTTCTTTGAAAATATGGCTTTGAGAATACACGTTCATACAGTTCCGTGGTATTCATGACTGAATGTTGTTGATGTTTTACAAATTACAAAATCATCGTAAAAATTTTTTTTGTAAGGATCTAAAAAATGACAAAATTGCGCATGACGGACGTGCGCAAACGTGCGCAATTGACATCAACTTCGTTATTTTAAACGGGAACCCCAATTTTTTATTGCAGCTTTGAATTCACCGTGAAATTTTATGAAGAAAAGACCCATCACGTGTTTTTTAAGCGCACGCAAACGGGCGCAATTGCGCTCCGAAAGTGCGCAATTCCACTCTAGAAGTGCAATAAATTAACGCGAAATCCTGATTTGTTGAAATAACAGGGAACACAAGTTCATTGAACTTGTGGACAAACTAATTTCGTTCTGCACGTACGCACGCACACTTTTCAGTATTTTAAACGGGGACCCCGATTTTTTAATGCAGATTTGAATTCTCCGTGAAATTTTATGAAGAAATGACCCATCACTCGATTTTTTAAGCGCGCAAACGGGCACAATATCGCTCCAAATGTGCGCATTTCTACTCTAAAAGTGTAATAAATTAATGTGAAATCCTGGTTTGTTGAAATAACAGGGAACACAAGTTCTTTAAACTTAGGCCTTGTTGGACAAACTAATTTCGTTCTGCACGCACGCACGCACACTTTTCGGTATTTTAAACGGGGACCCCGATTTTTTAATGCAGATTTGAATTCTCCGTGAAATTTTATGAAGAAATGACCCATCACTTGATTTTTTAAGCGCGCGCAAACGGGCGCATTTCCACTCTAAAAGTGTAATAAATTAATGTGAAATCCTGGTTTGTTGAAATAACAGGGAACACAAGTTCTTTAAACTTAGGCCTTGGTGGAAAAACTAATTTCGCTCTGCACGCACGCGCGCACACACACACACAAACACAAAACACGCACGCACCACGCACGTAAACACACACACACAAACACGCACGCACAAACACACACACACACACACACACACACACATAAACACGCACGCACACACACACACACACACACACACACACACATAAACACGCACGCACAAACACACATACAAACACACACACACACACATGAATGTATATAAATATTTAAGTTTATGAAATTTTACAGAAATAAAGAGGAAAAGGTTTTTGGTATTTCGAATTAGTCTTTGTCAAAATTGAAATAAGAAAGAGTGTATTTGAATATCCCCTGTTACCGAGTTTGAATCCAATGTTTCTAGGTAGTTATATATTGAATTTACTTAATCATTGAGGAGTCCTGAAGGCCGATTTAAACCCAGTACCCGGACGGTTGTCGTAGCGGGTCTTTTTTTTAGGCATCTTCTTCAACACCTTGACACCGTAGCGTTCAATGACTCAACTTCAATAATAAATTGAGTAAATCCAATATAACTACCAAGAAACGTTGGATACAAGCTCAGTTCCAGTACTACACTCCTTTTTCTTCTAATTTTAGCGCAGACTAATTCGAAATAGCAAAAACCTTTTCCTCTTTATTTCTAAGAAAATGAAAGAAAGAAAAAAATAAATTAATAAAAAAATACACTGCCAAGGACATGGCACAGCAGCTTCCTCGTGGAATTCACAGTAAGTCACTATTACATTTTCAGAAATAACTGGTTCACCATTATCATGACGATAGAATGCTGAGCAACCAAAAACCCGAAAACCTGACTAAAATCTGTTCCATTGACGGACTTATGACTGTCACAAGAAAATTTCATTCACGCATGCACTGAGCGTATCGCTGATTAGTACTTCCAGCTAACCTTGAGGATGTTTACGTGAAGAGGGAAGTACTGGGTATCAAATTTATAGACTGAAAGTGGAAGTCAAGCGAATCGAATCAGTATATATGGCGATGATAGGCGAAAACTGCGAAAAAATGCGAAAATCATCGAACGTTCACCTTTGAAATGAAGCCCCCCCCCCCCCCCCCCCCCCCCAATCTCTCTTGCCAATCTTTTGTGAAGCGTAGATGTATTGCGGGTTGCCTTCCCAAAGCATCTCTCTGTCTAGTTCTCTATAGTATCCGGTATAGTTTTCGGTGTGGTTGTTCTTCGACACCGCTAAACCTCTCTTATATATACGCGGTTATTCTTCGTCGAGGTTAGGTACCCTAACTGAGTTTTCCTTTCTGCTACTACTGAAAGTTTATTCGCCGCTGTTCTTTGACGCCAGTATCTTCCATTTCATACACGGTTATTCTTCGATGAGGCTGTATTCTACATTGAGATATTACTTGAAAAGCCTCCTTTTTATACGCGGTTATTCATTCGACACAGCTGTTCTTCGATGCGGCTGTGCGCTCCCTCCTCTACTTCTGAAAGTTTATATGCCGCTATTCCTTGATGCTGGTATCTTCCATTTTATATACAGTTATTCTTCGATGCGGATGCTCTCTGCATTGAGATATTAGTTGAAAAACTTCCTTTTTATACGCGATTATTCATTCGACAAGGCCGTGCGCTCCCTCCACTACTTCTAAAAGTTCATACGCCCCTATTCTTTGACGCCAGCATCTTCCTTTTTATTCATTCGTGGTTATTCATTCGACGCGACTGTTCTTCAACGTGGTTTTGCACTCCCTCCGATACTTCTGAAAGTTTATACACCGCTGTTCTTTGATGCCAGCATCTTTCTTTTTATACATACGTGGTTATTCATTCAACGCGACTTTCTTCAACGTGGTTGTGCGCTCCCTCCGCTACTTCTGAAATTCTATACACCGCTGTTCTTTGACACCAACATCTTCCTTTTCATACGTGGTTATTCATTCGACGCGACTTTCTTCAACGTGGTTATGCGCTCCCTCCTCTACTTCTGAAAGTTATGCCGCTGTTCTTTGACGCCAGAATCTTCCATTTTTTATACAGTTATTCTTCGATGCGGTTTTACTCTGCATTGAGATATCATTTGAAAAACCTCCTTTTTATACGCGTTTATTATTCATTCGACGCGGCTGTGCGCTCCCGTTTGCTCTCTGCCGTGTGTGTTCACATAAATGTGAACCGCTACGATGGCCCACGGATCCCATCAGTTTATCTTGGAATGTATATGGGCCTACTCACGCTCAGCTTACATGCAAAGTTTATCGTGTGTGACGTCACGTCTGAGCGATTCAACTGAGCAAACTGAAGAAACTGAGAGTTTCCTCTGAGTTCGGTCAGTTTTCCACTCGAGACGTCTAGGTACCATTCGCGTGTCACCAGTCCCTTGTACAGGGTGGTCCGTAATAAACGGACACATTTTAAAATCCTGTAACATTCACAAATTCGATCGTAGGGATTAAAAAATAAGCAGAACGTATAGAGAAAATCAGTAAGTTTTATTCACAATCGAAAAATCGGAAAAAATTATCGAGTTTTAAAAATTATGTCATTTAAATGACGACCCTGTTTGGTAACGCACAGTTCAAGACGGTCCTTGAAGTTCTGCATCACTCTTTGCACCATATCTTCCGGTATTTCCGCGATATCTCGTCTTATTGACTACTTCAATGTTTGAATGGTTCGTCCACGTACACTTTTAGATTTCGGGTGGCCCCATAGAAGAAAGTCACAGGGGGTGAGGTCTGGGGAACGCGGAGGCCAGGGAACATCCCCATACCGGGAGATCACGCGTCCGGGAAAAATCGTTCGCAAAAAGCAACCTGAAATCTAAAGTGTACGTGGACAAACCACGAACCATTCAAGCATCGAAGCAGTCTATAAGACGAGAAATCGCGGAAATACCGGAAGATAATGTGCAAAGAGTGATGCAGAACTTCAAGGACCGTCTTGAACTGTGCGTCACCAAACAGGGTCGTCATTTAAACGACATAATGTTTAAAACTTGATAATTTTTTTTCCGATTTTTCGATTGTGAATAAAACTTACTGATTTTCTCTACACGTTCTGCTTATTTTTTAATCCCTACGATCGAATTTGTGAATGTTACAGGATTTTAAAATGTGTCCGTTTATTACGGACCACCCTGTATTTATGTAAATAGAGGAATTAGGCAAAAATGAGCAAATCGTCGAACAAATGTATGTCACTCGGCCAGACACTTCTTTGAAGATACCATTCCTTGCTTCAGAATTCACGGCACATCCTCTTATTCTCTCGCAGCTGCTCAATCCTCGCAGCAAGGAGACAGCATAAGCGTGCTCTTCTTTTCCAGTCCTTCACAGTTAATAGACAACAGATCCCATTATATATAGGAGAGTGGAGACCCTCTTTACTAGAAAAAACTGAGCGAACAGTTTAAACAGCAAAAAGTTTAGGTAACCGAGTAGTTTTTTGTTCAGTCTCGTCCTCATGGAAACCTTGCAGTTAAACTGAGCGTGTGTGAGTGGATATCATAGGGAAGAAATCCTTTGATGCATGAGCATGAGTTCGTCGAAATCGAGGACAAGAAGTATAAAATATATTAGTTTATTATTGGGGAGGAGTTCAATCTTGTGAACGGCAAGGTTGGTTCGATTATTGGTTTTTCAACAGCTATGAATATTTTATTGGTGTGCCCGAGGTTTATGTGGATGGCACTTTCAAGCCCCAAAATTGTCACTCAAATTTGTACAGTACACGTAGATACATTGATACATAGATACATGGGCGACAGTTACGTATCCCTGGTGTTTTTGCTGTTGCCAAATAAGGAGCAAGAGACTGAGAGTGCATGGGTACATATATTTTGACGATTTTTACAATTTTTGGGAGCTCAGACCAGCCAACCTCCTAGTGGTGTCCCCTGGGTAACGCTAATCGGGCTGGGATAATCCATTGAGCCTCAACAGATAGATGGACTCAGCCTACCCATTTTTCTGTCGGTGGTGGAACTCAAATAACCGTTGAGTATCTTTCAACTGAGGAGGGGACTCACCCGTTCGTCTGACCGCGAGACTCAAGTTACTGGCACCGATTAGGCTGAATAAAGTTTTTGGTGACCACTAACGTGCCCTTAACGTCACCCTAACGTACCCAAGAGTACGTGACCTTGAGGGGGCGTTAACAGTCGTACGTTAGAATGGCTCATTTAACGTCACCCGTTTGGGGACCTAAAGGCACACGACACCAGCCTAACCTTCCTGTGAATGTAACACTACTGGTCACCTCAAAATTACTCGAATACTGGTGAAGTAAATGTATGGTTTCAACGCAAAGGTAGTAAGCCTCAAGTGGGAAACACCGCGGTTTAGTTTCACTTATAGGTCATTAGTCGTTACGAGCTTCTTTTTTTTGGGTTTTCCGTTGGATAAATTATCTACAAGTATGAAATTTATCTCTATGACAATGAACCAGGATTTTACCTGATAACAGTGACAACCATCAGTGGAGGCAGCACTTCACACAAAGTTCACGAGAAAACAGCTGAGATATCAGGCAAACTAAGAGCAATACTGCGAAGAAGTAGTGTCTTAAAACTCAGGTTTGTCATTTAAAATATGTGAAATAATAATACAAATAAGGCTCTAATGGACCAAATAGAGCCTGTGTGCAAAAGAACGGATATTTTTCGGTCGAGTTGAAGGCTCGTAAAGCTAGACATTTGGTTTCCACGCGACTTGAAACGTAAAATAACCACGTTTGAGGGCTGTTCCAAAAAGCTACATCAACATAATTAGTAGGTTATGGGGCATTCGAAAAAAAAGTATCATTATTTACTGACGGTTTACTAATTGAAAATTGAAAATGAGAAATTAGCCCATATTTGTACTGAAACTATCAGGAAATTCGAATTTAGGATTGAAAATAGGCGTTTCATATAGAAATATAAAGAAGTTGATTAGACAAGAAGACAGCTGGGGGGAAATATCGCGTTGCCCAACCACCGTTAACATGACATCAAAATTAAGGCAAGCGTGCCTCCGGTACCATTTGGGTATTTGGGTTAGCATCTTCATTTGCTCCCTCAAGACTACGGTGACGGGTGACGTTAAGTTGAAGTCGTCGAAAACTCTCTATTGGCTCGAACTACAGTTCGATAGAACTGGCAAACCTGAAACTCGGAAGAAACTCCCGAGTTTCAGCAAATTTGCCAATCGACAAATTGCATTAATCGATTTTTTTCTCGACACTTCCGGTTTTTTCAAGGGGTTTCGTAACACCCCGATCTGTGTGTTTTCGTGTCCCTGTGGAATTACCTACCTCAGTAGGGTAAACCTGTACTTTTGAACGTTCATTAAAATTGACTCATCATCCTGGAGCTGTTTTTTCGCATGAAAACGCACAAAAATAACTGAGATTATAAATTCCAAATCGGCCTATCCTGAAACTTTTTTGCTTGGAAACGCACACACACAGTAAATTACATGATGCCTACTTTTTAGTTATTAAAAAAAAAAAAAAAAAAAAAAAACATGGTGGGGAACTGAAAAATACATAATTTGGCGCGCACTGGTGGTGTGGCCACCAGCAAACATGCGTATAAAAATCTCAATACGATGGTAAAGACTCTTTTGGCCAATTCGTGTACGTTTCGTGCTTTTGGGGGGCATCCCCATTATAATCTAAGATACATTGTAAACTTACAGTACACGTCGACTTGGCATGTTGCTGCCTCCTCCTCTCCGCTGCTGCTACGCTTAATCGACTACAGTAAGTATTTTAATCAGCTACATATTACTATACCAAGTACTATATACTATAGTAAGTATTATATAAGGTTGGTATGTGGGGCAGTATTTGTTAAATAATAAATGCGGTATAATAATATCTATATAATAATGAAAGCAAAAAAGTTTCAGGATAGGCCGGTTTGGGGCTTAAAATCAACTATATCTTAGTTATTTTCGTGCG
This sequence comes from Adelphocoris suturalis, assembly GCA_030762985.1. Lineage (NCBI taxonomy): Eukaryota > Metazoa > Arthropoda > Insecta > Hemiptera > Miridae > Adelphocoris > Adelphocoris suturalis. The sequence continues at coordinate 146,025,482 of CM061041.1, read as the reverse complement.
TTTTTATGAGAAAAAAGTTCCAGTCATGCAGCATGATCGTATGAGCGAATTTTCATAAACTATCTATCGTACTATAGTATGTTAAATTGCATTGAAATTGGAGCAATTTTAGTTGACAGAAATGGTTAAAAACCAATTTTATAGCAAAAAACTTATTCTAACTAAAATTCCACTGATTCAAAAGGGATTTTTGATTTTTAAATTTTTTTGCCGTTTTTATAGATATTTTAATGACATTTAAGTACGTTTTTCATCATAATTTAGAGCAAAAATTTTTAATGTCCTAGTTAATCGTTGAAAATTTAGTTTTGACTAAAATTCTGCAAAAAAATAGAAATTTAACGATTTTTGGCCGTTTTTAGCCATTTTTAGTGATTTTTGGCCGTTTTTAGCCATTTTTAGTGATTTGGTTTATCCTACTTACCTCGTTTCATATTGGTTGAGAAAGAAAGCGCGGGTGAAGTAAAGTAAGGGCGGGCCAGCCTGCGCAAATATAATTTGTCTCCATCCGTTTGTTTATTTCCTCGATTCCACACCTACTCCACATCGAGCTTTCTGAATAAACCTACCTAAATTACGTTGTTATTTTTGGAATGCTCTCATTTTATCCCAACATCTCATAATTTCAATCATTGTAGCGTCCAGGAAACCTGATTTATTACGCTAAGTTATGAACTAATATTGCTAAGTAACCATAATGAACTAATAATGTGGAAAGAAAGCACTAGGTACATGGTAGGTATACTAGTATGTAGTAGGAACTTGTAAGCAGTAGGTACTAGACTATTGCAATTATTGGGTCTTTTATAATCAGCTGTGAGCTAAAATCTCTCTTGCTCATCCTAGGAAGTTGAGATTTGATAGGGAGACCCCCTGGGACATTAGGAATCAATTGAAAAGATTAGCTCATTTTTACTCAGCTGAGTGAGCTGAATTGTGTAATGAACTTAGGCGCCCCGTGGTGCAATAGGGGCCTAAATCCACACTCATAGATTGAGAGGGGTGTGACAGTACCATAAGAGATACAACTCGAACTAATAGCATATAAGCTACGTAAAAAAAAAAAAAAAAAAAAAAAAAAAAAAAAAAAAAAAAAAAAAACTCGGCGCTCCGCGCCTCGCCAGGGGGCAAGCCCCCTGGACCCCCGGTTACCTCTATTTACATACTTCGGACGAAATTATTGAAACACAGAATGTGTTTGCGATGTCGCGCAACCAAGTGACAACCAAACAAGCGTCATTGTTTACTATTCATTTATAACATCAATTTATATAGTTATAATATGAAACTACGAAAAAAAATACGAAATAAATTCGTGATAAATCAAGAGCGATTTATCAAGTAAATGTCCTAAAGAGGCTACACACGAAATTACAGCTTCCTAGAGTGTAAAGTATAGAAATTAGCTTTAAAAGCCACTCATCTGATCCGGACCCTGGACATCGTCAAGTAAATGTCCTAAAGAGGCTACATACGAAATTACAGCTTCCTAGAATGTAAAGCATAGAAATTAGCTTTAAGAGCCACACATCTGATCCGGACCCTGAGCATCGTCAAGTAAATGTCCTAAAGAGGCTACAAACGAAATTACAGCTTCCTAGAGTGTAAAGTATAGAAATTACCTATTCAAGTTATTTAACCTCCGCTTCACAAATCAAACCGTTTTCGTAATACTCAGATCACCTGCTATGAATCAAATCATCGAAACACAAGCTCAATGAAATCATCAGAAATTAACAAGCGGTTGCAATCATGTTCACAATATCAATTATTGAGAATGATCACCTGTGTGTAAACAATTATTTATATAACCATGCTCATAACTCAGTTTGTTGGACACGCACTTCGCAGTAGTTAACATAATATTGTTGGATACGAATTTTGTGGGATGAAAAACGACGAAGTACCATATCCCTAGCAACGACTCGGTTGTACGTGAAAATCATCCGTCACACATTTCGTTACCATCCCGCGTTCCATTTTCGGCTAGTTAGTCCATGGCTAAAACACATTCTGTGTTAAAAACGCTGCAAATTATTTCACAAAGGTTTATTATTTTTTCAATTGAGTATGATCGTAGTTTTAGTTGGCTTGAGTACGTCATAAGGCCCGTCCAGACTCCTCGGCGTGTCCTATTTCGAGTTGCCACAACCTATACTTCTATAATTATATACGCATATTTATATTTCTCGATTTGAGCTCCTATCTATTCAAATAGTTATTGCCTTAATAATATCATTATCTAAGTACATACGAAAAGTCGAGAGGATATGTTATTAAATATGCGTAGGAAAAGCATTGGTATTAACACACAAATATGACCTAGAAAAAAACATATATTCATGCCTCGAAGGAACGCCGTACCCACCTCATGGTGTCGCGGTGTATTATATGGGTATAACACGTAAAAGTAATAAATATCCATTCTCCTACACCCCTCTGCTACGCCCCTGGTCACTCCAGCCACCACAAGGTGCCGCGGCGCCTCCTCTCACTCCACCCCCCGCCACCCACCGTGACCCCCTGCCAAGCGTGCCAGGCGTGCGTGCGTGCTTAAGTCTAACACTCAAAGCCTCGAAAAAGACACTTTTCCGCCCCTTTTTGGCCCATAGCATCTATGCGAGTAAAGTGATCGGGATGGTTAAACGTTAGGACCAACTAGATCCCAAATGGAGTCTATGTGCGAAAGAACGGGCTTTTTAGTCAATTCTTAGGCCTTTTATGGCCCGAAGGCGGACGGCGAACCGCGGACGGACATTTCATATTTGGATTCTACGCACCTTGAAACGTAAAGTGACAAAGTTTGAGGGGGGTTATAAAAATTTTTTGTTACACGATCACATAGGCTTATTATTGGAAATAATAAACCAAAAAAGAAAAAAAAAAAAAAAAATCGTTTGATCGAGCTATGATGAAAAAGAGTTCAGCTATAACCAAGTTACGAATAAGTGAACCTTTATCATAATAATACAAAATAAATTAGGGTGGTTAAAATAAATAAGACTACAAGCCAAAGAAAATTCATATTTTGAAGCGAATGAGCACATTTGTGCAACGTTTCAGCGCCTGCAGTAGTGTGTTCGATGTATCCCCATTACATAATGATATTGAGATTCACTCTAACTTAGGGAATGAAGGGGCAACGTGAATGGTGACAGGGGCAGGACACAACTCCCGCTGTGCGCGCTCCTACCGATCTGTATCAAACAACGTTCCCCCTTAGGACCAGTTTCACCGTTTGAGTTAATCAAGAATAAAGCGTTAACGCGGCATTATATTAGAGCTTAATCAGACGTTGGTTAAATCGTCCGTCAAAACTTGACGATCTGATTACTGAAGCTGATTATCTAATCACCCGACCCTCGAGGAATTAAGAGGGATGATTATCATTGAGTAACGAGTGTACGGAGCCTTCAATTTCCACTTTTGACATAGATATGTCTTTTGGCTGGGGGTCATGACAAAATAAGAGTGATAGTGATCTAAAAATGTAATGGGTAACTAGGTTGTTACCTACTTTCATTACGTTACTAATCACGCTACTCTATCCAGGAAATGTGGAAGTCACTATTTCTTAGCAATTAACGAAACAACAACAAAACAATTCGAATTTTTAATTTGAGTGATTTCACCTCTGTTTCTCATCTTACAAGTTAAGTATCATAATGGGTCCTATAGACATAGATGGGGACATATAGATCTATGCATGAGTTTTTTCCGTGCAAGCGGTAAAAATTTATAAGTTTCCGTTCGCTCCATCCTTTTGTTTAATTTCACCATAATTTTGTGATTCTTGACTGTTTGTCATTTTAATTGAAATGTCATCGTTCTCATCGCTTTAAGTAAAGCGGATCTGGTTCTGAATTGTGCTGAGAGAAATTTTACCATAAGAACTATTGTCCCATTGCGTGAGGTGAAAGGAGCAACATAGTAACATAGCTGGAAGATATAGTTGTGTGAGATAAAGGGATTTTAATTACCAATAATATAATAATATTTAATGATTTTAAACATTGAAGTTCAACATTGTTTAAAAAATGGCCACAAGTCACTCGGGAAAAAGACTCCACCACCATTGACAAGTTTGTAGGTGATGGGATCGTTTTCAATAAAACGCAATATTTCAAATTTTCCGTACACAAGCTCGTTCCGCATTAATATCAAAGAAGTATGAAACGCTAGCTATACGTTAGGTAGTTGAAAAAGTGGACAAGAAATCAGATATCACTAAGCTCTTATAGCTCTACAACTTTTGTTTGCTCATTTTGGATTTTATTCAAGTTACAACGACCTCGAGTCATTAGTAAATGAATTATTATTCTCTAAAGCTAGATGAAAACCGATGTTGCCAAAGTGCTTTGACTCATCCAGCATAGATTAGATAGTTTTCTGTCACAACCCTTCCATCAACTAGTATCCTCCTACATATGAATTTCTTGGAATGTAAGTATGATACCCTCCAGTACCGGAAGATCTACTGTTTAGGCCACCAAAAGAGTAGAAAGATAAATATGTTGCATTTCACTTCACTTCACGGGTTCCCCATTTAAAAAGACTTTCGAGTGCAGGCACCTATAGTGGTTTTTACTCTCTCTCTCCCTCATTTACTCTCTTTACCCTCATTTAGATGTATATATTAAAAATTAAGGTTTAAATTTCAGTGTTTCAACTGAGAAAAAATCAACTAATCGCGATAAGAATTCGATAAGATCCTCTCCTAGGTTTATGGAAACCGCTATTTAGGTTATGATTCCAAGCTCCGGGCAACCCCACTTTTCTGTCCAATATGGACACATGTTCCATGATTTATGGACAAAATGAAAAGTTTCGTCGTCAACTTAACCAAACCATAACCGGCTACGGGGGTGATTACTTTGACGCCTGAATTTACGTGTTGAAAGGAAATTCCTTAACACAGCTCGTCTCCAGCTACCAGCTACCGGTCTCCAGTTACTGTGTGGTTAAGGTGATGGGACGTTAAGGCCCTATCACACTAGCATTTTTTCCGCATTTTTTCGGCATTTTTAATGCCTAAACGTGAAGAAGGCAAAGTGCTTTTTTCCAAGGTCAGCTGTAAATGTTGAGGAGGAATAAGTGCAAAAACAGCGCATTCTGGCGGAATGCATTTTTATTAAATCTGTCAGGTTAGGGCTCCTAGGGGTTTTTCATTGAATTGTTACCTCCCCAAGGGTTACGTTTAGCATTTTTCTTGCTTGGAGGTAAAAATTAGAACATGTTCTAATTTTCCCAAGTGAGTAAAAATGCTCCGCCAGGTCGAAGAAGCTGACCTTAACGTTTAGGCATTAGAAATTCCGAAAAAATGCGGAAAAAATGCTAGTGTGATACGGCCTATAGCTCAGATCGGTGAAACTGGCCGTTAGTATATTTCGGGTTTATTTCGTTGAAATGATAATACATATTTGTTGAATTAAGTAGGTACTCGTTTTCCATAGATTATTTGCACTCGTTTAAGGAACATTATAGTTACATAGCTTTCAATAGTTTTTTTCCCGAGAACTTACATTTAAAAATTCCCGTCATGCAGCATGACATATTTATGTTAAATTCTTTAAAAATTTTAGCACTTTATGTTATAAGAATTGCTAACTGTCAATAATAACGGCAAACAAAACTGAGTGAGTAAACGATATTTTGCTTTAAAACCCAATTTTAGGAAGTTTAATAAATTTAAATTTAAAAGTTTCGAAAATAATAATGAAATATAAAGTTCAAAAGAAGAAAACGGGTGCAAATGCACATACGCTGACCCGTCGGGTGTTTCAGTGAATCTGAGCATGAGCAAGGTGATGTAGGAACGCTATTACAAAGGTGGAATTTATGTGGTACTCATTAGATTGAAGTAATGGATAAAAAGGGTAGGCACTTTTAATGTCATCTAGTGGGAAAAAGAATTTTGTTTCAATAAATGACGTCATATCAGCCTCATTAATGAAAGCACAGAGGAAACACTGAAGTGCAGATTAGTGGTGAATCAATTAATTGTGGTTGTATATCCACTTTCAGAAGACGCCAAGTCTCTTAAAGAGTGGTACTGTTCAGAAAACCCAAAGGAGACCTTGAACATATCCAACACTTCAATTTCAGCTGTATCGAAAACTACCAACCCCTGATTCTCATTGCTGCAAGATATATATGATGAAAACAAGACCACTGCATTTCAAATACAATATCTACAACGCAAGCGCATTAAGACTGCCAATAATCGAACTGGCGCACCACCGGACCTTAATCCCTAATGGGAAATGAGCCCAACAAAAATCATGTTTGAATTCCAATATTTGAGATCAACGTTTGATTTCATGTTTGAGTTAAAAATTATGGAAAACGTGTTTCTATTCCAATCATTCAAATCGATTATCCAATTATTCAAAAATCATGTTTGAATTCCAATATTTGAACACAACATTTGATTTCATGTTTCAGTTCCAAAAATTATGGAAAACGTGTTTCTATTCCAATAATCCAATCATTCAAAAATCATGTTTGAATTCCAATATTTGAGATCAACGTTTGATTTCATGTTTGAGTACCAAAAATGATGGAAATCGTGTTTCTATTCCAATTATTCAAAAATCATGTTTGAATTTTATTTCAATATTTGAGATCAACGTTTGATTTCATGTTTGAGTTCCGAAAATCATGGAAAACGCGTTTCTATTCCAATTAGTGCTACTACTTTTTTCAATAGACGTCTGAGGTTATCATCAGTATCAACATTGTTACTTTAGAAAAAGATAGGTTAACGGTAGAAAAGGATTGAAATAACGAAGAAGTAAGAACGAATTGTCTTTCAGTTCGTTTAGTACAATAAATAAACTGCACACCTATAAAAACAAACTCCGAGAATTTCTTGACTTAGAAAAAGGATATGAATTTGATATAGGGAGCCTCTCTGGGACATGAAAAGACAAATTAAATTACGGTCTCTATCCTGATCAGATGAGTGAGAAATGTTCTTTCCTAGTGAGGAAAATTAGTTTAATTTATTCCTTTTTCTAATATGAATGCGTTGCTTGTAGGTTTAGCAAGGTCTAGTAACGCCCTTCTAAGATATATCCTTCCTGCATGAGAGTTGATTTTATAAACTCATTTACATAATACCTAACTAAAACGGTTACTTTCAGTTGTGAATGTTTGATTATAGTATTTACCAACGCGAAACATAAAAGACTGCTAAGTAATAATCCAGAGAATAATGATTGGAAGTTTAGGATTTCCTAGAGGTTTTCTCACTGAACGCAATGCTGGCCAATACTTACTAACCTGGTAGATCGCGCTTCCTTGAAGTACGGTTGGAAAAATTGACTTATTTCCTTAATGTGCTTAGCCAGTGCATTCCTATCCGATAAACTTACTGGATAAACGTACTTTGTTCATTAAAGATGAGTTGAACCTTTTGTCGTGATCGGTTTTCAACAAATGAATGGTTGTCTAGAAGAAGGGCGTATGTTAAAAATGACGATTTTTTTGAAGTGTAAACTTCTAAGGCGCACCGCGTCGAAAAATTTAGCGGGGTATGAATACGATTTTACAGTCACGTTTTTTTCCGTCACGCTGTTTTGACAACCAAGCCGTTGCTGGGGAAATGAAACTTCTTTATTTTTCACCGGACAAAAATCGTTCTCCACTCGTTAGAAAGCTCTCAATTTATCACGCATTTCTTTCGTACTTGTTCTTCTATTCATGTCGTAATTTTATATTTATTTATGTTATAAATGGATATAGTAAAAAATGCCGCTTGTTTTGTTGTCACTTGGTTGAGAAGTCAATCTTGCTTATAGTTGCTTGCCATAACAGATAATTACCTACCTAGGTACTCTGTTCTAACTTCGATTTTTGAAACATTTATGTCGTAGTTTTAAATTTATTCAAATTTACGAATTAGCGGGAAGAAAGCATGTTCCATGTTTTAGCATTTTAGCCGATGGCTCAAGGCGGAAATTTACTGAGGGTCCAGGGGCGGAGCCTGTCCAATTTTACTTTCCCAACATCCCAACAGAGTGGAAAGTAATGTCCATTTTTACTTACCCGACACCCCAATCATTTCCATAATATATTTTATATTTATTATATTTAGCAGAAAATCGTCATAGAAGTTAACACTTCTCCCGTGTGGTCTTTAGCACACCTGGTTTTTCTTCGCGAATAATGGAGTATGTTGACTGACGAACGAGAAGGAAACGGTTTTGGTATCGTGAAAAACCGATAGATTGCAGTAAAACGCAGTCAAAGGGAAGAAACTTGTGCTAGAAATGAGACGTAAAAGGGTGTTATCAAATAGCAAACGGACGCGCACCTCATCATTTGCAACGTGAGTCGTGGCTATTTCTTACCCGTTCGGAAAGAATCGTAACTTTTTGCGATTCCCGTGAACGTTTTTGCATATTTATGATGAGTGTTCCCAAGTTAAGTGTAAGTGAAAGTAAAACTTGAGTAGATTGTGGAAAAAAGCGGTCACCAAACATGGGTGAGTGTGGATTAGAAACAACAACGGTTAAGAAATACCGGCCAAGAATATGTAAACAAGCGCGGAAAGAGAAGCGTTGTGCAAGAAAAATAAAATAACTTTCGTAAAGGTGTCTAATTTGTTGCATCCCATTCTGATGTCGTTCTGAAAAAGATTGGTGAAGGAATAAAAATTTCCAGTCATGCAGCATGATCGTATTAACTGTCAATAAAAAACGTAAGTTTAAAGATTTTTCGCCATTTTTAGTGACACTCAGATGGGATCCCGTATGTAGCAAATAAGTCAGAAAAAAGTACTTGAAGAAGGGAGTTTATATTTTATCCACCAAACTGAAACGAATCGGAAAAAGTGAGTTTTGAATGTTTTTTCGTCCTCCTGCGAAATTGCGAAAAATAACATACATGTCCTTCTTCTCGACACCAATTCAAATATACGAAGAGGTTTACTTATTAGTATAAATGTATAAATTCGTGATTAATCGACCACGCTTGGCTACTGAGGAAGTTTATTTTGATTGGGAAATGAGGATATACATTTGAAAAATGTTTAGGCATCGGTCATGCTTCTGAGATGACAGCTGTGTCGATATCGTCTAAAGAACGATGGGGATATCGTTTCTTACATTAGCGCTCATTCGAGATGAGATGTTAGCAGTACGGATCACGGATTTGCCAATCCCCGTGTCCGAGCATTCCAAACACACATTTTCGCTGTGCGGAAAGCAACTGCAACGGCTAGTCAGCAATTGTATGAGGAGACGTACGTTATCACTCCGACCGACCGCAAGTTCGCAGTTATACCGTGTTGTTATCTAAGAGGTAGAGTTCCTCGAATGTCTCTATTGAGATTGTGGGAAAATTCCATTCATCTTAACCCTATTTCCACTGGGTGTTCCCAACAGTAGAACAGCGTAGAACAGTGTATACGATCAGTTTATTTTTCTGTACTTACAAATCAGATGCATATATGTACGAATATGTAGGGTAGCTGGGGGTAAGAGTCCGAATTTTCCAGTTTTTGGTGTATTACGGAAATGGTATATCATCAGAACGGATTTTTGGAAATGGAACGCTTAGCAAGACATCAAGCCTTAAACTAAGGTAGCATCAGCAAGGGGTGTAGGTATCTATGGAAATGTAACAAATATTTACAATGCGTTTTTTTGCACTTTGCGTTCTTTTCGCCTAAATTATGGATTTTAGGAATGGAACGTTCAGCAAAACATCTAGCCTTAAACTCAGGTAGCAATGGTAAGTGAGGCCGACATCAAGGTTACCAAATGACATTATGTCGTAACGACACTAGTACGTAACGAAATTATGGGAATTTATTTATCAGAATTCGGGATTCGGGTATGGGAGGTTTAGCAAGACATCCATCCTCAAGCTAGCAAGCGAGGTATCTACAGAGATTTTACCAAAACGTTATTTTGTCCCATGCTTTAGGGCAAGAGACCGTAGCCCTTGGGTTCAAGTACGTAACAACATTATGGGAATTTATTTATCAGAATTCGGGCTTTCGGATATGGGCCGCTTAGCAAGACACCAAGCCTTAAACACAGGTAGCATTAGCAAGGGAGGTAGCTATGGAAATGTAAAAAATATTTACAATGCGTTCTTCTGCCCCCTGCTGTATAAGACAAGAGAACATAGTCCTACGGCATAAGTACGTAACGACATAATGGGAATTTATTCATCAGAATTATGGATTTTAGGAACGGAACGTTTAACAAAACATCTAGCCTTGAACTCAGGTAGCATAAGCAAGTGAGACGGCAGCAAGTTTACCAAACAACATTAGGTCGTAACGAAATTATGGAAATTTATTCATTAGGATTCGGGATTTTAGAGGTGAAACGTTTAGCAAAACAGCTAGCCTTAAACTGGGGATGCATTAGCAAGTGAGGCCGACAGCTAATTCACCAAACGACATTATGTCGTAACGACATAAGACCGTAACGGCATTATGGGGAATAATTCATTAGAATTCGGGATTTTAGGAATGGAACGTTTAGCAAAACATTTAGCCTTAAACTCAGTTAGCATTAGAAAGTGAGGCATACAGCAAGTTTACCAAACGACATTATGTCGTAACGACACAAGTACGTAACTAAATTATGGGAATTTATTCATCAGAATTCGGGCTTTCGGGCATTTGACGTTTAGCAAAACATCCAGCCTTAAACTCATGTAGCACTAACAAGCGAGGCCAACAGCAATTTTAGCAAAACGTCATTTTGGCCCATGCTGTAGAGCAAGAGAACGTAGCCCTTGCGTTTAAGTAGGTACGTAACGACATTATGGGAATTTATTTATCAGAATTCGGGCTTTCGGGTAAAGGGAAGTTTAGCAAAACACCCAGCCTTGAAGTCAGGTAGCACTAACAAGCGAGGACTACAGCAATTTTACAAAACGTTATTTTGCCCCATGCTGTTGCGGAAGAGAACGTAGCCCTTGCGTTTAAGTGCGTAACGAAATTATGGAAATTTATTCATCAGAATTATGGATTTTAGGAATGGAACGTTTACCAAAACATCTAGCCTTGAACTCAGGTAGCATAAGCAAGTGAGACGGTAGCAAGTTTACCAAACGACATTAGGTCGTAACGAAATTATGGGAATTTTAGTCATAAGGATTCGGGATTTTAGGGATGGAACGTTTAGCAAAACATCTAGCCATAAACTAGGGATGCATTAGCAAGTGAGACCGACAGCTAATTCACCAAACGACATTATGTCGTAACGACACAAGACCGTAACGACATTATGGGAATTTTTCCATTAGGATTCAGGATTTTAGGAATGAAACGTTTAGCAAAACATCCAGCCTTAAACTCAGGTAGCATTAGCAAGTGAGGCCGAAAGCAAGTTTACCAAACGACATTATGTCGTAACGACACAAGACCGTAACGACATTATGGGAATTTATTCGTCGGAATTCGGGCTTTCGGACATGAGACGTTTAGCAAAACATGCAGTCTTAAACTCAGGTAGAACTGACAAGCGAGCCCTACAGCAATTTTACTAAAACGTTATTTTGCCCCTTGCTGTAGGGCAAGAGAACGTAGCCCTTGCTTTTAAGTACGTAACTACATTAAGGGAATTTATTCATCAGAATTCGGGCTTTCGGGCATGAGACGTTTATCAAAACCATCCTTAAACTCAAGCTAACAAGCGAGGTATCTAAAGCGATCAAAATGTTCTTTTGTCCCATGCTTTTAGGGCCTGCATCCTGGGGTGTAAATATGCATTGTAAAAGTTTAGTGAAATTGGGTACTTTTACCTCATTCTGCTGCGCACACTTTCCCCAAATTACTATTTATCTTTGGGTAGCCTGCATTTCATAAAAGAAAAGTTCCAGTCATGCAGCATGATCGTATGAGCGAATTTTCGTAAAATATCGTATTATATATTACATGGAGTTTCATTCGTTAACTTACTTATGTTCAGCGTGTTGACAAACGAACAATCAACATTCAAGAATCATTATTTGCAATTTCATCTGCTTTCAGGCTGGGTTTTCTTGACCTCTGAGTTAAATGTAAAATGTTTCGGGTTTCTCGAGGGTTGGTCAATGAAAAGTCTATATTCTAGGCCGACGTTTCGAAATATTTTTATTCCATCTTCAGGGCTTAAGGAAACTGGACACTTATTTCATATCCTCGTCATAGAGCTTTAGTAGGTAGCTATCTACTTAAACCACATCTTTGGGCATACTTCTAAAACTGAGAAAAAACTTTGAGGTATACTGAGAAAACATTAATTAAGTTATTAGTGAACAGAGACTAAAATTGAAGTTATAAGAAGTGTATAACAGCAACGTGGACGAAAATACTATCGTATTGGATAATACTATTTTCGTCCACGTTGTTGTTATACACCTCTTATAACTTCAATTTTAGTCTGTTCATTATAATGTTTTCCTAGTATACCCCAAAGATTTTTCTCAGTTTTTTCAGTATACCCTAAGATGGTCAAGTAGGTAGCTACCTACTAAAGCTCTATTTCGAGGATATGAAATAAGCATCCATATACAGTTTTCCAAGCCCTGAAGATGAAGTATGAATATTTCGAAACGTCGGCCTAGAATAAAGACTTTTCATTGACCAACCCTCGATAAGCCCGAAACCTTTTCATCTGCTTTATTCAGTTCCAGCAGCTGAAAGATAGATCTCTAGGAAAACTAAGTGGCCAAAATACCCATATAAAGAAACCTAACTGACGTCATATGGTGGGGGGGGGGGGGGTACTTCAGCGACATCCATGTTATTATGTGAGCACGTTGAGTGCACAAAAATTGTTAACCACCAATTGCATGGCAAAAAACTCATTCTGAATGTTATTTCGCGATTCAAAATATAATACGAATTTTTAACTTTTTGTTGTTGCATAATCGATAAAAATTTTCAGCAATTTTTAATGAAATTTAAGTATATTTGTCAGCATAATTTTTGCATAAATATTTTAATGGTATAGTTCATCGTCGATGAACTTCTATTGGAATTCTGCTAAGACATATATAAATGTAACTATTTTTGACAGTTTCTAACTAGCAAATTATTATAGAAAATGAAACTATCACAGTGGCTTTAAAGTACTGGCCAACGAACTCATCCAACGAACTTAATCCATTCATTTGGAAAGTTTGATTTTTGTCACAAGTTCGGCTTTTTTTAAATCTCAATCCTACATTAATACATATGGAAAAGTAGTGAAATTCAGGTTCCGGAGAAAAACGTTGGAGAACAATAAAAACCCAATTTAATGACGAAAGTGGAGGAATTTTCGTACCGTTAGTACCAAAGTATTTAAATTACTCTCAATATGTACCTACTTATTGTGGGCATATCAAAAGTAATCTCAAAACTTAAAAACTGTTATACCTTCGGAAAGTCATAACTTACCATTATTTATAGTTCCTATCAATATTGAATTGGAACTCGATTTCGTGATAAGGAAGTTTCAATTTTAATAATGTATCAGATGTCTCGATTCCGGTATTAAAGGTAATGCATATTAATCTGCTCGAATACATACGTTTTTTATTCACTCTTACGATATTGTTGTTTTTACGTCAAAAATTTACCCTTCAGAAGGTGCAAACCAAATATTGTCTAGCGTTCTGGCTGATCTCGTACAATAAGGTAAGCAGGAATCTATTCTAATCTCACCCGAAGCTCTACCCCGTACCTAGTAAACGTTTCTGAACTACTGAAACTTGATAATCCCCCCCCCCCACCCCCCAAAGTAACGCCCCTTAAAGTTCAACGCTTTCAGTTGGTTGTTAACCATACAACTTTAAGTCATACCAACTTATCAAGGATCGCTGAACTTTCATAATGTCAAAATTCACCATTTCTGATTTAAGAATTGGATTCTTCGTCTTTGAAAACCACCGACTGTAAATTTTCAGAAACTTTAAATGGTTTGAGAAAAAAAAAAAAGTCTGCCAAGTTGGGTGTGGCACATAGCTTCCTCGTTTAGTTATCATGAATGTATAGATCATTGAAAAGTTTTAAATGATCTTGCACAATTCCACAGCAGAAAAGAATAAATCAAGAAAAATCGTGAAATGTCATAATTGGTTAATTAAGAAACGAAAAAATGATACGCAATGTAATTTACGTTTGCGCAAGCGCAGAATGAACTGATGAGTTGGAAACAATGAAATACGTACGGGACCATCTACAACCTAAACCGTACATTCGCTGACAATGTAAACAAAATCGGATGAAAACTAAGGTCATTAAAAGTATTTCACATTGGCGCAGGCGCGGTACCTATCAATGATACAATCATAATGAAATTGATATGGGATGCATTTACGTTTGCGCATGCGCAGAATGAAGTATTGATTTGGAAACAATGAAACTGATATGGGACCATCTACCGCGCTTTCTCTGACAATTTCATCAAAATCAGATAAAAACAGTGGAAATTTAGGTCGTTAGAAAAATTTCAAATAGGCGCATGCGCAGTAGCTATTAGTGATACAATAATGATGAAATTGGTATGGGATGATCTAATCGTCATTCCCCAACTATCATCCAACTTTGAGCGAGGTTGGACGACTAGGGCGTAAACAAGTGGAGCATAATGGGATTTACGTTTGCGCATGCACAGAGTGAAGTATTGATTTGGCAACAATGAAACTGACAAGGGACCGTCTTCCTTTCAGCCCACACATTCCCAGAGAATTTCATCCAGATCGGATGAAAACTGTGGAAAATAAGCTTGTTACAAGGATTTGCGGACACACGACAGACACATACAGACAGACACGGAACCAAAGTTGTTCAGAATGGTCTAAAACGTAAAATGCGAGTGGAAATTTTGATTTTGGAGACCTCAAATTTTTTTTCTCCCAAAAGTGAAAATGCTTCCGCTACCTCTAGGTAGACTCGGAAGCAAAAATTGGTTGACCACCCCAGGTGGACGCGAAGTGAGCTCGTTCTCCTATGACGTCAGCCACTTACAACCATCTGATTCAATTCATATTGTCCCTTTTTGGAAAGCTCTCTTTGCAATTTTCTAGCTGACGGCATGAAGTAGAACTGGCATAATGCCCGGTTTGGGGAAAATAAATCAATAGGGGGAGTGGGGTGATTCTGCTACGAAAATGCAATAGGTCAACTTCAAATGCAAGTAATTCGCAGCCTAACTGAGTTAGATACTTCATTTATTTCTTTTGTATTTTAAACCTCATTTGGAAAGCATTTTAAAAACCTTCAACTTTTCATGTACCTAATGAATAAAAATAAAAATAAATAAATACAAATAATAAAAAAATAAAAAATGAAATAAAAATAAAAAAAAAAAAAAAATAAATAAATAAAAATAAATAAATAAATAAAAATCCTATTATATTAACACAAATCTACCCGGCCAATCCTATATGATTCAATTCAATTTCAATTTTTTTGTATAACCCGTAGGTATTACAAGGAGTCCCTTAAATACATAATAAAAATATACCACATTATATCTTGCCTTCATTTCTGCCTCAACAATGTTAGACTTTTACGTTTGATGTATCAAATATTAGAGAGTTTTTGGAGACTTCAACTTAACGTCACCCGTTACCGTAGTCTTGAGGGAGCAAATGAAGATGCTAACCCAAATGGAACCGGGAGAACGGTTGCCTTAATTTTGATGTCACATTTACGGTGGTTTGGCAACGCGATATTTTCCCTCCAGCTAGCTGTCTTGTCCACTGGTTGACTAATCAATTTCTTCATTTCGATATGAAACGCCGATTTGAAATCCTGAATTCGAATTTCATGTTAGTTTCAGTACAAATACGGGCTAATTTCTAATTTTTAGTTTTCAATTCGTAAACAGGGGATGGATAGTAAGCCTCAAGTGTGGAACACCGCGGTTTAGTTGCACTTATAGGTCATTAGTCGTTACGAACTTCATGTTTTTTGGTTTTCCGTTGGGCAAATTATCAACAAGTATGAAAAAGTATTTATCTCTATGACAATGAAACAGGATTTTACCTGACAAAATCATCAGTGAAGGCAGCACTTCACGCAATGTTCACGAGAAAATAGCTGAGAGTTCAGGTAAACTAAGAACAATACTGCGAAGAAGTAGTGTCTTAAAACTCAGTTTTCTCATTTAAAATATGTGAAATAATAATAGAAACAAGGCTCTAATCGACCAAATAGAGCCTGAGCGCAAAAGAACGGAACTTTTCGATCGAGTTGAAGGCTAGTAAAGCTGGACAGCGGAGGCGGACTTCAGATGGCACATTCGGTTTCTACGCGACTTGAAACGTAAAATAACCAAGTTTGAGGGGTGTTCAAAAACCTACCCTCTACATCAACATAATTAGTTGGTAATGAGGCATTTGAAAAGAAAAACTATTATATTTACTTCAGCAGTATTCGAGTAGTTTTGAGGTGAGCAGTAGGGTTACATTTACAGGAAGGTTAGGCTGGTGTCGTGTGCCTTTAGGTCCCCAAACGGGTGACGTTAAATGAGCCATTCTAACGTACGACGTTGCTAACGTCCCCTCAAGGTCACGTACTCTTGGGTAAGTTAGGGTGAAGTTAAGGGTACGTAATGGTCACCAAAAACTCTCTAATTAATTATATAGGTCTACATAATTTACGTATAATAAATGAGCACTGCTTAGTTAACATAGATCACATTCAATAATGTCTACACTCCACTGCGAAATTTCAATAATAATCCCGAGTCATTGCCGAAATTTCTAAAGTGGTATGGATGTTCGTTCTGTCTCTTGTAGATTTTCATCTTCTTCTTGACCTGTTTTTTGGAAATGTTGGGAGGGGGCGGAGGAGGAGGATTCAGATTAATCTCCATTTTTGACCCGGTAGATGTAGAATCCTCCAACGTACTTCGTCCATAGTGAATGATACGTTTTCCATCAACCAGTAGTTCATCTCCAATCAATACGGCATACTTATGATCTTTCCTTGCTTGAAACAACTTGGGCAAGAGATGCTTCCTAAATTCCCGCGTTCGTCTGTCGTAGAATTCGGATGTATTAAATTGGGATCCCTTGAACTTGTAAATGTTCTGGCGTACTTTAGATTTACAGAAATTATTAGTAAAACGAATGTGAACTGGTCTACCTCTAGAAGGTTAGATGGTGCCTAAACGTCTTACACCTATAACTGGACGATCCTCATGAACAAAATTTAATTCCGTTCTAACAATTTCCATCACGTTCCTCTTGAGAATATTCATGTTTTCTTTCCCTTCAAGAACGTTATGAAGAACAAGATCGTTTCCGTTCTCCGTGTGCCGGTTCTGTTTCGTATTATTTTTTTTCAGATTGCTAGATTTCTTCTATACTGTCAATTCTCTTATTAATTTTTTGTATGAGCAAGATAGTTTCTTGGCTGTTAGCAATTTCTTGCGTCAGAGCTTGCACCAGTGAATTCAAAACATTTGTATGTTCCTTCAAAATGCAGTCGCAGTTTTGAAGTTTGGTCGTGATTACGTAAGGCATTGAATTACCTGATGAATCTCGGAGGTCGACATTCTCGTAGTTGCAATTGTTCAACACGACACCGATCGGCTCTTTGAGAGCAGCTGACTAACTAATACGGCATTCGGTCGAGTGGATAGTCCTTTCCCTTCGGTAAACAACAAATCACCTACTAAACTCGCAAAAATCACCTTTTTCCAGAAATCTACCCGTTAAAAATTTATGAAAATTGCTATTGCTGAGAGTTAATCAAAGAGCTACCACAAAAAAAAAAAGCTGAAACGAAACTCACAATATAACCCTGCTAAATCAATAGGTAGGTAAGTACTTAATACGGAGCTCGCAAAAAACACGGGCGCTCGGGTCGGCTACCTAACTGGAACTCGTCCTATAGGATTCAGTGAACTCATGAGAGGGGTAAATGCGTTAAATGTGTATGATTCATCAAATTAACGAGACCCTCTCGAACGATCAAGTTTGTCCCCCACCCCGGCAACTACTTGGAACCGTTCACTACAAGAAGAACTGTGAGTTCTTCAATTCCGTTCAACGCGGAGCTTTGACAAAAGAAAAGTCACATTTACGTTTCTAAACTGTTATGTGATCGTGTTATGAGACCACGAAACAATACACTTCATTCAGATCTACATATCCAACTAATCTGCATTTTTACTAAGGGATTAACTACTTGATGTTATGTATTTTTGATATGCGAGCTTGCGAGCATCCAGACCACCAAACTATACACTTCATTCTGACCTACATGTCCACTAAACAGGTTGAACGGAATTGAACTCACAGTTCTTCTTGTAGTGAACGGTTCCAAGTAGTTGCCGGGGTGGGGGACAAACTTGATCGTTCGAGAGGGTCTCGTTCATCAAATTGCGCTTGAAAAGTCACATGAATGATAAGAGGTTAAAATAATATGGGGGGACCATAATCGTTGCATGGACTTAACGTTTGTTTCCTGCTTTAGCAAATATTGGCCCGTTTATTCTAAACGAATATGGGTACCTATTTGCCCCGTTTACACAGTTAGCCAACTTTAATTATCTTGATGATTACCTCTCAAATCAATATACTTTTATGGGTGAGCTTATCTTGTTTTTATTTTAATTTTATTTATTTATTGGCACAATAAAAAAATTTCACATAAGAATCATGAGAAGAAAAGAAAAAAAGATAAATTACAAAACATCTGCGAAAATTAATGTTAACATCTTCAATAAATGTATAATGTGCCAACGGAAAGTTAAGTTCTCAATGAACTCGTGTTTTTCCGTGGAGCCTCATTAATTCTAAACTAATAAACTATTCCTTCTGTCAATGGCACTATGAAAGATATAAACAGGAGTCCTAATTATGTGAGTTCATCAATAAGTCTGTGACATGCCTTTTTAAGGCCAATACGTTTCTAAATTCACTAAAACTAATATTATTTTCATAAAAAAAACTCAGAGCAACAACATAAGCGCTTCTCCTATATAGTTCAACATTTATCTTAGGTGGTCTTAAATTAGACCTTTCTGTAGTTCTTGTGACGTATGTGCCTGTACAGGTATCTTCCACATACACTCCCGTTTTATATACAAAAGTACAGGCTTCTCGAATAAATAAATCAGAAATACACAATGTGTCGAAGTCTCTATACAACCAACTTGTGTGGTATCTGGAGGGCTTCCTTAATATAATTTTAATAATAATATTTTGAACTGTCTGAAGGACCCTTAACCGCGTTTTTGTAGCACCCCCCCAAACAATAATACCATACTTCAGTAAGGAAGAAACAAGGCCATAATATACCATTTTTAAATAATAAGAGTTCAGAAAACCACCCAAAGATTTAAAAACATAAAAAAGTTTACGCAGCTTTTTGGCTAATGAAGTAATATGCAGGTCAAAAGTCAACTTGGAATCGAAAAATACACCGATATACTCAGAACATTGAGAAAATGGAATGGGTGGGCACCCACACAGATCATTCCCACGGCAGCTATAAGAATGAAGTTCAATTACTTCATCCAATGAAAATTCTTTTCGTGAGTTCCCTGTGAATCTAACAACTGAAGTTTTATCTATATTGAGGCACAAGTAATTATAATCCATCCAAGTTCGAACTATATTCAAAACCCGGCATCCCAACCTTACTAAATCATTATAATTTTTAGAATAACAGATGATTGCTGTGTCGTCAGCAAACCCAAATACTTAACCCTATGAGCCATTAATACTCCCCTTCAAACTTCCCCTACTTTTCACTGCCCACCTGATCACACTTGGTAGTTCGATCCAAAACAGTTAAATTAATATCGTGTATTTATTATACCATTTATGGATAAAATCTCAGTTGAAAATTAAGGCAGAAAGAATTAATAAAAGCCTACAGTGGTGATTCAAATAGTTGAATAGAAACGATCAAAATAATCTAATGTGTTTATATTCTGACCTATCATATTGCTGGTTCATGTTTATTTACATTTACATACATTTTTATGCCTCTTGTTCTCGACGATGGTATCATGGCTTCATGCTTTGTATTTCATTTCGCGTACTTACATAATAATATTGTGCAATATGAAAGAATCTGTGTTTACCTACCAGAAAAAGTGTTTTTCGCGATGAAGTAACAATTTATTGAGGATAAAACTTTGTAAGAGAAACGTCTAGATATGTTCTTGCAGACAGTCTGTGAAATATAATAGTACTATTATGATAATCCTAGTTCTCCCCAATTCATCGGTACCTATTTGTATTTATCGTCGTTTCTTAGCGTTCTGATTTGTTAATTGTACAAATAAGTCCAATTTTAAAATAGTAATATGCTTTAATAATGTAATCAATAGGTAGGTAATAGGTATGTGAATATGAAAGCATATGTGATTGAAAATCATGACAAAAAACTGTTAAATATCTGTTTGAACGTTTGTCAGTTTTTTAATACAGTCTTCAGATATACAACTATAAGTAGCTATTATAAATCAATACTAAAACTCTAGAATACAATTCTTGACTGTTGCCGCTCCACAAGAAATCAGTTAGCTACGCCACTGATGAATGTTCAGCCACTTCGGTGTTCAGGACAAATATTAGTTTTCGGCATTCGGTTGATTTGATAGGATTGACGCAAAGAACGAAATATTGTGGAAGGGTCAAACACCTCGTGATTCACGGGGTCGGGGTTGTAAACATTCCTTATGGAAAACCTGAGACCTTGACGTGTTTTTTTCCACGTTAGCTCGAGGTCAGATCCGCGGACGCTCTGCCGGCGTGTTTTCAGCACGAATGCGTGTCTGTGGGTCAAACGAATTTTCTATATAACTCCTGGCTGTCGGCGACTTCTCCTCAGACCGCCTTTTCAATTGATCGACATGCTCCGCCCAATCTTTCTTTTATTGATAACTGCTCGACAGGTTTGTAACATAATTTGCTCCCGTCCTAACTTATTCCAATTCCTTGTGTGTGCCACCTCGTATTACCTTAAACTGCAGTAGCCTTCTCAAAAAGTTAGAAATTCTACATCTGCCTCAGTAGCAACTCAAATAATGAAATTAATTAATGTCGATAATTGGTTCATGTAAAAAGTCTACCTTATTCTACATCAATAGTGGACTTCTACATGGCTTATCCATTTTCTGTGCTGTGCTAATTTAGAAAGAAAATAATGATAATGATTTTTTAAAGATTCGTCGCAGTGATACCGATAAATCCACGCACGATAATCATAATGAAATAAAACAAACTACCATAAACAATAATCACACACTTTTTGTTGGAAGCTAAACGAGAGTTGTAAATGAGTTGTTGATGGATTTTATGGATTCTATGCAACACCACCCTCCACTACTCTTTTCATAGATTGATGATAAGAATATATTTATGTGATAAAGAGAGTCTTCTATTTCGTTGAATCGGGATAAAAATTAACGGAAACATTATTATAAATTTGTGATGTATATTTCTAATGATGAACTTTACTATTTACATTATAACTGATACAATTTATATTCTGATTTCAGATCATCAATTCTCACCAATGTGAGCTGCACAATCAAGAGAATGATTCACATTTGAGTGGCTTACCTCCGCCTTGTCCCTTTTCTTGCGGCGGAAATCTTCCTGGGATTGCCGCTCCAGTGGCACCTGCTCCTGCTTTGGTTTCTGCACTAGATCTCGGAGCGCCTACCGCCAATTTGGGGGTTGCCAATGTGGGAAACGCACCTCTTTGTTATGGAACTGCATCATATAATCAGGGCTCGAGCATCAATTTAGGACCAAGACCGATTAATCAGGGATCAGGGACAATTAATGTACTACCAGGACCAATCAACTTGGAATCTGCTGCCCTCAATGTTGGACTTGGCAGCAGGATCGCAGCCGGTGTACCTGTAGGACCCATTGCTGCTGGATCAGTATTAAATTCGGGTGGCCCATCTCCATCAGGATCTTATTTTAATTTGTCACCTAACAAGCTAGCCGAGCTTATAGCAACTGGTGCAGGTTTGCAGCTTCCCGCTGTCCCTCAATGTCATCAAACTTGCATCAGACATGCTCTAGTTCCAGTTCCCGTCCAAGTTTATGAAGAATGTATCACCAATGTTCCCGTAATACGAAAGACCATCAGGCATCGGGCGGAAACGTTCACTCGTCATGTTCCGATCCTTGAGAAAAAGATTTCTCAACAACACGAACAAATAATTCGTCACGTCCCCGTCGCTCAGAAGTCCATTCGCAATGTTGTAGAAACACGAATCCGTCATATTCCAGTCATAAGGTCCCGAGTCAGAACAGTAGTTGAGCCGTACACGGTGCATGTTCCAATCACTGAACGATGCACGCGACCTGTGGAAGACTCCATCACCAGAACTGTCCCGTACACCGCAACCCGAGTTAGACCGGTTGTAGTCGAAAGAACCCGCTATGTCCCAGTCGTTGAACGAAGGTGTCGACCAGTTGTTGAAACCTGCATCCAAAACGTTCCAACCAAACGCACTTATGTGAGAAACGTAGTAGAGCGGAGAGTACGACCTGTTGTGGGGCCATGCAGGCCCTGCGTTCCTTTTTATGGCAGACCGGAGCGGGCAGCAGAGCAAAATATTGCTGAGTCCGTCACACAACACGATACTGTGGACAACAACCGAGATTATCAAGATTCAACCCCACCTCTTTCGTACGACGAGCAATCTGACGATGCGGGATCCCAAGCATATCAATCCGACGAAAGCCACTTGAGCTCAAACTCGGCTTCAAGCTATAGCAGTGAAGATGTTGGCCCGCCTCAGAATTTCCAGAATAATCAACAAAGAGACGAAGCTACGCACGATAACGACAGATATTCATCTGACAATCCTTGCTGCTGATCAGCTCAATTTGATTGTTATAAATAAATACTATACTTATGTGATAAATAATTATATATATTTTCATGCTTTTTTTTTTTTTTTTTTACAAATTGTTACGAGTATAATAAATTAAAATTTTGACATCACAACACTTTTTTATGGCTTCATCCCTTATTGAACCGTACATGCATAAATATAGTGTTGGTATCCTGCATGTTCTATTCAACGGATGGTGAACAGTTGTTGTTAGTGAAATATCGAACTGAACAAAGCTGAATGATCGAGGTTCCCAATCCATGACAATAGTAATGTAGTAATAAACCATTGAACGTCACTTCAATTGAAATTCATAAAAATAAAAATTAACATGGCGATAGTGTTGGAAAGATGAGAATATGTTCGTGTGAAAGTTATCTGGCCTGTGGCAATAGGAGCATTTGCGCGCACGTACATACTTTTAGCGTGGAACACGATTTTCCCGGGACCTAATAAAATAAAAATGTCACGAAAAAACGAGATTGAAGTATCGGCGGATCTAATTTCTTTGCTATTCGACCAAAGAAGCTAAAATTCGAAATGAAGAACCCTTGGGACGTCTAGGAACCAATCATAAAGATAGACAGTTTTTCTACTTATAGAAGATATAATAACACTAGCCGCTCCGGCTCGCTACGCTCGCCTCCACGTCCAGCCGGGGGGCAAGCCCCCCGGACCCCCCATTAAATTGCTCGCTTCGCTCGCAAAATGTGGTATGTAGGGAATTTTGCTCGCTTCGCTCGCAAAGTGTGGCATGTAGGGCATGTTGCTCGCTTTGCTCGCAAACGGTAGATCCCTAAGGGTAGGTTTAACGTGTGTAGGGGATGTTGCTCGCTTCGCTCGCAAACGGTAGATCTCTAAGGGTAGGTTTAACTTCTGTAGGGGATGCTGCTCGCTTCGCTCGCTAGAGGGAGTTATACTGCCCACCCAACTTGGCAGACGTTTTTTTCTGTTGGAAATTCTTACAAACAAATTAAATCTTATAAAACTACGTGGAACCACAAAAAGATTATTCGGGGATGTTGCTCGCTTCGCTCGCAAGGTATACCTGTATATAGGTAGGAAAAAACCCGTATTTATTCTTGTATGTAGAAAATGTTGCTCGCTTCGCTCGCAAAGTATGGCATTTAGGGGATGTTGCTCGGTTCGCTCGCAAACGGTAGATCTCTAAGGGTAGGTTTAACTTCTGTAGGGGATGCTGCTCGCTTCGCTCGCAAACGGTAGATCTCTAAGGGTAGGTTTAACTTCTGTAAGGGATGCTGCTCGCTTCGCTCGCTTGAGGAAGTTATACTGCCCACCCAACTTGGCAGACGTTTTTTTCAGTTGGGAATTATTACAAACAATTTAAATCTTATAAAACTACGTGGAACCACGAAAAGTTTTTTCGGGGATGTTGCTCGCTTCGCTCGCAAGGTATACTTGTATATGTGTAGGACAAAGTCCGTATTTATTATTTGAAATGGCTCTCGCTTCGCTCGCAAGGTAGGTACCTATGTAGGCATACCTGCTCGCCTCGCAACGTTGTGACATCGAACCCTTCACGTCAATTCTTGAGCCTTCTCTCGTCCACGGCAGAATCATTTTAATCGCTTTGCTCGCTTCTGCTCGCGATTTGACCAACTTAACATGACTTTTTTCGATATCCGATTTCGGATTCAGATTCGGCGGACCCAAAGCTGTATTTCGCCCGCGAAAACCGTTCCGAAAAACGTACCTTTATGGGGTATATTTTAATGGGAAAAAACCAAGTTTTTCGGCGGACTTTTCGAGAAAACGGGTCCGTACTCTCGCATTTTTTTGACGCATTTCCCGATACTTTTTTCGCGATTCGATCGCGCCGTCGTCTTCCTCGTAGGAAAACCTACGAAACCCGTATTTTTCCGGAATTGTCAACGGCCGTTTAGAGGGGTAGGGGAAGCGGGGAAGTGGAAAAAGCGCACATTAATTCTTACTTCGACCCCCCTCCCGCCCTACGGCCCATGGTTCGGGTGGGATTAGAAAATTTTAAATTCGCTTATACACCCTATCGGAAAATCCCAAAAAGATCCCACCACTCGTAGATCCGGCCCACTCAGCCGTTTGGCCGTGCATAGGCACGAGCGACAGACAGACAGACGGAGTTTCATTCTTATTAATAACTAGCCGCTCCGGCTCGCTACGCTCGCCTCCACGTCCAGCCGGGGGGCAAGCCCCCCGGACCCCCCATTAAGTTGCTCGCTTCGCTCGCAACGTGTGGCGTGTAGGGAATATTGCTCGCTTCGCTCGCAAAGTCTGGCATGTAGGATATGTTGCTCGCTTCGCTCGCAAAGTCTGGCATGTAGAAAATGTTGCTCGCTTCGCTCGCAAAGTATGGCATTTAGGGAATTTTACTCGCTTTGCTCGCAAACGGTAGATCCCTAAGGGTAGGTTTAACTTCTGTAGGGGATGCTGCTCGCTACGCTCGCTTGAGGAAGTTATACTGCCCACCCAACTTGGCAGACGTTTTTTTCTGTTGGGGAATTCTTACTTACAAATTAAATCTTATAAAACTACGTGGAACCACGAAAAGTTTATTAGGGGATGTTGCTCGCTTCGCTCGCAAGTCCGTATTTATTCTGTAGGGGATGCTGCTCGCTTCGCTCGCTTGAAGAAGTTATACTGCCCACCCAACTTGGCAGACGTTTTTTTCTGTTGGAAATTCTTACAAACAAATTAATTCTTATAAAACTACGTGGAACCACGAAAAGTTTATTAGGGAATGTTGTACTGCCCACCCAACTTGGCAGACGTTTTTTTCAGTTGGGAATTCTTACAAACAAATTAAATCTTAGAAACTACGTGGAACCACGAAAAGTTTATTCGGGGATGTTGCTCGCTTCGCTCGCAAGGTATACCTGTATATGTGTAGGACAAAGTCCGTATTTATTATTTGAAATGGCTCTCGCTTCGCTCGCAAGGTATTGCGTAGAAGTGCAAATGGGAACCCCCCTGTGAGGGTCCCTTCAGGTAAGCAACGTTGTGTAACGGCGGCCCGTGGTCGATTAATTTCTGATGTTAAACGCTTCCCTCGCAATTCCCCTCCCAATTTGACCTACTTTCCGTCACTTTTTTCGATATCCGACTTCGGATTCAGATTCGGCGGGATCAAAGCTGTATTTCGCCCGCGAAAACCGTTCCGAAAAACGTACCTTTATGGGGTATATTTTAATCGGAAAAAACCAAGTTTTTCGGCGGACTTTTCGAGAAAACGGGTCCGTACTCTCGCATTTTTTTAACGCATTTCCCGATACTTTTTTCGCGATCCGATCGCGCCGTCGTCTTCCTCGTAGGAAAACCTACGAAACCCGTATTTTTCCGGAATTGTCAACGGCCGTTTAGAGGGGTAGGGGAAGCGGGGAAGTCCAAAAAGCGCACATTAATTATTACTTCGACCCCCCTCCCGCCCTACGGCCCATGGTTCGGGTGGGATTAGAAAATTTTAAATTCGCTTATACACCCTATCGGAAAATCCCAAAAAGATCCCCCCACTCGTAGACTCCCCCCACTCAGCCGTTTGGCCGTGCATAGGCACGAGCGACAGACAGACAGACGGAGTTTCATTCTTATTAATAATAGAGATAGAGATAGAGATAGAGATAAGAACATATAATAACATCTCATAAGAACATATAATAGCATCTAATAAGAACATATAATAACATTGTAGTTATAATATTTAAGCTATGTGTAGATTATGTAGACGCATACGCGATGTTACCTATGTCAACATGCTATGTTTGCGAATTTTTGAAGAAAATTAAGCTATTGCTCTCGCCTCAAAATTTGTAGAATGTGAATTTTTGAAAAAAATTTATGCAGAAATCCGTTTCAGGCTATTCTGAATCATATTCTGAAGTTTAACGCAATTTTTTATGTATGCATGTATATATGTATGTATATATGTATGTATTTGTCATTCCAGACGATAACTGTCCGTAGAATTGTGCTGGAAACTTCAAACAAATTTTAAAATGTTAAGGACACGAAACGAAAGTTCAAGTTCGTTGGCCAGCATGATCGGATTTAGTGCGTTACGCTCCTATTTTCTGATGATTATCGTTTACAAACAAATCGTTGTTACATAACTGCATCTTAGGCGTTTATTATCGTTCAAATATCGTTCGCCAGTCGTTGGAAAGCTTTCGATAAACCAAACCGTATCATGTTATCCATTGGGCAGTGCGTGGCCAACAATCTGAGGTATGAAGGTGGTTGCCTGAATAGTTGTTTACATACAAAAGGTGATCCTTCTTAATTAATTTTGTCAACATGATTGCAACCACTATTAGACTGGAAAGAAACTTGGTGGTAGTCGAAATTTGATGACTCTCTGGGACATTAAGAAACGATTGAAATGATGGGCTCTTTCCTAACCAGCTGGGTGACCTAAATTCTCTCCTGTTCTCCTGTTGTTCCATGTTCTGTTAAGATTTAGTGCTTAGGACTATTTTTTTTTTTTTTTTTACATGGATATGTCTTTGCTCTGGGGGGTCAACCAAAAATTTCCGTGACGCAAAATTTGTGTCACAATTTCAGTGTTTTTCACGTACAACCCAGCCGTTGCTAGGGGAATGGAACTTCCGCAGTTTTCATCGCACATAAATCGTTCGCCACTCGTTGGAAAGCGCTTGATTTATGTGATGAATGTTCACATCTCAAGCTACCAATTTCCCCCTCCTTACGTACCTGGCTACATTCCTAAACTAAGTTGATTGGACTATAAACAATTTTAATAAGCCGGTTACAATATTCTTAACGTAAAGCCATAGCATCATCACGTTAGCCACTCCATAGGAAACATTTTCATCCTCTTGACAACAGTCGACTGTTAACAACAACTCATTGTAGTGGCTTCTCTCCATTGTTATTTTCAACATTTCTATAAGTAAACCGTTGTTTTGTTGGAATTAGTCGGGATGCGGCCCAGGGATTTGTTTAAAGTTAAAGGATTTGTTTACAACTTTCGAGGACAACCGTTATGAAATCCCCAATCAAAGACATATCCATGTAACATGGTATCTGCTTGTAAAGCAGATAGTGGAACTCGTTTACGAGTTTAGCAGTTTCTAATTAATATGCCGCAATTCATTTCAAATTAATATGTGGTAGACAGTTTTTACCTCTTAGTGGCAGCGAGGGATTTGCCAATAGCTACCAATATATTGACTACAAAACAACCAATTATGTTCATTTATTCTATTTTTATGTCAATAAATTTCTTTATTTTTTGACATTTTATGTCTTTACTATGGCACATAAATGAAAAAGCGTCACGCGGAGAGCGTTACGCGGAGATTCCCTAATGATCCCACGATTCTGAGATTT
The DNA here is from genome assembly GCA_030762985.1 of Adelphocoris suturalis. Classification (NCBI taxonomy): domain Eukaryota; kingdom Metazoa; phylum Arthropoda; class Insecta; order Hemiptera; family Miridae; genus Adelphocoris; species Adelphocoris suturalis. Next base: position 145,997,316 of record CM061041.1, on the reverse strand, counting down.
GGTATGTAGCCCCTTGAGGGACTTCTGAACACAACTGACCGATCCCAGATCAGCTGAGTGGCTCTAGAATCCAGTTTTTTCCCTAATGATCCCACGATTCTGAGATTTGGTATGTAGCCCCTTGAGGGACTTCTGAACACAACTGACCGATCCCAGATCAGCTGAGTGGCTCTAGAATCCAGTTTTTTCCCTAATGATCCCACGATTCTGAGATTTAGTATGTGGGCCCTTGAGGGACTTCTGAACACAACTGACCGATCCCAGATCAGCTGAGTGGCTCTAGAATCCAGTTTTTCCTTTAATGATCCCACGATTCTGAGATTTGGTATGTGGGCCCTTGAGGGACTTCTGAACACAACTGACCGATCCCAGATCAGCTGAGTGGATCTAGAATCCAGTTTTTTCCCTAATGATCCCACGATTCTGAGATTTGGTATGTGGGCCCTTGAGGGACTTCTGAACACAACTGACCGATCCCAGATCAGCTGAGTGGATCTAGAATCCAGTTTTTTCCCTAATGATCCCACGATTCTGAGATTTGGTATGTGGGCCCTTGAGGGACTTCTGAACACAACTGACCGATCCCAGATCAGCTGAGTGGCTCTAGAATACAATACGGGGTTTTATAGGAAGGGGAAAGGAGGCGCAAATACATAAAATGTCTCTAGTGGTTGCGTACTTGTACGAAAGCTGTATCCACCGTATGAGTTTCAAGTTTCAGATATAAATCACCGAGATATCAATACTGGAACCTTGGAGGCACGTCATGATTTCTCATACTCTGGGATTTAATGAAATTCCTTGCGATTGTTGGGTTGACCTCTAGATAGTCCAACCCTGTCAAATAACAGGGAGATTTTTCATTCCATTTCATTCTTCTCTTCTGAGAATATCCTGTAGAGAAGCTAAGAAAGAAGACCATACAAAAAAGCCTTTCCGACCTTAAACAGGTTTTTCATTAATCTCCAACGTTTTTCTGCAGGAACATTGGTTTCATCAGGGAGACGAAAATTAAATTCAAAATATCAAATTCAAAATTGTAAAATATATGTCATTCTCTTTTTGTGATAAGAGAATCGAATTTTCATCAAATTTGATGTTATTAATTTATGAGAATCAAATTTAAAATTTTTTACCATTTATGTTTTGATTACGAGTCTGGAAGGCTGCAAGCTTTGTTTTCACTTTTGAAATGAAAAAAAAAATTGTGTGCTCCAAAATCAAAATTTCCAGTAGCATTTTGCGTTTCATGGCCTCCTGGACAAATTTGGTTTCGTGTCTCTCTGTCCGTCCGTCTGTCTGTCCACATTTCTTTGCCACAGTCATAACTTCCACAATTTCGATTGGATTTTAATAAAATTCCCAGAAATAGTGTGGTCTTAGCCTTAAATGGTCCCCTATTAGTTTCATCATGATTGAATCGGTGGTACACTCTGGGCATGTGCGAGCGTTTGACTTTCTATATTTCCTTGCCACAGCCATAACTTCCACAATTTCGATTGAATTTCAATGAAATTTTCAGGAATAGTGCGGATTCAGTCCTAGCTAGTAAACAAATTTTTTTTATAAACTAGCATGTCCCAATGTATAGCCTGTGGCGGTCATACTTTATAAAAAAGTCTTGTGAAGATTTTCAGTTCCTACTGCCAGAAATTTTGCGCTCTTCTCAGTACATTCAAAGCATTTCTAAATTTCATAAGGACTCTTCTATATCCCACCTACCACCCATAAAACAATTTTCTTGTACGAGTATTATTGTATCTGCGTGAAGCGTAGATACATGGATACATATAGAAAAACGGAAGTTAGTGAAAAAAAGTTGTCTATTTCCACGAAAAATAAAGAGTTATATTGTTATACTTTTGTTAAACTGTTGAACTTCCGTTTTGTAATGGGTTTCCTCTACTTTGTCGCGAGTGATTTAGTTCATACATATAGGGTGGCACCAACCTTCCGATGGGTAAATTTATTTCACCCTCGTTTCTTTACTCGTTTGTATTTGAACAGGACGCACAATCTTCTTTCTTAACAAAGTTTCTTTATTTGGACAGTTCAAATTATTACACGGCTTTACAAAAAAGGTCTTTCTCTCCTTGAATTAGTTTTTTATTAATCTCCAACGTTTCTCCATAGAAACCGGGGTTTCTGCAGGGATAAAAAATTCAAATTCAATTAAATTTCGAAATGATCCTCAAAACTTGAGTAAAATCTGCTCTGATTGGGGGTCTCCAAATTTATAGTTACCGTCACTGCGAGCTAGATAAAGCACACCTAAATACACTGAAAATGGACATGGCACAGAAGCTTTCTCTCGACTTCAACAAGAAAATTACGTTCACGCATGCGCTGAGCGTACTGCTGATTCAATCAATCTTGTTCAGAATTCTGACTGGTACTGGAATTTTGCAGATATTTGAATTGAGGCAAATAGCCATGGTTTTTAAAATTGCGCAAATTTCGGTTATTACAGCTTTCTCTCTTCCTCTCTCCCTCTCTCTTAAAAGAAAGTAATTCGAAGCAGGCTATAAATTGATATAGGCGAGTTGAATGAGCGTAAAAAGTTTATTGTGATTGTTGCATATAAAAAATACAAAATATTTATCCTATTTAAAAGCCTATTTAGCATCCACAAGGAGCTGGGAGGCTAATTGGTGCGCAAGGGCCACCAATGTCAGATGCGGGGTATACTCCCAAATCTGCAGATGGAAGGGAAGCTCCAGAAAGGGCGTCCAGAGAGTATGGACCAGATGGGAGTCCAGCATAAGCAGCGATGTCAGCAGGTACTGCACCGGAAAGGGCAATTCCAGATGGAAGAGCGGCAACTCCAGCTGGGTAGATGCCTGAAGAAAGACCAGCGGGGTAAAGTCCAGCATCTACTCCAGCAGGGTAAAGACCGGCATCAAGACCAGTTGGGTAGGCTCCAGCAGCATTCAGTTCAGTTCCTGGAGGGCAGACTGGGCATGGGCCAGTGACAGCTCGGACACGTTGTTCAACCAGGTTCTTGACATAACGGCGCCTGACTGGGACATTCACACAATGAGATTCAACAATGGGACGAATCCTCTTCTCAGTGACGGGGACGAGACGAGTGTTGTGGTGAACAATGGGTCTGCATCTCCTCTCAACGATGGGCACATGTTTGGTAACGCTCTCCTCAACAGGGCGGCTGAACTTCTCAGTAATTGGAACGTGAGTGGTGTAGGGTTCAACGACAGTCCTGGTTCTGGATTTGACAATTGGGACATGGCGAGTTCTGAGCTCAATAACATTGCGGCATTGTTTCTGGGTGACAGGAACGTGACGGATGTATTTCTCTTCTTGTTGAGAGACGAGACGGTCGACAACTGGGACATGACGAGTGTAGGTTTCAGTTTGGTGGCGAATGTTCTTCCTGATCACTGGGACGTTGGTCAAGCATTCATCGACAACTGGGCGGACAACAGGTTCAACACGGTGTCTGACACATTGAGGTTGGCAAGCAGAGTCATAAAGACCAGTGGCAGCAACTCCACCAACGAGTCCACCAGATGAGAGGAGTGGGCCGGCAGAGAGAAGACCAGCTCCAGAGGAGACTATACCAGCAGCAGAAGGAAGGTAGCCTGCACCAATGCCATAAGCACCAACAGCATCGTTCACGAGTCCAGCTGAGGCTGGATAGATACCGCTAGCATCACCGATGAGGCCAGAAGCATCAGAATAGGGTCCGTAGATACCAGCTGAAGAGATACCACCATACGGGCCTCCGATTAAACCGGAATCACAAGGAGGAATAATTGGTCCAGGACATTCGCAACCCCAGACAACAGCCGTCTGAAAAAAATAACAACAATTTAAAATGAATTCTAAGCTGATTCTATTTTATGTTGTAAGCTATGACTATTCGTAAGCTTGACTTTACAAGTTTTACACTTTGCAAGGCCTTTCTGTCTTCTTCGGGGAAATGAGTAAATTGAATTCAAATTTCAAATTTAAAATTGTGAAATCTCTACTAACTTTTCCTTTTTGTATGAAGATCAAATTCAAATTTCCGGTCTTGCAGCATGATCATGTGAGCGAAGTTTCGTGAATTATCGTATATTAAAACTTCAAATTGTTTTAAAATGTGTGCACGTTGATTGTAAATGATTTTTTAACTACCAATTTTATCGCAAAAAAAACTTGTTCTGAATAATATTCTGAAATTCAAAAAATATTTTGGATTTATAGGTTTATTTTTTTGCAGTTTTATCGACTTTTCAGCAAAAACATAATATTAATGACATTTAAGTAAATTTTTCAGCATAATTTTATGGATACATTGTTTAATGTTCAAGTTCATCGTAGATGAACTTTTTAAACTTAATTTCTGGTATAGAATATAAATGTAACGATTTTTAGCCGTTTTCAGCCGTTTTTAATGATTTTTGAGCTCATTTTTTGAAATTTGACCCATCTATGTGTTCAAAAATTTCTGGCCAACGAACTCATCCTTTCTTTTGGAAAGCTTGATTTTGTGGCGCAAGAGCGGAATCTTTATCTCTATCCTAAAGGAAGTTATCGTGTGGAATGAGAAGCCTTCAGATCGCCTTAACCCGAGTTTCCGTGACGGTTTTTTCAAAAAAATTGACTTTAAAATTTTTGAAGCCATTGCAATAGCCTCATTTCCTACAAAATTCGCTAAAAGAAGCGTTAGTAAAGATTTTACAAATTCAAATTTGATATTTTCAATTTAATTGAATCTCCTCTCTGAAGAAGCCCCAGTTCATGAGGAGAATCGTTGGAAAATAATAAAATAGGTAGGTACCTATGTACAGACAGAAAGGCCTGTTTTGTGAAGTTTTGCAATAATTTTAGCTGCCTATATAAAAAATTGCATGGTAATATTAAAATATTTGGATTACAGTCGAATGCAAAGTATTGCGTTTAAAAGTTACCACTAGAATTATAATCATTTTAGTGCAAGGTACGGCAAAATAATCTGAAAAAATTTGAAACCTACTCAGTCGTTGAACATATCCATTTTGAGTGTTGTTCTTAAGTACTGTCTTGTTTTTTGTAATTCTAATGTTTGATCCTCTTCCATAGAGTTCAATGAGCGTTACCCAATTTTAGATTTTTAAATGAAAATAGATTCACTTCTTTGAAATTTGACACCATCCTTGCTCTTCTACGATGAGTAGTTTTCTTTCTACGATTTTCCAAAGTTTGCTGCACTGGTGACGTCACTCGGTGTGAAATTGTGAAAAATTGTGGAAAGAAAATTCTCATAGTAGGAGAGTACGGTTGAAGCCAAAATTCTTAAGGTCCCTCTCCCATTTAAAAATAGTTCAAGCACAACACTCATGGGTATTGCTCATTTCGGACATTCATCAAGTTCACTTGCATATGTCCATAATTAGCACCTAAAGATTTGATGAAGCTTTGAAGGTACCCCAATTACAGTAAATTTTGCTATAACTAAATTGAAATAGGATTACGAGGCTGGGCAGTTTAGAGCAGACTTACCTGAAGGGCCAGAGCCAATAATGTGATATGTGAGTACATCTCTTCAGATGTGAAAGTCTTTACCGAATCTGATTGAACCCTCCGGAGCTGAGGGTTTTATATATGAAAACAGCGAGCGTGGAAAGAGCACGGATGAGTGTAGATGAACCCGGGAGATAGCGTGTGGGAGACATGCCTTGCCTGGAGCCCCTGAACGTCAACATCCCTCGGTTTTTCGGTGGTGCGTGCCGGCAAATGTTTTCGGATTCCATCTGTTTTTCGGCTGATAAGAGTCGTAACTGGATTGTGCTGAGATCCGCTGGTTCCCCTGAAAAACGCATCAACCCGTGAATCAAGAACGATATGAAGGGTGCTGGTGATGTTTGTGAACGTGCAGAACTCTAGGAATGTTGGTAGTGTGCTCTGTGGAATAGTTGGGGTAACGTAATGTGTTGATACGCACAGCGCTCAGTAGGTGATCAGTTCGCAGTATCACAAAATGAGATTACGTATCTTCACGTGAGGAATAGTCAAATAACAAAAACACGTTCTTCTGACAAGGAAAAAAGAAAATTTAAATTTAAAAATGTCGATAAAATCATTCATGAGGTGAGAAATGAAACATCCATCCATCAAGACCCTAATATTCATAATCAAATCGATGTGTGAATAATTTATTTGGCACACGCAAATGCTTAGATTCCATTTACAATATATATATATTAATTGCTATTCAATTCTTAGGCCGACCCCCAATAATTTTTTTTTGTAACGTCCCAATTTTTTTTGTAACGTCCGTGACGCGAAGCACGAGTTCGTGGGTTCGAATCCCAGCCAGGCTTGAACATTTTTTTTTATATACAAATTTTTTCAGGCTAAGAATTGCATAGCAAATTATCCTCGTTTTCTACGCAGTAGAAAAGAGAAAAGATCCGGCGAGGCGCGAAGCGCCGAGTATAGATTAGGGAGGTCCAGGGGGGCGAGGCCCCCCGGCGAGGCGCGAAGCGCCGAGTATATATATATATATATATATATATAAGGGAGGCGATTCTCGATACCACCGATTCTTAGGCAATGGTATCGGTATCGAGAATCGATCGCCTAAAGCCGATACCGATACCGCCCGGTGATGGGCATTTTATTACACTACGGTACTATTGCAACCATCTAACAACGAAGATGGTTGTACCGTGCAACCGTTGTGTGAAGTTAGCAGTTGCGAAATATGAATTGTCCAAAACACAACTTACAATTATAACTTTGTTTACAAGTAGGCTTGTGTTATTTTGTTTGTGACAACAGAAGTATTAGACAAAGCCATATTTTCCAAGTATAAAAGCCTAGAGCCAGTCTTATTTGGAAATACCTTACAATTACTGACGAAAAACTAAAAAACCAAGTCAGTCTGCATAACTTGTTTTATTCAGAAAGAAATCAATCCTAGGCAATAAAAGTTGCCTATTAATTGATAGTTGATAGATAACAAAAAAATATCAAACTTTGTATTTGCACAAATCAAATTAACTAAAGCCTTGAATGAAAATATAAATCTGAAATTTAGAATTTGTAATAAGAATTAATCTTTAAAATGTATTTAATTTTAATAAGTAACTAAAGCATTAAAGCTTCATTGGAACAAGAACTCCTAATGACAATAAATAGATGGAAAATATATTAGCTAATTAGACTAATAACTTTTAGTTTTATTATCCATGTTTGGTTTTTATTTAAAAATTACCTCATTTGCAAATATGTTGGGATCAATTTTTCGTAAGTATAAGTTATATGTTGTACAAAAAAATTTGAATATATTACTAGTTCAAGAGGAATTTTTGTTTTTCACCTACAGGTAAGTTAGGTATTATGCGCCGATGGTATCGGTATCGAGAATCGGGAATCGATTTTTTAGGTATCGGTATCGGGAAGCGATAAATTTTGGTATCGACTCATCTCTAATATATAAATATATATATATGTGTGTGTGTGTGTGTGTGTGTGTGTGTGAGAGAGAGTGTGTGTGTGTGTGTATGTGTGCTGTACAAGTGTAGACTTGAAAATTACCTAATAACTTGAAAATTAACAAGTGTACAGGTGAATTTAGACAAGTGATAAGTGTTTCCCCATCATTTCGTTCAAGTCACTGTTTTACAGTTGTGAAAAATGGCCGATTTTTAACCTACGTCCATTCTCCTGTAAATTTGTAATTTTCCAGCGTTGTGAGGACAATTTTTGGGTGTTTACTATGTGGGAATCATCTTCTGCTGAAGAATACAGACAAGAAAGAAACATTCAGCGTAAAAGACGCCAACAATTTTTTCGGTCACGAATAAACGCTCATTTCGTGTGTATTTTCGAGTTTAACGAGAGACTTAGAATGTCTTCCAAGACCCTTGAATGATTCAAATGGTGCGTGACCCTGTGCAATTTTTCCTGATCGGGTATTGAGGATCTCCCCATCATTGAAGAACAAAGTGAAGTGTGAAGATCATCTCCAAGTTATACATGACATTCTTAACCCAGCAGCATTAAGACTTGATGAATTGATCAACTATTCCCGCTGAATGAAATAGAAAAATCCGATTATGTCAGCCATCAGAATAAGTTGAAATCAAATACACACTTTTCAGTTTATAATTTGTCTGTCTTCTAATCATTACAACTTGTCATGTACGATAAACATCCTATCGTGTATTCAACACCGTTTTATGATTCGCTGACAAATCTTCAATTTCGGCATCCCGCTTGACGTTGTTCATTTCGTTTGTCCCCATTCTTTTAAAGAATATAAGATTCCATTAATTCAAACTTCCCATTTCAAACCACTCGATACCTAGTGAGAAATAATCAAGTTTTTTCCTGTAAAATCGTAATTCTGTTCCATACCACCCATTCACTGGCGTAACTACGATAAAAAATTCATTAATCACTGCAATATAATTCGTTCCATACCACCCGTTCACTGGCGAAACTGAGATTTAATGAACATAAATAAATAATTTTTCAGCGAATCTTTGTAGAAAATAAAGCTACTGCAACGGCTCAAAAATTTGAAAGCCAAATTTTTCGAAAAATTGTATTGAAATCGGTTTTGAGACAATAAGTCTTTCAATGAATTAGTGTTTCCAAAATAAGTGTTTCAATGAATTTACGTTTGATCATGCAGACGATTTCACTGGAAGTTCGTTCGGCTAATCATTTCAGTTCGTCTTCTAGCTCAATTTTCCAGTGGCTACTACTAACACAAAATATATATTTGGGAGAAAATGCATAATGCATGTTTTTATTATAGAAATCAGTGAAGGGTATATTGGTCTTTAATATATAAATTTGGTTTTCGAACAAACAGATGCGTACTGAAACTATAAAATCCGAAAAAACATCAACAATTTCATTAGGCTGGATGGACCAGTGTTTGACAAGGACCCAGTGATTGACATATCACAAAAAATATATTTTTCGTGCAAAAAAGGTATATTTTTCTTTTCTGCTACACTTGTAAACTTAGCTTCTACAAGCGTAATTTTTCTACACTTGTACTCTATGTTTTGGTGAACCTCTTGCTCTAGTTTACCGTGCATTACAAGTACCTGTAGTTCCTAAGTACCTTGTAACTTGTTGTATGAAATAGGACCCAGGTCGTCAGTGGCAGCGTGGACATGGAGCAGACTTGGCGAGCTAAGGTAAGTAACTAAGATAAGTAAATATGAAGTTGATGCCCCATCCGCCTTTTAGGTAAGTTTTGTAAAAAAAAAAGTTGTTAAAAGGGTTTGGCATTAGGGTAGACGCACCAGTAGTAGGCACTTGTGACTTCAACTCCTTAAAATAAGTGATTGGAACAACTAAAATATTTGAATTTGGAACCGTTTGAAAGGATAGCATGTGCTGTATTTCTTCAAGAATCATCTACCTAGATGATCGAGGTAGTCTTGGTTACATTATGTCTCCTGTTAACAAAACAATCTCCATGAGGTTGTTTGCCTTAACAGATCTGCTAATGAGGTGAGTTTGGTTTTTAGTAATTTAGCCCCAATTTGAGAAAATTTCGGATCTGTTTTTTGTTTCTTGTTATCTTTTATATACCCTCGAGAAGATGTAGAATGTTCCTGTACCTCTAGAAGTTTTAATTTTGGCTAAAATAAGGTGCCTACTACTGGGTCATAAAAAATACTGAATTTTCCAATAGTAGGCACTTCTGCCTACTACTGGAAATAACTTCTTTTTCTGTTAGCAACAAAGTTTTCATCAGTTATTAATTTGGAATACGACAGTATCTCACGTTTTCTCAGAAAATGAGTAGTTCCAATAGTTGGCAGGGGGTGCCTACTTCTGGATCCCGAAGGTGCCTACTACTGGAATAGGTTTTTTATCTCAGAACTCCACATGTTAGGATACTGAACGTTTACTACTGTTTACTACTGATGCTGAAGTACCAATGTGATACTTTGTTGTTTTGTGATAGACTGAAGTTTGTTACTAGTCAATACCTAATAAAACTCCATTTTAAATGTATTTTTTTAATTTGTATTTTGTATCACGACTATTATGGCGTATGAATAGCATTTTTTAAAAGAACAGTTCAATATGAGGGCTGAGAAATTTGGACAACTATGATGTTTCAGGCCTTGATATATTTTCGATACATTTTCTTGGAGAGGAAATGTAATTAATAAAATTCGTTCGTTGAGATTCAACTGCCTACTACTGGTTCATTTCCCTACTCACTATTGGAATTGCAATGCCTACTACTAGTTCATTTCCCTGCCTACTACTAGAGTTTTAATGCTTGCATCTGGTGAAAAAACTTGCGTCCGGTATTTTTTCAATTTAAAAAATCATAATCGTCTATTATTTAGACAATTTAAATGTAATTAGCTTTGGGAGGAGTTACGTAATGTTGAACAAGCATTGGAAATAAAATAGTATGAAAAATAACATCGTGACACACAAAAAACGTGATTTTTTTTGTTAAAGTGCCTACTACTGGTGCATCTACCCCAGCGCATGATTATGTTACAATCTCGTCGAAATTGATACGGTCTGAAATGGACTTTTCCCGACCACCCTCGTACGGCTAAGGCGTGAATAAATTATGCTGTGAAGAATTTACGTTTGCGCATCCTCAGAGTGAATTATATTCTGAGAACGAACTGATAGGGGACCATCTACAATGTAACTCGCACATTCCCTGAAAATTTCTTTACTGTCGGATGAAAATTGGAAATTAAGCTTGTTACTAGAATTTCACTTCACAGTGATTATTACATAGTTTTTTCCTACAATCTGGCAAATTTGAGCGAGATCAGACGAGTAAGACGAGAGAAAATAATGCTTGATTGAATTTACGTTGACTGATGGTATAGTATCGATTTGCGAACAATGAAACTGATAAGGGGCCATCTACAGCCTAACTACCACATTTTCTGAAAATTCCATCAAAATCGGATGAAAACTACGAGTATAAAAATTAAGCTTGTTACAATATTTTGCTGGCACTCCACCGAAACACAGACAGACATACAGACGGACACGAAACGAAAGTTGTACAAAATGGTCTGAAACGTAAAAAAGTCCAGTCATGCAGCATGACCCCATGAGCGAATTTTTGAAGAAATCTTCGACATTTCATTCGCTATTGATCGTGTAGAGAAATTTTAGGTTATGATTTTGATAGACAAACATGGAATCAAATTATTAAAAATAATTAGGAGGTACTCATACTTTATTATTATTAAACTAATCTTGTAGATTTAAAGACGCATGGTTCTAGGATTGTTTATACAAGGATTTTTGACTGATTTTTCAACTTTGAAATTTTTGAAAACTTGATACATGTTCTTATAGGAAATTTTACGCTGATTCCGAATATACCACATGTCAGTATGCTGAAAAAATTATTTCGCACAACAAATCGCAAAAAACAGGTATTTTGAAATTATTGACTACATTTTTGAAAATTTCAACCCGAAGATGTAATCCGATCATGCTGGCCAACGAACTTGAACTTTCGTTTTGTGTCCCTAACATTTTAAAATTGGTTTGAAGTTTCTAGCACAATTCTACGGACAGTTATCGTCTGGAATGACACATACATACATATATACATACATACATACATAAAAAATGCGTTAAACTTCAGAATATGATTCAGAATAGCCTGCAACGGATTTCTGCATAAAATGTTTTCAAAAATTCACATTCTACAAATTTTCAGGCGAGAGCAATAGCTTAATTTTCTTCAAAAATTCGCTAAAAGAAAAAAATTAGCCTCAGATGTCCTTCAGCTGATTAGTGCGTCTTTGCACCTGGTAATTTTTTTCGAGGTGTCCTAAAGGAGCTCCATCAAATTTCAGCATCATAAGTCGATTTTTACCTCTTCCTGATTCGGCCTATCCGGGAGTACTATTGTGGTATATGGGGATCAGCTGCTGCTAGTCACTTTTTTTTTTTTTTTTTTGACAAGTTTTATTGCGCCAAGTAATAACAACTTATAAGCAATATTCATGTGATAAATTATTATACATTTTCTTATGATCTAATATACTTCACTTTAGACTTATTGTTCTGATTATTGAGTCACTAGTCTTGACGTTCATTTTATTTCACTTAGTTCATGCGGTTTAGTTCTTTCAAGTCTTCTAAGTAGATCTTCGGTGTCAAGGAGCTGAACGACATCCTCGTTAACATGATCTCTGAGCCTCAAAAGGATGATTGACGGCTTGCTTGCGGATAACCTCATTGACAGATTCAACTTTCAACTCATAGTGTGATCTGTCGTTTCTGAAGTATCTGTATGCATCAACGCAGGTAAGCAGAATATTATTCTGAAAGCGCCGAATAATATTGCGGTTACTTTGTGCAGTGCACCCCCACAGTTGCGCACCATATGTCCAGACGGGTTTGAGGACTTGGTTGTACAACATGACCTTATTGTGGATAGACAGTTTTGAGTGTCTTCCCATAAGCCAGTACATTTTCCTGAATTTGACAACTAGTTCAGACTTTTTCTTTTTATCATTTGATTTCCACCTCAGTTTGGCATCGACTGTCATCCCATTGTTTTCAATGAAGGCTGGCACGTAGTTGATCCTTTTATTTTTGAAATCAACATGTACAGATTTCGCTTCATTCAATCTAATACTCCATCTCTTTGTCCATTCATGGATGCGGAGGATGGAGTGGTTTAATTTTGTAACTGATTCAATGTTGGTTTCTCCTGTCGCCAATATTGCGGTGTCATCTGCAAACGTGGCAGTTGTATTTTCATCGGTTTCTGGTATATCGCGAGTGTAAAGCAGGTACAGTAGTATAAAGAACATACGAGTGACTCAAAATTGAATCCTACGTATCATCGCAATTTGAACGTCCTAACGTACCTACAGTACAGGAAGTTATTCGGAGCGCATACCGAAGGCTAGATGTCAAAATTTCAGGACACGGAAACACACTTATTGCGAGTATTCTAGAGAACCCACCCCCACCACCAGATAGAAGACGACTCGAAAGGAAGAGGCCACAGGACCACTTAACAGATTGACCTGTTGGGGGATCTTGAACCTCAAGATCCCCCAACTTCAAATTATTTATATATATATATATATATATATATATATATATATAAAGTCGATTAGGAAAGAAATAATCCTCAGTGGTCCCACAGCGGACCATACTTTCTAATTGTATTCTAGATGTCCTAAACGAACTCCGTTTCAGGCTTCAGCGCATTAAGTCGAGTAATAAACAAATTAAACTCAGAGGTCTTTTAGCTAATCAATGCGCCTATGTGCACTGAAATTATATTCTAGATATTCCAAAGGAGCCCCATCTCAAATGCCAGCTCAATATGTTGATTAACATTCCGTTAGTCGCACCCTTTCCTCGCTCATTCATAGTCGCACTGCATCAGTGAGGTGCTTTCATAATTTTTCAAAGTAGGAAAACTCTTTAAAATTCTGGGGGCATTAAAAGCCCTTGTCTGAAGTAGGAAACAATAAGGGGCATGTAAATAATAAATTTTATTGCATTTGAAAATGTAAAAACTCCTACGTAATTTACTAAGAATAGGTAGGTCTACTTAGTTCTGTCTTGTTTCACTTATATAGTTTTCATAATGAAATAAAGGTAATAACTAAAGGCCGAATTCGAACTATGACATAATGGAATGGAAACAACCAGATACAATTTCGAAAAATGTATTTCCATCACGAGATATACGCATACCAAACTGAAATTTGATTCAAGTACCTCTGATGATTAGACATTTGAGAGTAATGTTAGTATTTATCGTGTAAAATTAAGATACATATACCTTATCGTAATCTTAGTAACATAGGTACCTAACTGAAGGAACTTTCTTGGTCTACAGCCACATTCTGATCATCTCTTTGACTAGAGTGACAGTCTTTGCATGCTGGAATTGCGTGGCCTAAACACAAGTTCTTTCCTAGAATAGGACAAGAATATTTGGTGCTTTTCTTTGTTTGTTGAGCTGACAGGAGTCAAACGATTTACAATATCTAGGTATGTCTTCCTGCGTTAGTATCGGTGAGGTGCGTTGTAGGGGCTGCTTCGTTACTTACTAAAAGCCTCAGCTGCACTAACTTACATGAATAATAGTCCCGTTGGACCTATGAGATGATTAGGTCTATAACGTCTCTAATGTGGTAGAGACCGCAGCCTTGTTAGCACTGGCCACGAAAGAAATAGATGTTAGGAGGCTAGACGCAAAATACTGCCCATCCATGACTATTGCGCCAAAAATAAGAATATCATGCACCTATGAGGTACACGCGACCAGCGGAAGATTAAGAAAATAATTAGCTTCACGGGCTGTTTACGCCTCTCTTTATTTTCGACTTACCTGGGATTTCATTTTTCACTCCATAGCACAATATTCAGAATATTTCAAATATTCACCATAGCACTTATCACTAAACACTATTAAATCATTCTTATCATTACATTATCATTTAAACATTATTTTTTCTGTCCACGGCGCGCGCTGGATTTGTATCAATTGATCCATGCTAGATTATCATAGCGCATCCCTTCTTCATGTATTTTGTTATTTATTGCATTCTATTTATTTTAATCAGTTCTTTATATTTGTAAAAAAAATTACCTAGTTGTTATATCATATTCTTATTGTTATTGGACAACTTAAGTGCAAGTGAAGGCAGTGGTTTGTGATTTATTGTGCTCAGTCTTCCCTGTGACGTCACTCGCCAGCCATCTTGCTATCAGCCGCTCACGCTCACCTGGGATAGCTTCATTATTCTATTCGCTACAATCCGAACACCGTCTTGCGCCCCCCTTTCTTTTCATTTTTACCTCTAGTGGTTTTCGAACAGTTTTTCAAACATATTAGAACCCAGTTTCCTTTAAACGCTGCACATTAGTTAAACCCGAGTTTCTCACGATTCGAGGACTTGTGGAGTTTAGCAGAACGAGCGATCGCATTTTTTGAAGGAGCCGCTGGCACCTTGATGTGACCATTTTTGGGTTCTGCGCCACGGGCACCCTCGCCGGCACCTTTGGGGAGGAAGGCATTACACACCTCAAGTATATCTTTCGAATACTTGATTGACAGAGGTAAATTTGATCGCTTATCTAATTAATAGCATATTATTGCTACCCGCACTATATCAATATGCTGCTTTGTGGAGCCACCCATTACCACGTCTCTACCTACCACGTTGTCAGATCTACCTACCAATTTGAAGACTTTTACCGATCATAGATACAATACCGAATCATGATTGTATTCAATATTAACGTAGGTACATACTGAATATCAGTCTGGGTGGCCACTCACTAGGTTGGCTTATTGTTGAAGGCGCATTACTTGGTGAAAATATAACTTGTGGAAACCGTGATGTACGGTGTTTCCAAACGTACCTTTTGAATTTTATTGCTTACGTTACCTATATACACATTAATTTTTCTCCCGAATCGGGAGTGGTCCTTCGAGAAGGTTATCTATAACTATCCATTAGGTAGGTACTTATAACTCTCATAATCAACTTAGGCTCCCGGTAATAGGTGCATGTATACCCACACCTATCTTCAATCTGTTCTTGTGTGGAATATAATAGTCACCCCACCGGCCCAAACACGGGCTTCTTGAACGATTTCCTTAATGCAATTTCATGATGGTAGGGGGAAAGGCTAACTTTGTCATCAATATGCGTGCGTTGGCGTTTCTCATACGTAATATTTGAGGTTTTTCTAACCTCAAAGCTATAGTTCTGTTATACAAAGCCCTTGTTTTACCCAAGTTTGTTTTGGAAAAGGTCCAGCGTCGCTTCCTGAGGTATCTAGGGTACTACAAGCTGTGTATACTTCCCAAAAACCTCGATTTTTCCTGGTTAGGCTTGGAATAGGTGTTTCTTATCTGGAGGACAGACAGGTTGTGGCTGACATCGTATTCCTCCACAAGCTTCTAATCAACAGCTTGGACTGCCCATCTTTATTAGCCCTTGCCAATATTAATGTGCCTCAGTATGCCACACGCTCCAATTCTCTGTTTTCTGTCATATTTTCCGCCATAAATTATTTATACAATCGTCCCCTCTGTCGCCTACCTCGTGAAACCAATGTTTTTCTGAGCTCTTGTCACGAAGTCGACTTTTTCAACGTCTCCCTGTATTCTTTAAAGTACCATCTATCATCTTTTTTGCTCTAAACCTAAACTCATGTGCCACCCAACCATTTACTTTCTGAAATCCATTTTCAAATATTCCAATTTTGTCATTTATAATAATATATTTATACTAGTTCATGTACGTACCATATTATTTCTGTTGATCTTTTATCGTAAATTATGTCTTATTTCAAATAACTTAATCCCTATTATGTAATATACTATTGAATTTTTTGTAATTGGCTCTAGCCGTGAATAAATAAATAAATATGCTTTCGTAGACATTGGCACAGAGGAAAAATAACGCAATTATTAGGTAATACATCTACTCTTTACCAGTCCTCCTGATCTAGGTACAAGGACATTTACTTAGGCACCCGCAAAGAAATTATTATAGGATAAAGAATTTATTATATTATTCTTGGAGACACAATAAGCATACTATACATACTGTTAAAGTTATTTCTCCAATACAGGCGCTATCATTTTTATGTTCATGATAGCATGATTTTTCATTAATAAATGAGATTATATAATTTATCGTTTCGTTCTCTTACTGAGGACATCTTCAGATCTTGCTTTCTTGACATTGAGTTGACTTGGCGAGCCACTGTTTTATTTGACAAATGCGTTATATTCGGATGTTTATAAATTTTTTCCTGGACACACCAAGATCTGAAGATGTCCTCAGTAAGAGGATGAAACGTTATCAAATAAAACAATAAATGAAATAATTTCATTTATTTTCCCTGGGCCGCATCCCGACTAATTCCAACAAAACAACGGTTTACTTATAGAAATGTTGAAAATAACTGTGGAGAGAAGCCACTACAATGAGTTGTTAACAGTCGACTGTTGTCAAGAGGATGAAAATGTTTCCTATGAAGTAAAGTAAATGATGCTACTGCTTAACGTTAAGAATATTGTAACCGGCTTATTAAAATTGTTTATAGTCCAATCAACTTAGTTTAGGAATGTAGCCAGGTACGTAAGGAGGGGGAAATTGGTCGCTGGAGATGTGAACATTTTTCACATAAATCGAGCGCTTTCCAACGAGTGACGAACGATTTCTGTGCGATGAAAACTACGGAAGTTCCATTCCCCTAGCAATGGATTTTTTGTACGTGAACATCA
This sequence comes from Adelphocoris suturalis, assembly GCA_030762985.1. Taxonomy (NCBI): domain Eukaryota; kingdom Metazoa; phylum Arthropoda; class Insecta; order Hemiptera; family Miridae; genus Adelphocoris; species Adelphocoris suturalis. Next base: position 145,980,080 of record CM061041.1, on the reverse strand, counting down.
TTAGAAATTGTGGCATATTTTTTGCGTCAAGAAAATTTTTGGTTGACCCCCCAAAGCAAAGACATATCTACGTCAAAAACATTTCATTTGGCCTATCATTGGTAAGCGGCAGAGACAAATCACATTATAGAAGGAAAATTTCAGTAAATTTCAGTAAATTGGACTAAATTACGTCACCGTGGGGCAAGAAAATTGCCAAAATAGATTTTCAACTTTCGCTTAATAACTGCCATGGAGTCAGACCACACGTCGATCAAAGATCCGAGGGAATTAACCGTATCCTGCATCCGAACGATTGAAGAGTTTAATCCTTATTGAAACACAGTTGGTGTTTTAGCTCACGCGTTTCACATAAACCAGTCGTCAAACTTAGGTTGAAGATTGGTTAACTTCCAATAGTGAGATAATAACTTAAAATATTTATAACTCATAAACCGCGTCATAACAAAATATCGCATAGGTTACACGATCCTTAGTTCCGTATCATCGGTATCCATGTTGTCGTCCCAGATTTCGTCCCAGATTTTGTTACGAAATTTCGTTAGCTTTTTTGGCTAGTTAGTCCATGGCTAAAACACATTCCATGGCTTTGGAATTCACTCAGCTGATCAGTGATCACCCAGGCATCTTCAGCATTCTCCCTTGACCCTCCCTCTCAAATTTCAGCTTCCTTCGTTGAATAGGAAAGAAAATGGCTTAGGAGCTCACTCAGCTGATCAGTGATCACCCAGGCGTCTTCAGCATTCTCCCTTGACCCTCCCTCTCAAATTTCAGCTTCCTGCGTTGAATAGGAAAGAAAATGGCTTAGAAGCTCACTCAGCTGATCAGTGATCACCCAGGCGTCTTCAGCATTGTCCCTTGAGCCTCCCTCCCAAATTTCAGCTTCGGTTACATAGGTTACACCAAACGATCCTTAGCTTATTTAACTGCCGTCGAATGCGTTCTAGATTGCTTCAGAAAGTTACCCAATTAACAGGCGAGGGTTTATGGGTGGAGTTTTGGAGAAGAAAGCAAGTACAAACACAGTCAATTTTACGACATACAGTGTAGTGGTAAGGGAGGGGGGAGGGGGGTGGTTTACATAGTATGATAACACCTAACATGACAACGTAGATGTTGAGTACTGCGGAAGTTATAGAGGCACGTCCCATTGAGAGTTCATAAGGAATCCTCTCTTGTAGGCTCTCATTTTTGAGATGCATGCAACAGTATCCTGAATCGAATCATGGAAGATGAAAGTATTTGAAGGATGTGAAGGGGTTTTTAACACACCGTTATCATATGGTAACCTCGGGCACCGAAAGTTTTCTGTTTCAGGCTGTTTCTTCATGCAAGAGGCAAATGATGTTTTGCTTCCAAGTGATGAGGACATTAAAACTTCTCATGAAACACACGTTTCAGCCTCCTCCTACAATCATCATTACTGTAGAGACAGATGATGGCGTCAGCTATTGGCTCCAACTGAGAAAGTATACTTGGAAAGTAATTTAGGCCTGCTGTGGACTGTTTTCATTTTGCTACCCATCTTTGAGACAAAATCCTCTCAGGATGAGCTCAACACAGTATCATATGGTGAATCGTTCACAACTGATGATACTTCAGAGCATCCTTACCGAATTGGAATAAGGTGAAAAAGTGGGGGTGGCACGTACTCACCTGAGTGATTGATTTGTGGTAAGTACTCAAAGTCTGGCTCATACTCATGAACAACAAGAAAATATTGCAAGGTGAATTTCTACAGGCTATAACTCGGAATTAATTGATAAAATGTGTAATACTATATGCATTTCCAGTCTCATCCCAAGGTTTGTCTGTTATTACCAGGAAAGCTTGAGAGAATGAGCAATATGGACCATTTCATTGCGTTCAACAAACATCACAAACGAAGAGGTTCTGGTAAATTTTGCAAAAATTCTGTCGGGATCATCTGAAAAAATAGCAATGTCGGAGTGTGGATTGAGCGCATTGCTACCTCACGAGAAAGTGTAGTACCTATGTGATGTTATTATTTACATTCTTATATCGTCTTCTTAGTAGTGCACGAGTATGTCCTCGAAATTAGTAACATGGATTGCAAAGTAAGATTTGCACCCATTTTTTATTTATTAAGACCCAGGAAATTCAAAGTAATATCAATCAAAATGTATAGATATTGCAATCAAAATTTTGTTGAGAAATTTTCCATAATTTTTTTCATTTCAGATTTAGAGATCAAAACGTGATTTTTACGACAAAACTCGGCGCTTTGCGCCTCGGCGAGGGGCTCCGCCCCCCTGCACCCCCCGGTTTATTTCTTTTTCCATACTCTGTATGAAATCATAGGAACACAGAATGTGTTTTTGCGATGATTCTATTTCCTTACCAACGGCTTGGTTGCACGTGAATAATAACAATATTTGGCAATAATAAAATAAATAATTGTTAGACATTTAATTTGGTCTAAAACCCTATAAATATTATATAAATAAATATGTAACTACAAGAAAAATACTATATAAATTGAGAGCTTTCCAACGAATGGTGAACGATTTCTGTGCGATTAAAATTGCGGAAGTTCCATTTCCCTACCAACGGCTTGGTTGTACGTGAAAATCATTATAAAAGGCGCATAACGGTTTTTTCTGTCGGTTTTTTGTGACGATTTTTTTTCGGTAGGTCATCGCAAAAACACATTCTGTGTTAAAATTTTCTGGGTTGAACCGGGTTAATTTTATTGTTTTGGAAATGGTAGATATACTGATGCTTGTTCAAAAAATGAAAAGAGGTTACTACTGAACCATCACCAGTCAAATTCACATGGAAACATAAATCTAAATATAATTGAAATTGGACTGTAGTTTGAAATATAGTGGAAACACTAAAAGACAGAAAACAAATTTTTAAGGAAGGTGGAAATCGTAAAATGTGAGTAAAAACTTTGGTGTAGCTTTACCATGATAGAGTTGGTAGCAAAGAAAGAACAATTTTTTTGTGTTCATTGGTTTGCTTTTCCCGAAAACTAACTCACCTATCTTTCAAAGCACGTTTTTTGCATCAATCAAAGAATCTCTCATGTTAGCCGGTCTGTTATTGGCTTATACATATTTTTGCTATTGCTGAACCTCATAAGAATTTAAGTATTCCCAAAAATGTGAAAATCAGCTACTGAGTTTCATTTTTAACGTTAGAAAAAAAGAGGAAGAGAAAAAAAAAGAAAACAATAAAGTTTTTTTGCATTCTTTCAGTGTGTGTCGATTGTGATGCTGCCGTATTCTTTGTGTTCCATTACCACCAATTTTACCATGGTTCACTCGAATATCCCCATTGAATGTCGAGTAAAAAGGTGATGATTTCTAGTTTAGTAGAAAACGAATATCACTCTTATCATGATGTTTGTAGAGAACAAATTACAGATTTACGAATATTCTCTTATCAGAAGTGAAGGAGGATTAGGGCTGTATAGATTTATATGGATTTGAGAAAGAAAATAAGAAATGTATTGTATTCAAAATTAGAAAAGTACAAAAGTTTTCATTGGGTTTTGAGTTATTAACAGACGGGAAGGGGTTCTGGGATGACGCAGTCATCACCTGGGTAGATTCCACCAGAGATGCCTCCGGAGATTCCTCCAGAGATGAGACCACCAGCATAGCCGGATCCGAGGGCGAGGTTGCCGGAGTAACCACCAGCAAGGCCAGATGAGAGGGCGAGGTCACCAGAGTAACCACCAGCAAGGCCAGATGAGAGGGCGAGGTCACCAGAGTAACCACCAGCAAGGGAAAGGTCAGCAGATGGAAGACCGGCATAGGCAGCGAGATCAGCGGGGAGGGAACCGGAGAGAGCGAGTCCACCGGAGAGAGAACCACCGAGACCAGCAGAGTAAGCTCCGCTAAGACCAGATGAGTAAGGTCCGATGGTACCAGGTGGGCAGACGGGGCATGGGCCAGTGACGGCACGGACACGTTGTTCAACGACGTTCTTGACGTATTGCTGCTTGACGGGGATGTTGACGTATCTGGCTTCAACAACTGGGCGGATTCTCCTCTCAGTAACTGGGACGAGACGGGTGTTGTGGTGGACGATGGGGCGGCTTCTCCTCTCAACGACTGGGACGTGCTTAGTGATGGATTCCTCAACAGTGCGTGGGTATTTCTCGGTGACTGGCACGTGGGTGGTGTAGGGCTCGACGACAGTCCTGGTCCTGGACCTGACGACTGGGACGTGGCGGGTTCTGTACTCAACAACGTTCCTGGCTTGTTTCTGGGTGACTGGGACGTGACGGATGTATTTCTCTTCTTGTTGGGAGACGAGACGGTCAACAACTGGAACTTGACGGGTGTAGGTTTCGGTCTTGTGACGGATGTTCTTCTTGATGATTGGGACGTTGGTCAAACACTCATCAACAACTTGGCGGACAACAGGGACAACACGGTGGCTGACGCATTGTTGGTGGTCGTAAAGACCAGAGGATCCGATGAGACCAGCGGATTCAGCAGAGAGATCAGCAGATCCGGAGAGATCAGCAGATCCAATGAGACCAGCAGATCCGGAGAGACTAGCAGATCCGGAGATGAGACCGGAAGAGCCAACAATACCAGAAGATCCAATGAGACCAGAAGAGCCAACAAGACCAGAAGATCCAATGAGACCAGAGGATCCACTGATACCAGAGATACCGGAGCTGATGAGTCCACCGCTCAGTCCTCCACTGATGGAACCGCTGATTCCAGAGCTGAGACCAGAGCCGATGATTCCACCTCCAAGGGCGTTTCCGTAACAGTCATCAATAGCTGGGATAGCTGGGCTGATGTAACCACCACCCAGACCACATTCGCATCCCCAGATGGAGGCCACCTAAACACAAACCCAGCATGAAACATCAACTTAAATCAAGTCCAGTCATATTTTTGGTAAGTCCTTCAACTCATTTCAACAATAGATAATTAAATATAATAAAATATCCAACACTTCTGCTTAAGAACTCAATCGCAAATGTAGTAAGTACAAATACCACCAGCAACTTATTCTATAATGTCATTCACACGTTATGATTCGTTGCCGCCTATTAAAGTCAGGTTATCCGTTTATATCACACATAATTCTTAACTACCAGCGCAAATTACATTGATGCCTACATCAAAATATTGGTATCGCACATGTTAAAGTAATTCTATACCTCTCTTTCTCTTATTTATTCATTTATTTTTTTAAATTAATTAATTTATTCATTTTATTATTATTTGTGTGGCTATTCTTAAGAAAATGGAGTTTGTACATGAAACACGAGGAAATAAAAGTATGATTTTGAATTTATATTTGGTGGCCAGAACTCAACACAAGATGTGGCCGTCAACTACTGCAGATAATGCCTGAAGTTGAATTGCAAGCTTAATAATTCGAGAAATACATATATAATAGCTTTGATCATAGCGGATTCACTCCGTTAGATTAAACACACTAATCGCTATTAATTAAATGCAGTAGTAAATAAAAATGTTGTGTACCCCAACTATTCATCTGGTTATATATAATTCGGGAATTTTATTGATTTTTATTGGTTTTGGTGTACCTAGTTATGTATTAGGTACCTAGTGCGAATCTTTTCATTTCATTTCAAATAAATTTCTGGATGGCACATCCCAACCACTGGCACTATATAGCTATTATGAGTGCATTGCTCATAAATTGCTGCCATATGAGTATTGGCTTCTTATATTCATTAATAAATTGAAAAATATGTACTGTACTTTCATACAGTAATAGTTGTATTATTGATTTCAAAATCACATAACAACAATTCATGCTCACAAAATTATTTATTGACCAAATCTTGAATTTTTAATTTGAATCAAAGCTCACTCATCCAATTCTTGCCAACACGAATGCAACGTAACAAATGCTTGAAATCAAATGAAAAAATGTCTTGGAAGAGCATTGTTAAACATTTGGTATTATTTTTATAGCGGAGACATTAAATTTTTAAGAGCTGATAGTGAAGAGTTTTGAAAAGGCATGTCAAACTTGACAATTTGATAGCTGAGATCTATGAGGTTGTTTATTGTTTAGTGTAGTAAAATTTCAAATTATCTCGATGAATTGTAATTAACGCCGGAATTGAAATCTTTCGTGAGTATCAATTTAATCGGTAATACAACTAGAAATTTTAGTAGTTCTTACCTGCAGGGCCAAAGTCAAGTAAGCGAAATAAGACACCATCTTGGGCTTTCGATCGCCTTTCGATTCTGAATTCCCATTCCGATGTGCACCATCTTATATGAAATCGATGAGGGGGAATGAGCACGGACAAGAATGAGTAAAGGTGAGGGGACGATACGAAATGGAAATACAAACAGACGGGATGAGTGACCCATAATGTCAACACCAGCTCCAGACAGTTGTTTTGGGACGCTTTGCAAAGGAGAGATAACGGTTACGCCGATTCGCTGACTTCAGCAGCGAGGTTCGATCGATTACAGGTAGATAAGCACGGGCTGATCGACACTTGCGTCACGGAATTTCAGTAAACTATTCATAATCACAAATGCAGTGATAGCAACCGTGAGAGACACAGATGGTAATGTCATGCGTGTTCATTAGTAATCAGTACACGCGTTGATGAAAAAGATGATTTAGTCATTTCTGAGTACTTGACGAAGTTAGTTTAATACAGAATTGAGCAGTATCTAGTTACCTGAGTATCCAGATGCGTTTTCGGATACTTCTAGTAAATTTGAAGAAAAAGGTACCGAATCTATGCTGCATGACTGGAATTTGTTATTTTCCCGTTTCATACAATGTAGACTTCAAAGCAGCGACTAGGTGTGCATTAGGGGTCAATTTTCCGAATTCCGGTCAAATAGGATGGTTTTTGTTAATGTATCCGAAAAACGCTGGGTCAAAATCCATTATGTGCCCACAATCTTAAATTTTTTTCAAATCACTACTAGTCTCAAGGTAAAAATGCAGATTAGTTAGTAAAAATGCAGATTAGTTGGACATGTAGATCAGAATGAAGTGTACAGTTTGGTAGTCTGGATGCTCGCAAGCTCGCATCTCAAAAATACATAACATCAAGTAGTCAATCCCTTAGTAAAAATGCAGATTAGTTGGACATGTAGATCAGAATGAAGTGTATAGTTTGGTGGTCTGGATGCTCTCAAGCTCGCATCTCAAAAATACATAACATCAAGTAGTCAATCCCTTAGTAAAAATGCAGATTAGTTGGGCGTTTAGCTTGGCGGCCAGATAACGGAATTTGACCGTTATCTAACTACAAGATAAGACAAGAAACTCAACAAAAGTCATTTATATTTGGCCGTACTAGTGTGTTGGAATGTTTGTAGCCTATAAATAGTGTTTGATGATAGTATAGTAGTGATTTGAAAAAAATTTAAGATTGTGGGCACATAACGGATTTTGACCAAACGCTGCAAATTATTACACAAAGGTTTATTATTTATGTATTAGACACCCCTTCTACGTAGATCTCTGGTCCATAATTATTAAACGCCACTTATAGTATATTTAGTATCGGAACTCGGAGCTTCGGACCTCACAAATGGGTTCAATCCACTACAGCAGCGGAATCTCACAATTTTACGCTTTTTAATATAGTTGATAAACATAACAATTTATTACCAAGTCATCTTTCCAACACATAAAAGTGTTACCTACACTGTATATTGATATCATTTAATTAGTCAAATTTCAAAAAATGTGCTGACAAAATCACTGACAACGGCTAAGAATCGGTAAATTGATATTTTTTAGCATAATATTGGTCAAATAAAGTTTATCAACTTTGAAATAGAACATTCAACAATTTATGTACGAAATTATGCTAAAAACTTGAACTTCATCAAATTTTGTTTTGAAAAATCTATAAAATTGCAAAAAATATAGCCTAAAATCCAAAACCTCTGTTTGAATAGAAGAGTATCATTTAGAATACTTTTTTTTCCATAAAATTAATAGCTAACATTTTCTTTTCACTCATAAATCTCCAATTTCTATACAACTTGAAATATACAAAAATGAGAAAAGTTCCAGTCATGCAGCATGATCGTATGAGCGAATTTTCATAAATGGTCGTATTACATTTATGTTAAATTCTGTTGAAATTTGAGCACTTTGGGGACAAATAAAAATTTTATTATACATTTTATAGCAAACTAACTTTTTGTCAGTAATATTCCAATGAACAAACGATTTTGTGGATTTTTACAATTTTTTCAAGTGTTCCTATCGATTTTTAGCTTATTTTAATGCAATTTAAGTACATTTTTCTGTACAATTTTGTGCTTAAATTTTTAAATGTCCTAGTTCACGTTCGATTAATTTTTTTCGAGTAGCATTCTGCTAAGAAATAGAAATTTGTTAATTTTTAGTGGTTGTTTGCCTTTTTTAGTGATTTTTTAAGTACATTTTTTGAAATTTGACCAATTTAATGTGCTCAAAAAGTGTTTTTCAACGAACTCATCCTTTCTTTTGAAATGCTTGGTTTTTTGGCGAAAGAACGAAGTTTTTATCTCAATTCTATCGAGAGTTATCGTCTGGAATGACACATACATATATATATATATATACATATAAAAAAGCGTTAAAATCCAGGAATCATTTCAGAATGCCTCAAAACAGATTTCGATGAAGAAAATTTTTGAACATTTTTATTTTAAAATTTTTGGAGCCATTGCAATAGCTTTATTTTCTAAGAAAATTCGCTAAAAGACAATTTTTCGCCTATTTTTGGCTCATAGCACCCATGGGTGTGGAGCGATCGAGCTGGCGAGAAGTTAGGACCAACTAGACCCCAAGTGGAGTCTATGTGCGAAAGAACAGATTTTTTAAGTCAATTCTAAGGCCTTTTATGGCCCGGACGGCGGACGGCGAACGGCGGACGGACATTTCAAATTTGGATTCTACGCACCTTGAAACGTAAAGTGACAAAGTTTGTGGGGGGGTTATAAAAATTTCTTGCTAAACGATCACATAGGCTTATTATTGGAAATAATAAACCAAAAGTAAGTGGACACAGTTATAAGTAGCTGTATCTGTATCCGTAGATACTTTCCCTCAACAAGTATCTGTATACGCGGATTTCGGATACAGTTACAATATCCGTAAAAGTATCTGTGACGGTAGAACCAGATACCAAGTAACTGTAACTACACTTTCAAGATTCCATTCGTGTGACTATACCGTAAATAGGGGAAAATGGGGTAATATCGCCACCTTAAGCATATTTGTCAATCACAGCCCGGGTTTGCACTTAGGAGCTTCAGTTTTTGACGCAAATTATAAAAAAACAACTCAAGTGGTGAATTATAACGTTTTGGCTGGTTGTTTAGCAATTTTATATTAGTAAACAACAATTTACGAAACCCTTGTAAATGGCGGTATTACCCCAGCTAGCTGGGGTAATACCGCCATGGGGTTAGGGTAATATCGCCATATTAAAACAAGGGGGAAATGAACAGTCTCATCAGAACATTGGAATAACGTTTTATTGAATTTCAAAAACTCTTCCTGGGTAGCTTTTCACCGTATCGGGAACTTAGTTGACAAGAAAAGGATTCACTAAAGGTTGACAAACAATTTCCACATCAGAATAGTAAAATTGGAACAAAATAAATATTGGTAAAATAATGTTGGTTCTTCACAGGAACTGAATTATTGACAACGTTCAACGCGGAACTCGTAAAAAAAACGGAATATTATATAGCATTCCATTTTCCCGGCTTTTAAAGTTTTAAATTTGTGCTCTTCTTTAGGTCGCAGCAAAACTCACAAGACTAATAACGTCAATTGTCAAAATCAAAACGGGAGCATGAAGAGTGGGAATCTTACAACGTTTAAGTTAATATAGGAAAGCAGGTAGATAGGTACTGCACCATTATTCAGTAGATAGGTAGGTAAATATCTAATAAATCACAATTAGGTAAATATAGAGGTGCTTATTGAGATAAGCTACCACAATATATTTCTTCTTTTATATATTAGTTTATATTTTAATTACTCAGAATATCAATAGAAATAGATGATTATTACAACAAAAAACTTTAAAAAAATCCAACAAGACTGAGGAATGGAGCACTGGGGCAATACCGCCATGGCGGAATTAGCCTGAATTTGGTGTGGCGATATTGCCCCAGTAAACTTTTCGAGATAAAAAATCATTAAAAACTACAAATTTTGTTAAAAAACATGAAGTAATGGATGGAAATTGAAGCTAAATGATTTTTCTACGTCGTCATGTTCAACAATTCACATAAACGTAAGAAAAACTGTTACTTATCACGAAAATTCGACAACAGTAAAACTAGAACGCCAAGCTTCAAAAACTGTGAACTCGCTTATCTTTGATAAAAACAAATGAATGGCCCCAAACCAACTTTGCCAACATTTCTGCTGATCTAAGGATGACGATATTTGGCTACAAGAGTTGTCACTCAGGTGGTTGAATAGTTATATGGGGTGGCGGTATTCCCCGACGTGGCGGTATTACCCCACTTTCCCCTACAATGAATTTGATAAATTGGCTGATTCGGCACCTTTTTCTTCAAATTAGCCAGAAGTATCCGAAAAAGTATCTAGATACCCAGGTAACTAGATACTGCCCAACTCTGTATAAAACTAACTTCGTCAAGTCCATCTGTGACACAGATGGCAATGTCATGCATCTTCATCAATAATCAGTAGACGGGTTGATGAAAAGGATTATTTAGTCATTTCTGAAGAGGTACTTGACGTAGTTAGTTTCATACAAAGCTGGGCAGTATCTAGTTACCTGGGTATCTAGATACTTTTTCGGATACTTAGCAAATTTGAAGAATTCTTGCCGAAAAAGGTGCCAAATCAGCCAATTTATCAAATTCATTGTATTTACCGTATAGTTACACGAATGGAATCGTGAAGGTGTAGTTACAGTTACTTGGTACCTGTATATACCGTCACAGATACTTTTACGGATATTGTAACTGTACCCGAATTCCGGGTAAACAGATAAGTACTTGTTGAGGGAAAATATCTACGGATATAGATACAGCTACTTGTATCTGTAACCGTAACTGTATCTAGCTACTTTTTCAGACAAAATACTAAAAACCGTCCTAATTTGACTGGTATTCGGAAAATTGACCCCTAATGCTCACCTAGTCACTGTTTTGAAGTCTGCAGTGTATGAATCGGGGAAGTAAAGTCCAGTCATGCAGCATGGCTACGGAGCACATTTTCAAAAACTCGGCGCTTTGCGCCTCGGCGGGGGGCTCCGCCCCCCTGCACCCCCCGGTTTATTTCTTTTTCCATACTCTGTATGAAATCATAGGAACACAGAATGTGTTTTTGCGATGATTCTATTTCCTTACCAACGGCTTGGTTGCACGTGAATAATAACAATATTTGGCAATAATAAAATAAATAATTGTTAGACATTTAATTTGGTCTAAAACCCTATAAATATTATATAAATAAATATGTAACTACAAGAAAAATACTATATAAATTGAGAGCTTTCCAACGTATGGTGAACGATTTCTGTGCGATTAAAATTGCGGAAGTTCCATTTTCCTACCAACGGCTCGGTTGTACGTGAAAATCATAAGAAAATTTACAAGCGGTTGCAATCATGTTGACAATATCAATTATTGAGAATGATCATCTGTGTGTAAACAATTGATTCAAATAACCATGCTCATAACTCAGGTCGGTGGCCACGCACTTCGCAGTAGTTAACATAATATGGTTGGATAAATCAGGAGCTTTCCAACGAATGGTGAACGATTTCTGTGCGATTAAAATTGCGGAAGTTCCATTTCCCTACCAACGGCTCGGTTGTACGTGAAAATCATAAGAAAATTTACAAGCGGTTGCAATCATGTTGACAATATCAATTATTGAGAATGATCATCTGTGTGTAAACAATTGATTCAAATAACCATGCTCATAACTCAGGTCGATGGCCACGCACTTCGCAGTAGTTAACATAATATGGTTGGATAAATCAGGAGCTTTCCAACGAATGGTGAACGATTTCTGTGCGATTAAAATTGCGGAAGTTCCATTTCCCTACCAACGGCTTGGTTGTACGTGAACATCATTATAAAAGGCGCATAACGGTTTTTTCTGTCGGTTTTTTGTGACGATTTTTTTTCGGTAGGTCATCGCAAAAACACATTCTGTGTTAAAAAGAAAAAAAGGCATTGTTGGCATTGTCGGAAAAATCTGATATTTTGTACAACACGTTCTAATAGTCCCAAAAGTATGTATACGGTGACAATTTCATATTTGTTTATTGCAGGGGCGGATCCAGAAATTTTTTCCGGAGGGGGTCACAGGGTAGAACAATATAAAAAATAACAAAATAACCAAACGAACAATACAAACCGAATTTTCTTACAGACTGACAAACCCAGAATAACCTTATGCCTGAACTCGTCCAATTTGTCTACTTAAAAACTAATTGTAATTATTTATAAAATTCATTGTTTATGTAAAAGATATTTTTAAATATTAACATGTATCATGTTTTAGCCCTGGGGTCCTAGCAAATTTTGCGAGTCAATTTTTTTCCGCGCACGAAACATATAGTGTTACAGTGATTTCCGCCTACAACCGAGTCGTTGCTAGGGAAATGGTACTTCGTCGTTTTTCATCCCACAAAATTCGTTAACCATTCGTTCGAAAGCTCTCGATTTATCCAACAATATTATGTTAACTACGGCGAAGTGCGTGTCCAACAAACTGAGTTATGAGCATGGTTATATAAATAATTGTTTACACACAGGTGATCATTCTCAATAATTGATATTGTGAACATGATTGCAACCGCTTGTTAATTTCTGATGTTTTCATAGAATTTCGAATCAATATCGAGGAGAAAACATGATACATGGTTGAAATTTTTGGTTCTAGAACAGAAATAAGCATTTGAGTTTTTCGACCTAAATTCAACAAATAACAAACAAGAGAATAGCTTACACACAATAATCTAAAAACATAATAGCGAGAATTTATTAATTATTTAGCTGATAAATGTATTTATTTTCAATTTTCTTCTAAAAAAGTGTCCTAATGTGTTTTCAAACAAAGTGGCGCCTTTTATGGCAGCGTAGCTAACTTCAGAGTTTGCAAATCAAAACATTGAAACCACAACAATCGATTGTTGATCTCAGTGAATTCAGGATCGTTTTTACTGAATTTGGCTGGAAAGTAAACGAGAACGAAACAAAAACAAGATAATAATTAACAAAAATAAGAATAAATAAACAAGGTGTAATTTGACGGATACACCAAGGTAAATTAATTGACATAATTGTATATAAAATAACATTGGTAGGACTAATGCAACAAGTGTACGATTATATTTGACTGATTTTGACATTTTTGATCGAATCTATTTAGATTTTTTATGGTTCTGTTTTGTTTTCAGTTTTTTTAACACCGTCTACCGTTTGTGTTATTAGAAATTATAGTAATTACTGGCGAGGACATTCGAATTTCAATTTGACGGAGGTTTTATGGTAAATATACAACGGTTTACACCGTTGTATATGAAGCAAAATTGAAAAGACCATGTGGCCAAATCAGTTTTCAATTCAAAATTCAATTTGCAATAATGTTTTGTTTATAGAATTTCTCTTAAATATTTATCACTTTTGTTTACAGATTTTCCAACACTTTTTATTAAATCCTTCCTGTCGACTGGTTTTATAGTTAGAAATTCTGGTTCTTAATACAGTAACGAAGAAAATTAAAAGTTTCAATTTGGCGAATGCATCATGGTAAATATCAATACAATTGTATTTGAAACAATATTGAAAAGATTAAATCGAAATGATGTTTTTCTGATTCTGGGGGCTGATTCTGGGGGGGGTCATGACCCCTGTGACCCCCCCCCTTGGATCCGCGCCTGGTTTATTGATTGTAAACCGAAAATCACGTCAGTACGGTGAGCAGTGTGCGAAAGGTTCTGCAGGCCGACGGAGTATAATATCAGAATTTTAGATTTTTCCGACTGTGCCGAGTTTCAGGTGTTGTATTTGGGGAACTGAAAATCCAAAAACCGCGTTTCTTTGTAAATGCGCTCCGTAGCCATGCTGCATGACTGGAATTCGTTATTTCCCCGTTTCGTACTCTGGAGACTTCAAAGCAGCGACTAGGTAATTTCAGTCAAATTAGGACGATATTTGTACATCCGATGAAGTAACTCGATACAGTTACGGTTACTGAGACATCCGTAGTTACATTCCCTCGGCAAGTATCTGTATCCGCGGATTTCGGATACAATAACAGTACTGTATCCAACACAAAAAAAGTTCCAGTCATGCAGCATGATCGTATGAGCGAATTTTCGTTACCGTATTATGTTATGTTACTTTGTTTTGAAATTGGAGCACTTTAAGTGCAAAGAAATTGTTAACCACAAATTTAGCGGCAAAAGACCTCATTCTAAAACATATTCTACGATTCAAAACATATTTTGGATGTTTAGCAATTTTTCAGTTTTTTAAATCGATTTTTCAGCAAATATTAATGAAATTTAAGTACATTTTTCATCATAACATTATGAATAAATTTTTCAATGTTCTAGTTCATTGTTGAGAAAAAAATTTGACTAAAATTCTGATAAAAATATAAATGTAACAAATTTTTAGACTTTTTTAGTCATTTTTTGAGTACATTTTTTAAATGTGACCAATTTAATGTGCTCAAAAAGTGTTTGACAACGAACTCATCGTTTCGTTTGGAAAGCTTGATTTTTTGGCGCAAGAACGGAATGTCTCGAAACGGATTTCATTGAAGAAATTTATCGAAAATTTCGATTTTAAAATGTTTGGAGCCATTGCAATTTGCTTAATTGTAATTTCGAGCGGATACAGTTACTTGAACCTGCTAGTAACTGTATTTGTACTTGTAGTTACAATTTGCCCAACTCTGGTTTAATGGCTGAAAGTTGGATAAAAAAAGCGTTAACAAAAAATTAAAATCCGTTTGAGTTGTCGGTCTCATCTTTTCGCTTCGGCAAAGTTGCTGCTTATTTAGTGTATAAAGAAACGCTTGCATTGAGTCTGCAACACATTGGGTCATTTTATGTCTTTAGTTGCAGACTCGTATGCAAGCTCTAAGAGCCACTCAGCTGATCCGGACCCCGGGCATCGTCAAGTAAATGTCCTAAAGAGGCTACATACGAAATTACAGCTTCCTAGAGTGTAAAGAATAGAAATTAGCTTTAAGAGCCACTCATCTGATCCGGACCCTGGGCATGGTCAAGTAAATGTCCTAAAGAGGCTACATACGAAATTACAGCTTCCTAGAGTGTAAAGCATAGAAATTAGCTCTAAGAGCCACTCATCTGATCCGGACCCTGGGCATGGTCAAGTAAATGTCCTAAAGATGCTACATACGAAATTACAGCTTCTTATAGTGTAAGTATAGAAATTACCAATTAAAATTATTTAACCACCGCTTCACAAATCAAACCGTTCTCGCAATATTCGGATCACCTGCTATGAATCACATCATCGAAACACCAGCTCAATGAAATCATCAGAAATTAACAAGCGGTTGCAATCATGTTCACAATATCAATTATTGAAAATGATCACCTGTGTGTAAACAATTATTCATATAACCATGCTCATAACTCAGCTTGTTGGCCACGCACTTCGCAGTAGTTAACATAATATGGTTGGATAAATCGAGAGCTTTCGAACGAATGGTCAACGAATTTTGTGGGATAAAAAACGACGAAGCACCATTTCCCTAGCAACGACTCGGTTGTAAGCGGAAATTATCAGAATATTTGGTAACAAATTTGGTAACGGTTTTCGAGTTATGTGCCAGAGCAAAGACATAAAATGTCAATTATTTAACTTTTTTTAAAGTGTATAGGAAGATTTATTTTCTATTGATTTTCCCGTAAACCAATGCGTTACTAGGGAAGCGTAACTCCCATAGTTTTCATAGCAGGAACATCGTTCGCCACTTTTTGGAATGCTCTCATTTTATCACAACATCTCATGACACCTAAGACATTGTAGTGTCAAAGAAATCTGATTTATTACGCTAAGTTATACACTAATATTGCTAAGTAACCATAATTAACTAATAATGCAAAAAGAAAGCAATACATGGTAGGTACTACTGAGTAGTAGGTACTTGAAAGCTGTAGGTGCTAAACGATGCATGGATCTCAGATTTCCTCCGCTGGTAATTGGAAAAATAGGATACCTATTAAGGAAAGACATATCCATGACATAACATCGAGTTTTTCAAGATATTCTTTGCCACATGTGATGGCACAGACTTGTGAATTTTTTCACGCTGGATCATAGTGTTGTTAATTTATTTGGAGAGGGTAAAAGCATGTTTTATTTGAATTGAGTTACATGGCAATAGTTTACTGCAAAATGAATGAAGCTTATACTGCTTATTCCTAGATTGTCGCAGAGGGCTTCCACGGCCTCACATCCCGTGTTTTTGTTTCTGTGTTTTGACATGGATATGACTTTTGGCTGGGGGTCACGGAGTTTTTCGCGACACTTTTTTTTCCCGACCGACACTTATTTCCCGATCGGCACATTTTCTATTGATTTTCACGTATAACCAAGGCGTTACAAGGGAAGAGTAACTCCCATAGATTTCATTGTAGGAAAATCGTTCGCCACTTTTTGGAATGCCCTCATTTTATCACGACATTTCATGACCTCTAAGCCATTGTAGTGTCAAGGAATGCTGATTTATTACTCTAAGTTAAAAACTAATATTGTTTTGTAACCATAATGGAATAATCGTGTGAGAAGAAGGCACTACATGGTTGGTATACAATTGAGTAGTAGGTACCTACTGCTACTAGACATATCCATGATCTTTTGTTTTTCCCATCAAGGGAGAAATTTTATGCAATAAATATCTTTGAATCTTTGAACCTACTTACCTATGTGAATAATAAATTACTTTGAAGCTGGAAACCCACTCTACCCATCAAGTAGAAGTAATTTAAGAAGATACGTTCATCATCCTCTAATTTCTGAATCCATTTGGACTTGACTAAGGGCACTAAACTACGACTATACCAACATAAGGCTAGACTAGCTCTTCATTAAAGGGCACTACACTACGACTACATTAGCTCAAAAAAATACCTAGACTCGCGAGTGTCACTGATTTTATGATTTGTTTTAAGAGTATTTAACAGCTAACAAAGAATTCAGGCACATTTAACAGTACAATTTACACATATAATTGAAATGCTAAAAGTCCAAGAAGTAAGTTAAATTTAACATGCCAAGTTCAACCTACAATTATACATTAATTTCTATGAGGATTTTCACCCCTCCTTTTCAATACCATAATTTTCAATTTTATAACATTACTTAAATTCAACAGCAACAAAATATATATCTACATAATCTTTTATATGTCCATGTATTCTAATTTTCATCCGAATAATTGAATGTCCACCAACAATTTTCTTATAGCTAACTGATATTTTTATAAATTTAATCAGAGCTTGCAAGTTCTTATTTCCGTTCAGTATGGAGATCACATCCTGCATCGTTAGCTTAGACTTTCCTAAGTACCTCACTCTAAACTCGCCTAATATTGGACGAATCGCCAGAAAACGATACGAAGTCTCATTCTCGCCCCAAATTACATAGTGAACATCTGTTCGAACCCCTCCCCCCCTCCCCACTACACCATCTTTAGTTCACATTGAGCAATTCTGCTCTCTCCCTAAACACCGCACCCATAAAATACAAAGACGTAGTCGATAGGTACCGTCGCCCCTCGTCACTTGCTCTGTCCAACTGAGCGTAGTGTGGTGTTCCGACTCATGGACTGCGGGTGAATTTTCAAGTTTCCAGTATTCCACCTACTTTTCTCAAATTTTTTAATTAGATTTTTTATTTCTTTATCATATTACAAATACATAAAAATTGAAAATAAAATGCTCTTCAAAAATAATACAGATTACTAAAATATACAGAAACTTATTCCCTATGTGGGTATAGCCCGTGGCAGGGAGATGAGTCGTACCTCAGCAACTAAATAACAAATATTATAACAAATATATATTAAAAATAACAAATATTCATAAGTGGTTACTTATTTTAAAAAGAGAAAAAGAAACACGGTTCTTTAAAAAAAAAAAAAAAAAAAAAAATACAATAATATTGTTCCAGCTGCAATGGATCGGTGTGCAATGAAAACAAAACATGTACCCATCCAAGATGGAAAAATACAGGGTGATTCCCTCGCAGATGCAAAAAAAAAAAAAAAAAAAAAAAAAAATTTGGGTAAAACTACATCGAAAATGGAGTAAAATGCCGCCAACCGCATATTTTTATCTCAATCCGTACTCGAGATAAGATTTTTTAAAGGCTTTTTCAGGAATACCGTGTTTTTTCATTTTAAACTCGGATTTCTCCACTTTGCCTCATTTAATTTTAACTTTAAACCTCATTTTCGGTATCAGCATTAAATTTCCTATAAGAATAGTGTACTTTGGTTCTTAAAAAGTACCATCCGAAGACCCTCACATCAGCTCAAACGTTGACGATTTTGAAAAAACAATATTTCAGAAAATCTTTAAAACTTTACTACTCTTTTAAAAACAATCCTGAAAATTGACAAATCTCATGAAAACTGCTTCATATAATAAGCTTTCCAACGGTATTATCAAGTTTACTTTTATTTTGTTATTTAGGGGAGAAACTAATGTTTTAATGTTAAAAAATGTGGGTTTTACAATGAAATTGTTGGTTTTCTCGAAAGATGACCCTCCATGAACCAACGAGTATGGGGTCGGTTTCTATGTATTTTTTCTCGCTGGATCGAATGGAAACTCTTGCAGATCTCTCAACTACGTTATAATCGAGTTTTACACTTTAATTAACTAGTTTTACCCCATAACACACATACATTTAATCGTAACAAACAAACTAAACATTTGCGATTTTAAGTGTAAAACTCGGTTATAACAGAGTTGGAGAGATCTAAAAATGTTACCACTCGATACAGCGTGAAAAAATACAAAGAAACCGACCCCATACTCGTAGGTTCATGGAGGGTCATCTTTCGAGAAAACTAACAATTTCATTGAAAAACCCACATTTTTTTACATTAAAACATAATTTTCTCCACTAAATAACGAAATAAAAGTAAACTTGATTATACCGCTGGAAAGAGTATTAGACGAAGCAGTTTTCATGAGATTTGCCAGTTTCCAGGATTCGTTTTGGAAGAGTAGTAAAGTTTTAAAGGTTTTCAGAAATATTCTTTTTTCAAAATCGTCAATGTTTGAGCTTATGTGAGGGCCTTTGGATGGTACTTTTTAAGAACTCAAGTACACTATTCTTATAGTAAATTTAATGCTGATTTCGAAAATTTAGTCAAAAGTTAAAATTGAATGAAGTTAAGCGGAGAAATTTGAGTTTAAAAGGAAAAAAACACGGTTTTCCTGAAAAAAACCTTTAAAAAATCATATCTTGAGAACGGATTGAGATAAAAATATGCAGCTGGCGGCATTTTACTCCATTTTTAATGTAGTTTCACCCAAATGGCATCTGCGAGGGAATCACCCTGTTTAATAATGAAGTTAAACAGCTGTAGAATAGCAGATTAGTTATAACATGATGAAGTGTTTTTTGAGTTTCTGACTAGTTTTACAGTTTTTATTTAAAAGCGCCGATCTCAGGGTTTCCGGAAGAGCACTAAACCCACCTACACCTCGTGCTCGGTATGAGTTGTAACCAAGAGTAGTGCGAAAATAAGGAATAGTCATAGAGTTGCAAGAATGGAATCTGGTGTAAATTAAATAGTTAGGCGTGGAAAAACTTTTTTCTTTCAAGATCTGTTTAATGCAATGAAGCTCCATCAGTAAGGGAAATTTTAAAATATTCAAATGTTTAAATGAGGGTTCGGTATGGTCCAAAAACCTCTTCTTACTTATAATTCTCATTAGCTGTTTTTGGGTGGTGATAATGGGCAAGAGGGTAGTGGGATAAGTGGCACCCCATGCAGGAATACCGTACAAAAGCACTGATTGGACAAGTGCAAAGTAAAATATTTTTAATAGAGGCAATGATAATATTTTATTTAATAAAGCAAAGATGTATATTAATTTTCTTAATCTTGTGTTGACTAACGAAACTTGTTGCTCCGACTTAACCCGGCTATCAAACACAACCCCCAAATATTTCACCTCTGAAGCTCTTGTTATTTTTGGACATGTTGCACAACATGTTGTATCTCAATTGACCGAAAGTCCGTTAATTTATTGATATTCTCCATCCCACCTGGGTAAAACACAGAAAAAACGTCGATAATACTATATTTACCCACATATTTCCTCGCAGTGCTAAGCGTATTAAGATCGTCTGTTGAAATGATTCATGCAATATGATATAAAACGAGAACGATAGTGATTCATAGGAAGTGCGATTCGTAGAAAGCATTGAAATAAGATGTCCTTAGCCTTCTGCTCACCAACCAGGAAGGTCGTTCCGTGTGTTATCTGCAAGATACGCAACTCGTATGCTTGAAACTAACTACATATATCTAGGCCGTTGATAAGAGGAGTCCAGTATGGAAGTTGAAATAATTTGGAATGAAAGAGGCAAACAAACACAGCATCATCGTATATATCACATGGTTGCATAGTTCATTGAAATGTGATATTACGGTGGATTTAGATTGTAATAATGTATTCATTTTCAAATTGCTGCATCGTAGGTCGATCAGAAAAGAAATTATCCCTAAAATTCATAAGAAAGGAGCGCCGATGAGACCGGTTGTGTCTTATACTGGTGCTCCTGCTTACAAATTGGCTAAAAAACTCAATATTTTATTTAGAAACAAAATCAACTTTCGGCCCCAACATACTGTACTTACTAAATTCTTATCATTTGGTCTCCAAAATTAAGGACATTGAGATGCCTTCAAATGCTTAACTCGCATCTTTTAACGTGGTTAGTCTGTTCACCATATTGATGTAGCTAGCTGCAAAGATGTGGTATGCAGGCTGGTTCACGGCTCAGAACTTAATATTTTCGAAAAAGATGAATTTTTTGATTTGATGTCTGTCTGTATGGATCAGAATTACTTTTTATTCGAGGGACGATGTTATACACAGCCAGGGGTTGCTATGGGTTATCCGTTATCCCCTCTGCTTGCATATATATATATATATATATATATATATATATATATATATATATATATATATACATAGATTATCTTGAGCAACACAAATTTACAACTTGTAACACAAATAATCTTCTCTATTGGAATAATATAGATATATCGATGTCATCCATGGAAGGGCACAGAAAGACATCTAAATTCTTTTCATGAAAAAATCAATAAATTAGATCCCGTCATCAAATTCACCCTCGAATTCGGCGGGAATAAACTAAATTTTCTTGATCTGTCCATCTCTTTGGTAAATGAGAAGCGTGATTTTTCAATTTATAGAAAAGATTCATATAGGGATATCACGATCCATATTACTTCAAATCACCCTTTAGTCCAAAAGCATGTAGGTAGCTTTCCATAGTATGATCAACCGAGCACTATCTATTCCTATGAGTGAACGAAATTTGACAAAAGAAAAATCCATTATCAAAAGCATGCGGCTAGTATTGGCTACGGAGAAGATCTCGTTCATACCTTATGGAATAAGGTTATTAGGAAAAAGAGTAGAGATAAAGTTTCCAATCTGGTTAGGGAAGATGTAACTTTAGAAGAAAAACAATGGATTAGTATACCTTATTATGGGAATAAGTCTGATAAAATCTGCAAAACTCTATCATCAAGGGGTTACAAAGTGGGTTTTAAAACTTGAAATAGTCTTAGAGCATTACTAGTTTCCATTAAAGACAAAATTAATATTCAGGATAAAAGAGCAGTTTATAAATTAAAACGTTCTTATGGCTACGAATGTTGCGTTCAAACTGGTAGGAAATTCAGGGAAATAATAGAAGAGCACCAGGAGTATTTCAGGGAAAATAAGGGTAAGTACATTTGCGAAACATCCTCAGGAATCCAATCATAATTACAATTTTGGTTTAACAGATAGACAGTTTGTAGAATTTCTACATTTTTGTCCAAAGGGAGGTATGTTGAATTTTCTTGAAAAATTCGAAATTATCAACAGTGACAGATCTGGTAAATGTTTAAATGAGGATATCCCTCAATATAATGCTCTCTCCAGCATTTATGTCAACTAATTCTGTATTGTCTATACCTATTTTAAGCGTTAAAAGTTAGCTTCGTTTTTTTTCTGCTTTTCTAAATAGGTAAATTTAATAGTCCCTGCTGAGTTAGTTCTCCGTGTGTTACACATGTAAAAGAAGAATATAACTCCGATGTTATTCATAAGCAACTCCCCCTAGCCGCACTGGACCTGCCCTTGGCTTAGGGGTATATTCCATTGAGGTCATCAACCTCTAATTATTTGTATTTGAACTGTATTTGTATTGTACTACTCGCTTTGCTTCGGAATAAATTCACTATTCATTCATTCATTCATTCATATTTCACCACTGATAAGTCCATTTCTATAAAGCTTGGAATTATCCCTTCAAACTGTTGAAACCAGAAATCCTTCTCCTCCTTTCACTTCATTAGCTATAATCTCCCTTCACTTAGCTTGTACTTAATTGGTTGTACCTCCAGCCCTTTCCTTTCTCTCGACCAATGGGATTCAATCTCCCTTCAACTGTTACTATATAAGGGGTAACTCCGAGAAATCATGTTATTTTTGTTTATATTTTTTTCAATTCTTACCAAAATTACATGCAATCCATTCATTGGAATTTCCCTGCAATGCATTCATTACTTACATTGGAATGCATTTATTACTATTCTTGGAAATAACCTCAGTGGATGACCGCGTCCACCTCCAGCTAGGTATTGATCGGCTCGTTATTTGGTGTAAATCCAACAATTTATTTCTTAATGTTAGCAAATGTAGTTACTACTTTTTCACGATCTCCTAATTCTATTAATTTTGATTACACATTCATGCATAGTAGTCTTTGCCGTGAAATGTCAATATCTGACCTGGAAGTATTGTGCTATAGCCGTTTATCTTTTAATGAGCATATTGATAATATTTCTAGTCGAGCCATGCGATCATTGGGGTAACTTAAGCGTAACATTCGTGATTCTGATCATTTAAAAGCATTAGTTATCCTTTGTAATGCTATGGTTCGCCCCCATCTGGAGTATGGAAGTATGATTTGGTCCCCATACTATCAAGAACATAAAAGGCGTATTGAATCAGTACAACATAAATTTTTCCGCTACATTGATTTTAAAAAAACATGTTCGGCAGAATGATGTTGTTTGTTTCCCTGATGACCGAGGGTGGTATTTTGTCACTCCAAGATAGACGAGTCGTGGGTGATCTTTTATAGTTGTTCAAATTACAAAATTGTAAAATTGACAGCCCCCAGTTATTATTTTATTTTGATTTTCGTACGCCGATCCATTCCACAAGAAGTAATGATTTATTTTTCGCCCCTTTTGTCCCGTTTAATTATTTATTAAATAACCCCCTTTATCGCATGGCAGGACATTATAATTTAATAACAGTAGTTGAGAATAATTGCCTTGATCTATTTTTCAATAGTTTTTCCGTTTTAAAAACCACATCATTTCCTATTGTTCTAAATTTCCAACCTAGTAAATGGTACTATTATTATATTTATATTATACTATTTATTTATATTTACTATTTATTTATTATACTATAATTATATTTAATTATATTTAATTATTATGATTTATTATTTTTATTTTTTTTATTTTTTATTTTTTTTTTAATAACACTTTTAACTTTGTATAAATTCCTATTTTCATTCGTTATCTGTATTTTCCATGTATAGTCTCCTTATTGTACATTGGCCGTAAATAAATAAATTACTTAGCAAGATGTTTGTTTCATTTCAAGCTACATAAGTATTTACGTTGCTGCAAAAATACCTTGTCAATGAAAATTTAAATTCAAATTTGTATGCAGTTTTTTTCGTTTTTTTAGTTCCACACATATTTTGTAATTTTAAATCAACTTAACATAGTCCATAAAGTTTTATTCACGGCTAACTCATTATTTCAACAAACGTGGCGATGATGCGTTGTTTTCCAATTGTCATATTTTCTCATATTCGTCTTATTTTGGTTTATTATTTCCAATAATAAGCCTATGTGATCGTATAGCAAAACATTTTTATAATCCCCCCTCAAACTTTGTCACTTTACGTTTCAAGGTGCGTAGAATCCAAATTTGAAATGTCCGTCCGCCGTCCGCCGTTCGCCGTCCGGGCCATAAAAGGCCTAAGAATTGACTTAAAAAACCCGTTCTTTCGCACATAGACTCCATTAGGGTCTAGTTGGTCCTAACATTTAACCATCCCGATCGCTTTACTCGCATAGATGCTATGGGCCAAAAACGGGCAAAAAAGTGTCTTTTGGTTTATTATTTCCAATAATAAGCCTATGTGATCGTGTAGCAAAAAATTTTTATAACCCCCCCTCAAACTTTGTCACTTTACGTTTCAAGGTGCGTAGAATCCAAATTTGAAATGTCCGTCCGCCGTCCGCCGTTCGCCGTCCGCCGTTCGCCGTTCCCGTCCGCCGTCCGCCGTTCGCCGTCCGGGCCGTAAAAGGCCTAAGAATTGACTTAAAAAACCCGTTCTTTCGCACATAGACTCCATTTGGGGTCTAGTTGGTCCTAACGTTTAACCATCCCGATCGCTTTACTCGCATAGATGCTATGGGCCAAAAACGGGCGAAAAAGTGTGTTTTTCTACGCGCGCACGCCTGGCACGCTTGGCAGGGGGTCACGGTGGGTGGTGAGGGGGGGTGAGCGGGCGGTGGAGTGAGAGGAGGCGCCGCACAGTGGGGCCGAATGGCCAAAAATGGGAAAAAAATCATTATCTTTGAAATGAATGAGTGTTTTGACTTGGGGATGGTTTCATTCGATTCAGAATACAAAAATACATTAGAAAAGTATGTTTTCTGAAGTTTAAAATTATTATTTTAGCACTAAATCTTGTGACTTTAAAAAAAATTAAAGTTAATAAAAGTGGGAAAGGGTGTGGAAAATTTACTGTGATCATTTACCAACTTTTCGTAGAAAAAGTTGTCTTTTTAATTTCAGAGGTCGTGGAATACGGTGATAATGGTTTTTTGAATTAAGGTTTCTTTATAAATATGTATGTAGGTATATTATATAGGTAGGTTTTAGCTTCGGCAAAGAGCGTTACTGATTATCGAGATTCGGTCAGGTGTAAATTTTGTTCCCTAGCTTTTGACGGTTTATTCCATCATCTTCAGGGGGTCTACAGACAGAGTTTACAGTTTTAAATACAGTATAAAAAATAATAACTTAATGTTAAGCGATTAAACTTCTACAAAATTAATAATTCCTCAGCTTCCTCACTTAATGGAAGAATCTTTGGAAGTAAAAGTCAAATTGGCTAGACCTTAAAAAGGTGAACTTTTGGCGCATTTTTTTACCGTTCTTGCATCTTGAAAAGATATTGATTCTCATAGTTGAATTTCCGATTTGAGTTGAGTTGATTGTCGTAATTTCGTGATCGATTGTCGTAACACGAATTTGTGATGTTCAGGCGAAATGATAGCTTCGTCGTCAATTCCAAAGAAGGAGCGAAAAAGTGCCAATCATGCATCATGATCATACGAGCTAATTTTCGTAAATTATTGTATTGTATAATGTTGAATTCTTTTAAAATTTGAGCTTTTTGAGTGTAAAGAAATTGTTGGCTATTAGTCTTATTAGTCTTTATGGCAAAAAACGAATTCAAAATTATAATCTGTTATTCAAAAAAAACTTTGGAATTTTTTTTCCCCAGTTTTTATAGATTTTTTTTTTTTTTTTTTTTTTTTTTAAGCAAATTTATAAGAAAGTTAATTAAATCTTTCAGCATAATTTTGAACGTTAAATTTTCAATGTTATAGTTAATAAACTTTATTTGAGCAATATTCCACTAATAAATATAAATTCACTAATTTTCAGCCGTATTTAGCCATTTTTAGTGATTTTTTCAACACATTTTAAGAAAATTGACCAATCTAATGTGTGACGGCAAAGACGGTCTCGCTATGTCTTTGATCACATTTTAATTCACTACACCTGAATACGGTGGAATACGGCGATGAAATTTGTACAGATTCTTGATAATGGTCAGAACTTCAAGAAAAAAAATGAGCCGAACCAAAGGAAGGCGAAGCTCGTTTTTTCCATGCCTCTCAAGCTGTATTTCGCTCTAAAAACCCAAATCTGGAGCCAATGTTCAAGCCATAATATTTTGAAAAAATAATTAGTATTTCTTAGCGATACTATATGAATATATGCCAACATTATACCATTTAGGATTTTTTTAAATCACATAGAATGCGGTAGGCAATTTTCAAATTATACTCTCAAAAAGCTTAAAATCTCGAAATATCATGTTTTAGCCTCAATTTGGTAGTGAAAACAATTTTTAGCCACCGAAGGTCTTTCACTCCCTTATTCTACAGGTAATAAACTTTGAGAAAACCACATTACATCCACTTTTGAGTCACTTTGCAAAAATGGATTTTTTTCCACCTTGGCCCCACTGTGCGCCGGCGCCGCGGCACCTTGTGGTGGGTACGGCGCCGGCGTTCCTTCGAGGCATGAATATATGTTTTTTTCAAGGTCATATTTGTGTGTTAATACCAAAGCTTTTCCTACGCATATTTAATAACATATCCTCTCGACTTTTCGTACGTGCTTAGATAATGATATTATTAAGGCAATAACTATTGGAATAGAATGGAGCTCAAATCGAGAAATATAAACATGCGTATATAATTATTGAAGTATAGGTTGTGGCAACTCGAAATAGGATACGCCGAGGAGTCTGGACGGGCCTTATGACGTACGGTACGAAAATACTCATAATTCTATTCTACGCTTTATGATATAAAGCTTCGCTTCCTTCGGGTGTCCCTAGACGGCCCCATTTATTATTATTATTATTTTTTTTTTCCTCAACTTTACTATAAAGCGTGAAATTATGGGGTCCTGGAGCAGTAATGCAGTGAACGAGTGAACCAAATATTGGAAGCACGAAGCCCCGAGTTTCGATACCTAGTAAATATACTATAAGTGAGGCTTAATAATTACGGTCAGTTTTCTACTGGCAGGTCTGGAAGGTCTGTATGATACAGAAATAATAAACCTTTGTGTAATAATTTGCAGCGTTTTCGTAATTGGTGTTCAGATTGGGTTCAGATTTGAATTGTCGTGTTGAATTGATATCCTTCCCAACCATCAGACTATTGGAAAGTAAAAAACCTCGGGTTTTTGGGAGATTTAACTTGATTTCGGTCCACAATCAGTCGAACAATCGCACTTATTTCGACACCGAATTGTTTTGGCAAACAGTCATGTTTTGTTGTTGTTTGCCGAAGATAAATTACTCCGCATCTCCCCCTCGACTCGTTTACGTTCACGCAATCTAAAACACACAGGCGCCCACAAAATATTTACGGTAACCGGCGAATTTCATTCATTTTTTTATTTCTCTCTCACCGTTGAAAGGTCAAAAAACGCTGAATCACCCTAACAAAAGGTTTTGGGATGAGGGTAAGAAAACGATTCGTCTTCGTCGAAATTAGGTGAGTAGGTCGCGAATAAGCGATACGCGACGATTTCATCTCGTCGATTACCTCAGGCGCCGCAAATGTTAGGTGATAGTTTCGACGTTGAATAAAAGAAATTTTCATTCCCCTTGTTATAGGATATCAGGTCAAAGGAGCTGCATTTCAGTATAAAAGGGTGAATCAGGGAATTTGAGCGTCAGTTGGTTACTGCAGTCAAACACTCACATCCCAAAAATGTACATCAAGACTTACACTTTCGCCTTCCTCACCATTTGGCTCGTCCACGTAAGTTATTTAACACCGTCAAACTAACCGTTTTAACACCGTTAAACTATTTAAGGGGACCCGGTAGCAAAAAATTTGAGAAAAATCGATTTTTTTTCTTTCATAAAACGATGTATTAACATCTAGGGAACAGTTACATTCAATGACATAGGTAGGTAGTCAAATTTATGCTTACAAATGCGTAAATTTTTTGTTTAAGTACAGGTCGGCAGCATAGGCTGGCTTGATGGTTGCTCTGTCGTCTTTATTCTTGAATGACGGTTTTTGAAAATTCGTGTAGAACCACCAATTTTCAATAAATAATCAAAAGAAAACGTAAAACGAAATTGGGCCACTAAAACTCACAAAGAAACCATAAGATGTAAGATGCATGATAAGAGTCTCTTCCTCAATTTCTTCTTTGTCTTTATTTGACTGGGCTACAACTATGGGTATTATGTTTATATTATCCATGGATGACATAGTTAAGCTATCACGATACAACACTTCATTTCAGATAGGTCTAGGGAAAGCAAAAACAGCATCTATTTGCATAATGCGTTGCGACGTCATGAAAAGATGGATGCTGTTGGTTTTTCTGCTCTCCTGTAATGTTTTTTCATGTTCACGGGCGTTTTTCTTCGGGCCGGTTGACCCTATTCGGTTGATTTTTTGTTTTGTTTTGAAGAAGAGATCTGTGCCAAGATATTAACGTAGCGGTTTTACAAAATGTTGATTTCAACTGCCGCTAGAGGTTTCTGAAGTTAAAAAAAATATGACATTTATTCCATGATACGAATTCGTGTTTTTGAGATACCTGGAAACCCCTATGTTAAATTAAAATTGAGAATATAAGGAACAAAAGAAAAAAAAGCACTGAAATTGGTTGCAGAGGGGCTGAGGAAAACGCCTGTAAAAAGAGGTCTATTAAGGGCGGGAGGGGGGTGGGTGCCGGGTCCCCTTAATTTTGATTTACCACATTTCCGTATATGAAATGAAATTTCCGTCATGAAATCCACACATCTGGTAGTATACAGCTCAGCTAAGACAGACTGCCAATGCCGTAATAAAGCATTTCTGGAAATCGATTTTATTCTTTTTTTTCCCCAAATAAAGGTTTGTTGCTACTTTTTGCCATTTAAGACTGAACTTTTTGAAAATATGCTTTTATTTGCTTTGGAAACGACAGTAAATGAACCATAAATATCGTAAATAGCCGCCACTCTACACTTCTACCCTAACATAAGCAAAATACTATCCGTATCTACTTAGTTCTAAACAAATGAGTCGTAACTATGACTAGAGCTTCGTCCTCAGTTCACGTTCTGACAGTTCTCGAACTCATCAGAACTGGGACGGGACGTTCTGGAACTTGTGGAACCGCGTTCTGCACTGCGAACGATTTCAGAACTTGGAAGTGGAATAACCTGTGTTGTTGTTTGTAACCTCACTCAACTCGCGTTAACTTCCGGTGCTCCTTTTCAGAATATATTTAGTGCCCGTGAATATTTTTATTAGGTACTTAGTATGCCCGTGAATATCACTCAACTATTACTCCACCGCAAAAAAAAAAAAAAAAAAAAAAAAAAAACCGCGATGACTGAGGAGTATACTCGAAAAAATTTGAGTTTCGTAAATGTAGACGAGATCCAACTATAACTTCGATCTTGTCCCAATAGTCTACAAACCATGAAACACCCGTCGAAACTATCGCTTTCCGAACTTGACGAGCTAGTTGACATTTCGATCATAGAATAGGTACTTATACTAACGTGTAGAGACTAAAGTATGATTAAGTATGATTTTGATGAAGAAGAAGTGAGTGGTCTACTCTACAAAATCCGAAAAATTGTGAAATGCGCATGCGTTAAATTCGTCCTTGTGTTCGAGTTCTGACAGTTCCGATAAAAAACGGGGACTGTCAGAAACGTTCAGAACTGGGTTCGCAAAACACTGCGAACGCCGAACTCGGCGTTCTCGGCGTTCCAGAACTGGGCATTCTGGCTCTGCGAACGACAAAATTCGACTGCGCATGCCCAGAACCGTTCCGAACTCGCAGAACACACACTGAAGCTGATATATGCCATAATTGGTATTGGTTTTGGGACCTAATTGGTAACAATGGTATTTTTGATGTGGAACAACTTAACACGTTAGTTGCAGCTCTAGTTTTAAACGCATAACCACAGCGACTAACCGCCCATCTGTTGTATATTACGGCATTAGGATGAAATTCGTAGATGCGGCCGTCGGAATGCAATATATTTCTAAGCGTGATGGTCGTATCTACCAAACTCGGAGAATTCAATCATCAAAATCAATGCAATTATGCAGTTTCCAACTTTAACCTCATTTTTCTCAATGGTAGTTTTTCTTATGGGTCCATTATAGAGGTTAGAAATTAAGTAAAGTGTAGATATTCACCTTGTGATGCGTTTCAACAATACAAATAGTTCAACAATACCCATTCTCGAGAAGTTTTCAAACCCAAAATAATAAGCTTTTCAAATCTATTTTCTATTCATATCTCATAATATGCGAATATGACAATTTTTCTGTAATTTTATCCTTTTTAAATAAACTTGCTTCTAGTTTCTGATTCTAAATACATAGGAGATTTATCAGTATTATTCAAACCCCTATGAAGTGAATACTTATGTAAATATCATTTTCATACAGATTTTAAAATGTGCATTAGTTATTCATCAGACACCACTTTTGAGATTAGTCTTCAAATTTCGGAGTTTTGGTATTCGGAAATCATCAATAATTTCTCAAACAAATGAATTGCTCCCAATTAATACCGATCTTGTTTCTTTACTGACATTAACTGCGTGTAGACCATTACCAATGTGTTTTCTAAATTAATGCACATGGTTTCTTTATTCGGACAGTTCAGATTATAACAAGCTTTATAAAAAAGGCCTTCTGTCCTTAAATTGGTTGTTTTAATTAAACTCCAACGTTTCTCCTCAGGAACTGGGGGTTTTTCAGGGAGATTCAGAAATGTTAAATATCTACTTACGTAGGTATAGTTTTCTTTTGTGTTGTTGTTAATCATTGAATTCTAAGTTATGGGTTTTTTGAAAATCAAATTTAAAAACTAGGAAGTTTAATAATAATAGAAAAAAAACAATTTTAAGGACAGAAGGCCATTTTTATAAAGCTTGTTAAATTTCTACGTCTCTACAATATTATGAACCAAGAGTACAATGTAACTAATTTATTTTGTTTAATTTTTATAGGCATGTCTGACAGCCCCATCTCCTGACCCAGACCCTTGTGGTTGCTGTGGTGGATGTGGAGGCGGATGCGGCTGTGGTGGAGGCTGCGGAGGATGCGGTGGTTGTGGAGGTGGCTGTGGATGCGGTGGATGTGGAGGTGGCTGTGGATGTGGCGGTGGATGCGGCTGCGGAGGCTGTGATGGTGGTTGCGGCTGCGGAGGTTGTGGCGGTTGTGGAGGTGGCTGCGGCTGCGGAGGTTGTGGCGGATGTGGAGGCGGCTGCGGCTGCGGAGGCTGTGGTGGATGTGGAGGCGGTTGCGGAGGTTGTGGTGGATGTGGTGGCGGATGTGGCTGCGGAGGATGCGGCTGTGGAGGTTGTGGTGGCGGATGTGGCTGCGGAGGATGCGGCGGCGGATGTGGATGCGGAGGTTGTGGTGGATGCGGAGGCTGCGGCGGATGCGGAGGTGGATGCGGATGTGGTGGCTGCGGAGGTGGCTGCGGCTGCGGTGGTGGTTGCGGCGGATGCGGATGTGGCTGTTGCTAAGCACCAATCACGTCATCACCACACACCAAAGTTCCTAAATCTCATTCAAAATTAATAGGAACTGAGTTGGCTTTCACATGAAAAACTACTCAATAAAACGCAACGAACCAACTAAATAAGAACTTTTATTTTAACCCCACTGTTTTACTGCGATGTACCCAAAACTGCCTTACTTTCTTAAAAGGAGAACCCGCAAATAATTTATTTAATTTTATGTACAGGCGAAATTGCCCAATTTACAGTTTTATGATCTTAATATTTATTTTAATCTAGTTTTACTAAAATATGCTACGTTAGATTTTATAACATTAATCTCACAACAAACCATAACGAGCTTTATATGCAGAAAAAAAAAAAAAAAAGAGAGAGATCACCAATTCTCAACAATAATAAATAGCACAATAAAACACTTCAAAGAATGAGGTAACGTAAATAATTTAAGAAATTTTCGACTGTAGCAATAATTTGCAATGTCTCTTGAATGCCAGCTCACAAAGGAGGTCGACATTCGACGATAAACCCACCAATCGGTTGAACTCCCTCTGGCATCTAATCAGGGGCCCACCATGATTGGGATAAAAACAGTTGGGAGAAAAAAAAAGTTTGCATGTGGCGAGTTGGATGGGTCGGCAAATAGAAGTTTAAGTGCGAGAGCCGAGAAGGGCAGTCAATTCCTCCGTTGACCACTCTAGGTATGTGGGAAAATTACGTCTGCTAGCTCACGTCGCACACTGGATGGAAACAGCAGTTTTTGTGCAAAAACCTCTTAGATGAGCCAAGTGGTTGAACTTGATATGGATTCTCATGTTTTTTGGGGTGCTGAGTCGATTGAAACCATTCCCGACTCGCTAACTATAATGAACAATCGGATAGCAACGTTTTAGCGAATTTCCTTAGAAAATGAAGCTATTGCAATGGCTCCAAATTTTTCAAAATACAAATTTAAAAACATTTTCATCATGGAAATCCGTTTTGAAGTATTCTGAAACGATTCCTGGATTTTAACGCTTTTTTATATGTGTACATATATTTGTATATATAAGAATGCCCTGCTTTCTACATTGGAAAAGCCGAAACCAGTCATATCCCTTATTACTGCACCAAGTATCTACTACCAAAACGATAACTAGTAAAAAAAAAAGATGTGGCGATGAAGGGCAAATGAGAACCTTTTTCATTTTTCATAGCGCGAAAGCTGAATCAATAGTTAATCAAGCTGAATAATTATTTTGAAGGGGCGTAAGTATAACCGAAATGGGTTACTTAATTATTAGCGAATTTTTGAAGAAAATTATTAGCGAATTTTTGAAGAAAATTAAGCTATTGCTCTCGCCTCAAAATTTGTAGAATGTGAATTTTTGAAAAACTTTTATGCAGAAATCCGTTTCAGGCTATTCTGAATCATATTCTGAAGTTTAACGCATTTTTTTATGTATGTATGTATGTATATATAATATATATACATACATACATATATACATATATATATATATATATATATATATATATATATACATACATACATATATATATGTGTTCATTCATACATATGTATATATGTACATGTATATATGTATGTATGTGTCATTCCAGACGATAACTGTCCGTAGAATTGTGCTAGAAACTTCAAACAAATTTTAAAATGTTAAGGACACAAAACGAAAGTTCAAGTTCGTTGGTCAGCATGATCGGATTACATCTTCGGGTTAAAATTTTCAAAAATGTAGTCAAAAATTTCAAAATAGACTGTTTTTTGCGATTTGTTGTGCGAAATAATTTTTTCAGCATACTAATATGTGGTATATTCGGAATCAGCGTAAAATTTCCTATAAGAATATGTATCAAGTTTTCAAAAATTTCAAAGTTGAAAAATCAGTCAAAAATCGAAATAATGCCGTTCGCTAGTTGTAAAAATCGGTAATATTTGCATGAAACATTGTCCAAATTCAGATTGAACTACTCTTATGGAAGTATCTCTGTATAACCAATCCTAGAACCATGCTGTTTAAATCGTAGGTAGTAGGTGCTTAAAAAAAAAAAAAAAAAATGTAATCACAACTGATGAGTTTACTCTGTGCATGTGTTAATAATTTGATTCCATGTTTGTCTATCAAAATCATAAACTAAAATTTCTCAACACGATCAATAGCGACTGAAATGTCGAAGATTTCTTCAAAAATTTGCTCATGGGGTCATGCTGCATGACTGGACTTTTTTTTTTATTCACCTGATGTAAAACCGTTTCTTCCGAATTCGGGTATCGTTCGGTACAGATCTTTCTCAAAATCACTTCCACTCTTAAGTAAAATATCGCAAAGCACTGAATATGGAATTTTAAGGGACAGTTTTTTTACCACGGTGTTACGATTTTCTTTTTCCACAATGTGTGTTTAAATGTTAGGTACCACGCTTCCGCTGACGTTGAATGATGTGATAGTGATAGAAGACTGCTCCCAAAGAACTATTTTTCTAGACGAAGAATGAATCGTAAAATTCATTCTCGGGATCGCACCTAGTGGTTTATTTACTCTGACTCGTCAAAGTAGGAGTTGAGAGGCGGGTGCCGTAACTTACCTTCCTTAACGTTTTCGTTCATTGTGATCACCGACGGCGGAGAACGGCGATCAAATTAATATACAAAACACTTGAATGAGTGCATAGTCGAATTATTCCAGTCCCAGGACGACCGGAGATGACCTGCATCTTTGGCACTCTATCAAAGTTAAATAATCAGATGATTTTTCAAAAAACCATCATTATCACTGCTTACTCTTGGTAATGCACCAAAAAATTTGAAAAAATGATCAGGTACACCTAAACAAGTATACAATACATGGTATATTTCTTCTTGGGGAATTTTCCCAGTTTTGGAGGTGTAATCAATCATCAATAACTGCTACACCAAAACCTTAATTTCAAGCATACCACCAATTATCACACTCAATGCCTTCTCAAAAATTTCTGCACGCCTAAATGGGGAAACTAAGGGCAAAGTTTGTATCTGAAGGTATCTAGGAACAATATAAAAATGGAAAAACAGTTTTATTAACGCTTTCATTTTTTGAGGTTTTTGCACGCTTCCATCCACTGTGCGTCGCCTCTTGAGAGTCTCGAGGCCCTCACTCTCAGCATTTCCGAGGGATCAAACGCATCCCATTTATTGCCCACTTTGAAAGAGATGTATCTTAGAAACCGGCGGCATAGTGTATAAGCGATTTTAAAATTTTCAAATCCCATCCTTAAACTACTAGCTGGTTCACCCGTACGTTGCACAGGTTGACTTGAACATTATCAATAGCCTGTGACCCAAGTTGAAGTAATTCTGATAGATTCGGTCACTCAGATCCCCAGTTGGCTCAGTGACATTCAAAACGCTTTAACATCCCCTCCCCCCCCCCCCCCTCCCCCACATATTCGACAACTCAGATCCCCAGTTCGTTCAGTGACGTTCGAAACGCTTTAACTCCTCCACCCCCTCCCCCTCCATTGTGGGTCAGATTTCAAACATTTGAAAAAAGTACTCTTTGACTTGAATTGGAGTAATCCTAAACATACTCGACAATCAAATCCCCAGTTTGTTCAGTGATGACAAAGATACCCCATTCCCCCCTCCTCCCCTAAAACACCCCCTATTTGAAATTTTAAACCTTTTAAACCTTCTCTGGACTTCCACAAATAATTTAAGACCAAAATTAGCCAAATCGGTCCAGCCGTTCTCGAGTTTTAGCGAGACTAACGAACAGCAATTGATTTTTATATATATAGACAATTTGCAAGTCGAAAAATATGTTTAAAAGGTTTTTAAAAATATTTGCACATCAGGCCATTTTGCAATAATGTTTACTGTTCCTTTTCTGAAGAATATAATTTATTATGAAACTTTTCAGTCGGTATTCTAGGAAAAAAGGAAAATCACGATTTCAAGAGGAGATACAAGAAAGAATTTTCCTCCATTTTCTTTAATTTCACTAAATTCAGTGTTCATTTTCTTATATAGAATGATACAGATATAATAATATAGATATCTTATTATCTATAAGTAGATAACTTATTTTCTTGAAAGAGATGATGAAAGGTGATTCAAACAGATAAATTAGGGACGAGGTAAAAAAGTTTATTTATATAAAAAGGTATAAAAAATAAGTTAGGTTTTGTTTATCACATTTTTTACAGTTTAGCAGGGGCAGGGAGGAAGAGGTAAACAGGCTGGTGGGGGTGGGGGTGGGGGGAGTAGGCAAGGTGGAAGTGGTGGTGGTGGGGGTAGTAGGCAAGGTGGAAGTGGTGGTGGTGGAGGAAGGGCACAAGGTGGTGGTGGAGGAAGGGCACAAGGTGGTAGTGGTGGTGGTGGTGGTGGCGGCAAGCCACAAGGGTTCAGGAGGGAAGCCAGTTCCAGCAGCTGAGGCGGCAAGGCCAATCCAGGTGGCAGTGGAAGACCTGGTGGCAAGACCAGTCCTGGAGGCAGGACTAGTCCTGGTGGCAGAGCCAGTCCTGGAGGCAAGGCAAGTCCTGGAGGCAAGGCAAGTCCCGGAGGAAGTGGAGGAAGAGGAAGTCCCGGTGGGCATGGGCCGCAAGGAGCGCACACAGCTTTGACTCTTTGCTCGATGAGATTCTTGATGAAGCGCTGTTTCACTGGAACATGGAATACCTTATCTATATATACTGGTCTGAACCTTTTCTCAGTGACTGGAACCATACGAGTACACTGGTGCACAATGGGTCTGAACCTCCTCTCCATGACAGGTACGTTCTTGGTGATGGTTTCTTCTACTGGGCGACAATACTTCTCCGTGACTGGCATGTGAATGGTGTACGGCTCAACCACTGTTCTTGTTCTTTGTTTGATTACAGGAACATGGCGAGTGCGAGTCTCAATCACATTGCGTATGGCTTTCTCAGTTACAGGAACGTGTCTAATATATTTTTCTTCTTGTTGGGTGACGGTTTTCTCTACAACTGGAACATGACGAGTGAAGGTTTCTTCCTGTTGTTTGAAAAATCGTTTAGTGACAGGTACATTTTGGATGCATTCATCAATAACTTGGCGGGGAACAGCTTCGAGGGTGTGAGTGAGGCAGTTTGGGGGAGCTGGTGGTGGAGGGGGAGCTATGCCGAAAAGAGCAGCTAAATCAACTGGGAGAAGGGGGGCAGGTGCCGCTGGAGGAGGGAGAAGGCCTAGGAGAGCCAGGAGACTTGGTGGCAATCCTGGTGGCAAGGGAAGACCGGCTTGAAGAAGCGGAAGAAGAGCTTGGAGAAGCGCCGCGAGACCGGGTATTGGCGGAAGAGGTGGAAGAGCGCATGGGGGAAGTGGTGGAAGAGCGCATGGGGGAAGTGGTGGAAGAGCGCATGGGGGAAGTGGTGGAAGAGCGCATGGTGGAAGTGGAGGTAAATCACATGGTGGTGGGGGAGGAAGTGCGCATGGTGGTAATGGTAGAGCACATGGGGGTGGAAGAGGTGGAGGTAAGGGTAGAGCACATGGTGGTGGTGGGGGAAGGTAACATGGTGGTGGAGCAGGCACAGGCAGTGGTGGTGGTGCGGGAAGGTAACATGGAGGTGGTACAGGCACTGGCAATGGCAACGGCGGAGGTGCCGGAAGGTAACATGGAGGTGGTGCAGGCACTGGCAATGGCAGTGGCGGAGGCGCGGGAAGGTAACATGGAGGTGGTGCAGGCACTGGCAATGGCAGTGGCAATGGCGGAGGTGCGGGAAGGTAACATGGAGGTGGTGCAGGTACAGGCAGAGGTGGTGGTGCGGGTAAGTAGCATGGCGGGGGTGGTGGCGGCAAGCAGTCACATGGTGGTGGGGGTGGCAATTCACATGGTGGAAGTGGAGGAGGGCAGGGATCTGGCAAGGCTGGACAAAGGTCTGGTGGCGGCCAGTAACATGGGAACTGAGGGTTTGCTTTAGGTTTAGGGTTTGCTTTACCTAAAACCACCTGTGAAAAACATAATTATTAGTATCATCGAAAATATCATATCAATCAGAAGAAATTGATTACATAGAAACATATAAACTTTTTGATACACTGGCATTTATAGTTTACATAAATTTTGTTACTCAACTTCACACATACGCGAACAATCAAGTTGAGAAACGAGACTTTAGACCTTGACTTGCTCTTTAGTTCGACTACCCACTGCGTGGCAGCCCCAGCGCTCCAGCCGCCATGAGATTTTAGACAGATCAGCTTTCTGCTTAGATTAGTGCTCTGGATGCTCGCTACGCTCGCATCTCAAAAGTACATAACATCAAGTAGTCAATCCCTTAGTACGAATTTAGATAGTTGTTTAGGGTCCAGAGTCTCGTGTCTCAAATTTATTGTTCGCGAACGTCTCGTGTCACACATAATTAATAAACAATACAACATATTGTTGGCGAATGTAATACTGATATCGGTACGGATTCATTCAGTGATTAAATGATGAATCAACAAGAGAAGTCCAATTTTGCACATAATTTAGTTACTGTAGGTAATACATACTCGTAGTAAATAGTTTTGCTAAATACTGCGCCCTTTGAAGTTATACCTATATGAATGAAACTTAGTAAATTTGTATTTGAAAATTGTATTATTTTAAACAAATATCAATAACTAACAATGAGCAAACTACATCATTAAGAACGGAAAAAAATTGGATTTCCATTGATGGCAACTTAAATTACGATGTATATTATACCGGTGTATTAGATTTTTTTCTAAATCCTCTCTAATTAAATGATTTTAGGATCATTTAATTGTTTTTGTGCGACCAATATTGATAATGCGGTATACCAGGTATTTCGACCGCGCGCCTTCATTATACGTGTAGGCAATAGACAACGCATATCAGAATGGGGTGTACTATCATATTAGTTGGTAGGCGCTGAATGTGAATCGAATTACTGTAGAATGTGAAGGAATTGACAAAATATCCGTACATCCGACACCTTCAATGGGATATAGCAAGACAGAAGTCCATACTTTAGACCTAAGAAATCATACTTCAACCAAAATCCTTATATTTTATTAAATAAATCAATCATAATCAATCAATCAATTATACCAGCAATGTGCATAAAGTACCTTTTAACATTGGAAATTGCTATCAATGCTTTTTCTAACAGCAAATAAAAAACTATGTTCCTAACAATAAATCAGCAAAACTTAGAATTTTGATTGCTAAATAATGGGAGGTAGCAAACAAATTTCAGCAGTTCCCAGTCACTTTGAGTACAATCTACACAATAAGAAAAATAAGGAAAGACAATTTCTCTAGCGATGCAGCCAAGAGAAAATATTGCAAATTATTACACAACGGTTCGCTATTTTCGAACTATGTAACCTTTATGCTTGATTTTACCTTCCAATCACCAACCTAACTTATTTGCTGTGATCAAGATTTAAAAGAAACAACTTTGAACATGAATCAGCTGTTTTAATTGCCTCATTTGAAATAAATTTTGTTTGTGTTTGATTTTGTTTTGGTTATTTACACCCATGTTAACGTTATTTTCGCCAGTCAGAGTTCAAGGGTCTAGTTTGATCATTGATTTGCAATCTGTCAAGATCTAGAGCAACCGACTCTAAAAAATGTTATTGAGATACTGATTTAGACGTTTCACTCATTAAATTCCATTTCTTTGGGATTGAGATTTGGAACTAATCTCCATATTTTAGACTCGCCGGCCAATATGATCTGTTGGGTCAAATTTAGTGAACATAGGCTCTATAGTTCGATAGAATAGCCACAGACAGTGGATTGACGTATTTCAAATCATTTTTTTCAAAATGCACATTTGAAACATAAACCAACAAATTTTGATAAGGTTTACCAATTGTTTATCTGGATCAATTCCAAAGATTCATTATTATAGGTAAACAATAAACCTAAAACTTCAAACAGGTCCGATTAGAACGATAACCTATTGGTAAAAATAATTATCTACCACAATTCATTGTTATCGTGTCTTTCCGTTGGGATATCAAAATAAATATCCTGAATTTAGTCAACCCAGAATTCGTGCTGAATGACATGTTCCGCTATGAGAAATTTCAAGCATATAGAAGTGTCCTAAGTGAGTGATTCACAGCTAATATATCGCGTTTCAATTGATTTCTTAACTAAAAGTTGAATTTTTTAAAAGTTATCAAGAACACTAATTTTATTTAACACATTCTATGTTCACAATTTCACAAAACTAGGTATAACAAAATAAGCTTAAACTATAATATTACTATTATTTGGACGGGTACATCAGTTTTCAGAATGCACAATATTGCACATTACATTTGACCACTTTATGTGGCCTTTTATGGTCAACTATTACAAAACCTAATACAAACTACTATTCTGCTAATCGAACCAATGTTAAAATTCGTAACAGAGTTTTTACAGTTTCCATCAACTTTTTAATCATAATTTTATTGAATTTTAAGTACTTCTATACACCACAGTTTCTCGTGAATTTCTGAATGTTCTAGTGCATTGTCTAATTATTGTGAATGATATTTCACTTAAATTAAAGGGTTTTATTCCGTTTTCCGCCATTTTTAGTGATTATAAAGACCCTTTTTTCATTTTAGCCATTTGTTGTGCTCAGGAAGTTTTGTCCAGCAAAATCGACCTTTCTTTCAGCCAACTCCGTTTGTCTGTCTGTTTATTTGTTTGTTTGTCGTGTCTATGCACGGCCAAACGGCTGAGTGGGGGGAGTCTACGAGTGGGGGGATCTTCTTGGGATTTTCCGAAAGGGGGAGCGAGCGAATTTAAAATTTTCTAATCCCACCCGAACCATGGGCCGTAGGGCGGGAGGGGGGTCGAAGTAAGAATTAATGTGCGCTTTTTGGACTTCCCCGCTTCCCCTACCCCTCTAAACGGCCGTTGACAATTCCGGAAAAATACGGGTTTCGTAGGTTTTTGAACGAGGAAGACGACGGCGCGATCGGATCGCGAAAAAAGTATCGGGAAATGCGTTAAAAAAATGCGAGAGTACGGACCCGTTTTCTCGAAAAGTCCGCCGAAAAACTTGGTTTTTTCCGATTAAAATATACCCCATAAAGGTACGTTTTTGGGAACGGTTTTCGCGGGCGAAATACAGCTTTGGGTCCGCCGAATCTGAATCCGAAATCGGATATCGAAAAAAGTGACGAGAACTCGGTCAAATTGCGAGCAGAAGCGAGCAAAGCGATTAAAATGATTCTGCCGTGGACGAGAGAAGGCTCAAGAATTGACGTGAAGGGTTCGATGTCACAACATTGCGAGGCGAGCAGGTATGCCTACATAGGTACCTACCTTGCGAGCGAAGCGAGAGCCATTTCAAATAATAAATACGGACTTTGTCCTACACATATACGGGTATACCTTGCGAGCGAAGCGAGCAACATCCCCGAATAAACTTTTCGTGGTTCCACGTAGTTTTATAAGATTTAATTTGTTTGCAATAATTCCCAACTGAAAAAAACGTCTGCCAAGTTGGGTGGGCAGTATAACTTCCTCAAGCGAGCGAAGCGAGCAGCATCCCCTACAGAAGTTAAGCCTACCCTTAGAGATCTACCGTTTGCGAGCGAAGCGAGCAGCATCCCCTACAGAAGTTAAACCTACCCTTAGAGATCTACCGTTTGCGAGCGAACCGAGCAACATCCCCTAAATGCCATACTTTGCGAGCGAAGCGAGCAACATTTTCTACATGCCAGACTTTGCGAGCGAAGCGAGCAACATATCCTACATGCCAGACTTTGCGAGCGAAGCGAGCAATATTCCCTACATGCCACACGTTGCGAGCGAAGCGAGCAATATTCCCTACATGCCACACGTTGCGAGCGAAGCGAGCAACTTAATGGGGGGTCCGGGGGGCTTGCCCCCCGGCTGGACGTGGAGGCGAGCGTAGCGAGCCGGAGCGGCTATTAAGTAAATATATACGATTTCTGAAGAAAAAGGGGCTTTGCCCCTTGACCCCGCTGTGGGAGACCCCCAGACCCTCCGGACGTTATTACTTAGAGCCCGTGCCCAAAAGTCAAGAAACAAAAATCAAAATTTTCAGGAGCTTTAAACGACAAATAGAATTGAAATTAGAAGGAAGTACCTAGGTAGGTAATTTTCTGTTATGGTGCGCGTCTAAAATTA
The DNA here is from genome assembly GCA_030762985.1 of Adelphocoris suturalis. Classification (NCBI taxonomy): domain Eukaryota; kingdom Metazoa; phylum Arthropoda; class Insecta; order Hemiptera; family Miridae; genus Adelphocoris; species Adelphocoris suturalis. Next base: position 145,938,313 of record CM061041.1, on the reverse strand, counting down.
CTATAACCAAGATTAACTTCTCAACCAAGTGGGTACAAAACAAGCGGCATTGTTTACTATATCCTTTCATAACACAAATAAATATAAAACTACGACATGAATAGAAGAAGAAAGTACGAAAGAAATGCGTGATGAATCGAGATCTTTCCAACGAATGGAGAACGATTTATGTCCCATAAACACTGAAGAAGTTTTATGTCCGCAGCAACGGCTTGGTTGTACGTGAAAATCATTAGAAAAGGCAGTTAGCATATTCCATGCTAAAATATGGTTTTATTGCATGATGTATCAAAATTCCTTGTATAGAATATACTTTTCCGTAAAAATAAAAAAATAAAAAAACGGACGGTAGACCTACGGTTCTACAGTCAGATCATTTAATAATGATTAATTTTACACATTAGGTATTAGTTCATTATGGTTACTTAGCAATATTAGTTTATAACTTAGCATAATAAATCAGCTTTCCTTGACACTACAGAGGCTTAGGTGTTATGAGATGTTGTGATAAAAGGAGAGCATTCCAAAAAGTCGCGAACGATTTTCCAGCTATGAAAACTAAGGAAGTTACACTTCCCTAGTAACGCATTGGTTGTACGTGAAAATCAATAGAAAACCCCACCGTGACGTGACGCTCTTGACGTGACGAAAACAAACGGAAACGTCCTGTTAATCTTTGTTAAATGATAAAACATCAAGGACCAACGAATTTCCCACCGTTGCTAGGTGATGAATTTTTGGAAAACGAATTTGACAAATGAATTTAGATATCAATCAACACTCACCTGTATAACGGCAAGGGTCAGAAATAACGTCCTGGCACACTCGTTCACCCTCATCGCGGGCGCTGATCTGACTCGCTCACGTCCGGATCCGGATATATATATACGCGGATAGAATCACGCCCACGAGGTTCCATCCGTCGTCACTTCCATCAACAACAGAAGAACCCTGTCGTTTCCGAATAAACATCGACGTTGACGAGCCGCCGACGCGATTTACCGTCAACGGTCGCCGTAGACGAGGAATTCGGAACCTCAAATAAATAGCCCGAGAGGAGCACAGGAGGTCCGGAATCACGTTTGCTCGGCTTCCGACACAATCGGGGCTCCGGGGGCCGGGGATGAGGAAGTTCTCCGGTTCCTCGCACGGAGTTTTTTAATAAACACCGGTGTTTCTGTTTAGCCTGACATCTTCCGACTGTTTCCGCGCTGCTCTTCCTGGAAAGCGCTTTCGCTTGACAACATCTCCGAGGGGCCTTCCCATTATTTTGCGCGCTAAGCGCGCGGCTTACGCGCAGCAGTGATAAAATACCCTAGTATATGTACCCCAGTAGATACGTACCCCAGTAGCCGGGTTTTGAAGAGGCTAAATTGCTATCGTTGCGTCATTTATTTATTAGAGAGTTCCTAGAGATCCGTCGGTTCATCTGATTAGCTATAACCCCCTTCACTTTGCTTGCATTTAATTGGTTGTACCTCCAGCCCCCTTTCCTTTGTCTCGACCAATGGGATTCAATCTCCCTTCACCTGTGTCTTTTCTAATCTATGTTCAGTTAGTGTTTGTTACTGATGATGGCCTAACCGTCGAAATCGATTTAACATTGTAACTCTTCATTTTTTCGTGGAAATAGACAACGTTTTTTCACTAACTTCCGTTTTGAAACGGGTTTCCACAACTTCGTTGCAAGTGATTTAGTTCGTATCTACTAGGAACTCTCTATTGAGTCTATATTGTTGTAATGTTACAAAAATCAATATCTAGTATCGGTTTTCCACAATCTCCATGGCTATCAAACTCTAGAAGGTACCCGAGTAGTCGGGTGTTTGAAGAGGCTAAATTGCTATAGTTGCGTCATTTATTTATTAGAGAGTTCCTAGAGATCCGTCAGTTCATCAGATTAACTATAATCCCCTTCACTTTGCTTGTACTTAATTGGTTGTACCTCCAGCCCCCTTTCCTTTCTCTCGACCAATGGGATTCAATCTCACTTCACCTGTGACTATATAAGCTGTGTCCTTTCCAATGTGTGTTCAGTTATTGTTTGTTACTGATGATGAAATAACCATCAAAATCGAACTAACATTGTAACTCTTCATTTTTTCGTGGAAATAGACAGCGTTTTTCACTAATTTCCGTATTGAAATGGGTTTCCAAAACTTCGTCGCGAGTGATTTAGTTCGTATCTACTAGGAACTCTCTATCAAGTCTGTTTTGTTGTATTATTACAAAAATCAATAATCTTGAAGAAAGCCTATTAGGTACCCGAGTAGCCGGGTGTTTGAAGAGGCTGAATTGCTATCGTTGCGTCATCTATTTATTAAACAGTTCCCAGAGATCCGTCGGTCTCCATACGTCATGCGGTAACGAGCAACTTTACCGCACCTTAAAGTCACGTCAAGTCCTTAAAGGATCTAGTTCTTACGCTAAATCCATGGAAGGAGGAAATTATCCTTAGGAGGTTATTTGAGTCCATAGAAGGAGGTTATTTTAGACGATTACGTTTTTTTCGGATTGCAATCCGTAAACGTATCAGAAGGATGCGTCACCGTAACTCATTGCGTCAGAGTTACGGCACCGGATTGTCAATACAGCACGACGTATTGTGTTTTATGGATCTACTAGGAACTCTATTTTGTTGTATGATTACAAAAATAAATATCTAATTTTGGTTTTCAACAATCCCCATGGCTATCAAACCAGGTTTCAATTAATGGGATGCGTGCTAAATCTCAATATCCGACTTACCGCCACAACTAGAAGTCCGTTGTGTATTCTTTTTATAATTCACAGGGCTTTGACAGAATAGCTAAAAGACCCTGCAAAACTTACACTCCCTGCCTATAAGAAAAAAGTCATTTCGTGGATCATAGGGTTGAACGTAGAAAAAGCCAACTCAATTATAATAAGTAGTTACGTCTGATAACACCGTACTTACTCAAGATCATATTGTCATTTCTCAAAGGTCATATGTTCTTAAAGATCATATTGTTCTTTTGATTGATGTAGTTTTTTTTTGCATTTAAATAGTTTTTTCCTCTCTCTCTCTAAATATTAGGTAATCTAAGCAAGACTTAATTTATATTTAAAGTGTAAGCAGCTGCAGCTCTTGTCTCGTCAACACGGGTCCTATCCTATGACGAGGAATATTGTTCAGAAAAGTGTTATTTCTTTTTTGAGCATTTGTTTTTTTATAAATAAAGTCTCTCTCTCACTTCCCCCCCCCCTCCCTCTCTCTCTCTTTCTCTCTCAATAGAATAGAGAATAGGATATTTATGTTTGCTGACGATATTATCTCGTTGTCGATGGGGTCCTCTACTGATGGGTTGCGTCAAGATCTCCACATCATCGTTATTGCGTCAAGGAATCAATCATTAAGAAATGGTGCTCCTCCAACGCCCTGATTTTGAACACTTCTAAAACCCAGGAATTGGAATTTGGCTTAAATCGTCGCCTCGACCAATCGGTTAATTTCCTTGGCCTCATGATCGATAATCGTTTATCTTGGAAATGTCACGTGGAATCCTTGGTTCCCAAGCTGGCCTCCGTCGTTTACATGATTCGACGACTGTCCAAGGTTATTTCGAGCGACGTCTTGAGAACAGTTTATTTCGCTTGCTTTGCCAGCAGAGTTGCATATGGATTGATACTATGGGGCAACTCGAGCCATGCTGCAGAGATTCTCAGACTCCAAAAGAGGGCTGTTAGGATCACGTGTGGTCTCACTTGGAGTGAATCCTGCAAGGGATCTTTCGCCCGGCTTCGAATCCTGACTGTACCAAGCGGGTCCCTATGTTTTACTCCCCGCTCGCCTAAATGCCATCGTTTTACTCCCCAACTGAAACTCCAGATCTTGTCGTTTTACTCCCGGGATTGCGTTGGGCTCCCGAAATGAAACAGGCGGCGTGTCCGGCTCCTGACGTTCTACTCCCCAGATTATGTGAGCTATTAGTGTTACCCAGGGGACATCTCGAAGAGGTTGCTCACGTTGTCCCACGTATCAGTGGCAAGAGCATAATAATAAAAAAAGGATCAGTGGCATGAGCCACTTCGTCAAATCATAATAATAGTAAAAAGGATCAGTGGCAAGAGCCAAGAGATAGATGTACAATAAAACATTCAATGAAAACAATTGCAATTTGCCACCCTAATGTCGTCTGCTCTCATTTGAGTCAAAGGGCAGTGAAACTGGCTGAACAAACTTGTACAGGGGAAGGCCTCGCTGCTGCCTGTAGATGAGCTGCCGGATCCACTCTTGCTTTTTGACTCGTTTAGTTCACGTATGAAATTCGATGGTAAATCGTTTAGTCTTACCAACTTTGAGCTAAGTGAAATCTGCACCCAACCACCAAAGTATGAGGCCAAACTGCTGCAACTGCATTGTGCATGAATTTTTCGAAGTCCATAACGCACATGGCCAAAATGCTGGGAAAATGAATGTTTTCATTCTGGGAGTAGAACGTCAAGGGTCACAAGATAAGAAGCGACAACAATGGACTAGTTGGGGAGTAGAACGCTATCATCGGCGGGCGACCTTTCACTTTTCCTGTTTCATGGGGAGTAAAACGTTCGACCCCTGTACCAAGTATGTACGTGTTGACAGTCCTCAAGTAGGTATGTAAAGTCAGACGTTTCTATCTTCGCAAGTAGACTTCACACTTCAACGACTATAGCACTAGAAGTAAAAATAATTTATGCCCGCCTTTTACGCGTCTTTGTGTCACCCTGAATTGCAGCCCTATGCAGGTTGGTGCAAGGCTGTTCAACTCGTTGCAGCCATTAATCTGCGACCTTAGTTAAAGACATAGTGAAAGACTCGCTTCTACAATCTGAACTTTATTCGCTGGATGAGTACCAGCATGTGAAGTGGTTGAAAGTTTGCCCTGCCTAACATGTAATGCATCCCATGAAAACCTGGCACCTCCACGTGGTCCATCCCGGGCACACTCAATGAGTGTGGCTAACGCCAGAGGGGACAGGAGGGCCTGCTGTATCATCAAGAAAGAGTGAGGGAAATCTACTACTGCCACAATTATCAAGTCCTGCCAAGATTGTATTGGGCCAGAATGGTTCCAGAAACAATCTAACCCACTCTGATACAGCAGGTTGAAAGTTTGTCCCTAGTCATAGTTCAATCAATTTTTTCATTTGTATCTGACTTATCTATTTATTTCATTCTTGTTTTAGTCGTTATTTTTGAATGGATTTTGTATCATTCCTATATTTTTGTATTACTCCTGATTTTTGTGCTGCCTTTTAGGCCATTACAAATAAAACAGATTATTATTATTATTATTATATTTATTCGTAAGTCCGTCACTAACCTAGACTTTTTGTCGGCCTACTATATGTCTTGAATGAGCTTTCATTAAAATGTTGGTAAATGTTGTTGCATAACATTCACAAGATCTATGTCAACAATTGTTGCAAATTATAATATTGGTGTGCAGCGTAAGGGATTTGGGAGTAGTTTTTGACAGTGAGCTGAGCCTGTAAAATCACTATCACTATATAGTATCTTGTGCTCGTCGGCAGCTTGGATTTTCGTCAAGGCCTGCAAAGTTATTCCGCAATCCAAGCTGTATTAAACAACTTTATAATCATGCATATTCGAAATTTCAGCACCATAGGTAGACCAGGACAAAATTAGCCTCTGATACCCCTCAGCAGATGCCTCTATACCTTGTAATATTTTCCTTATTTTACGTGTTCGAGAAGCGATCTATTTCAAATTTCGTCACGTAAGTTGATATGGAAAGAAATTAGCCTCCTTGGTACCACAGCTGATTAGTGCGCTTCCGTTCCTCGTGATTGTTTTCGAGGTATCCCAAAGGAGATCCTTCTTAAATTTCAGCACCGACAGTGGATTAGAAAAGGAATTAGCCTCTGTGGTCCCACTGCTGATCCCGCTACAAACTACGTATTGTAGATGTAGACTGCTGTAGATGATTTACGTTTTCAAGATAAGTAGAATCAAAAACGTAGAACACTATCTTGTCTATAATCATTAAACAAAATCTAACTAAGTAACCTCAATTTGAATGGTCAGTATTTTTGTTGTATGTTGAGACGACGCTGAAGAGGCATACAGAAACAGAATATTTGCTGTCCTCTCGCTTGTTTCCTACTAATACCCCCCCCCCTCCCCTCCCCCTGTAATATTTCCTAATTACTAAAAATTCCTCTGGAGTTTCGGACTCACAGATTGAGTTGGAGAATTAGGTAAATAATATGCCTGAAAAGAAAGAAAAAAAAGAAGACATTTTTTGGGAGGTACCTTTATGATTTCCGAGAAATCCTTCAATGTAGGTTCAATGCAGCCTTGTAGGAATGAGTAGGTGCCTATGACAATCCCCAACCTCTTGTTCCAAGAACGAAACGGGCAGGGCCGCCACATGGGGGGGGGGGGGGGCAAGTGGGTACTGTCGCCCCGGGCCCAGGGAGGGCCCAGGGGGGGCCCGGTCCGGTCCTTTGTTTAGTAAATAAAGTATTTTAGAATTTTTAGGCCTACATAAAACAGAGTGTATTACACTTGACGGGCCCTGATCAGATTATATTTGATTTACTACACCAGACTGTTTCTCTTAAACAGTTGCGATGATTGCGATGGCCCAAAATATTACTCTTTACCCTCTACCGTCTTTGCCAGTAGGCACTCGACTGAAGACTTGGGAGAGAGCATCCATGGGCCAAGAAAGGTTGAATTCCCTTGCCATTCACAGCATTGAGCACAAGTTAGCATCTAAACTTGACTTTTCTATGGTTATTAAAGAATTTTCACTTGAAAAGGCACGAAAGTTTAAGTGTTTTGTCTTGTATTTTTCAAATGCAAATACACTTTTCTTCACTTCACTTCATTAGTTTTAAAATGTTTCATTTTATAAAATATGAAATTATAGCCTATTACAGTTTTATATATTTAAAAAGTTTTCCACAATTATAATTACAATTACAGAATGCTATTGTAACTCAACAAAACAGATTTCTCATTTTACTAATTCATATTTTTGATAGTTTTTCACTAAATAATTCTTGTATCTTTTGTTGTTATAAATCTAATTCTTTACTGCATAGCTTCATTACAAGTAGATAAACTGTAATAAAACAATTGTATTTTTGTAGATTTTTATTTATTTTTTCCAAAATTAATAATTGTATTCTTTCAAACATAATTATTGTTTCAATTAATTCCTTCAGCCATCTTGTATACAGAGACTTTCTTTTTTAATCCGTCCATAACATTAAAATAAAGTTAATTGTATGTGTTGATTAATGATTATACGAAATTTAGTCAATCAAAATTTCTGCCACAATCGATTATTCACAAACAATTGTAGGTATTTAAAGTAGTTAAAATAAAAATCCTATGACTGATTAGATATAGAATTTTTGTTTCAAGGTAATTTATGGAATTTTTATGGTTTTGTAATTGGTTGGTAATTACTAGAGTATGAATGCTTGAATTTTCAATTCTTAAGTTACACTTTAATTTTTGATTAAATGTTGAATAAAACGTAGTGAAGTAGTAAGAGTTCAGCCCCTCTAGTGTTCTTATTCGAACACTGAACCTTGATAGGAAGTATAAATGATTTTTCGTTTGGTTAGAGAAGGTTTAATAGTTTTTTTTTTTTTTTTTTTTCAATTATCATAGCCATCTCTAGTAAAAGTGGCGTAACAAAAAATAAGGGGGGAGGGGGGGAGGGGGGAGGCCCGTTGCCAGAATCTGGTCCCGGGCCCGACTTGGAGATGTGGCGGCCCTGGAAACGGGACAATATCGTTGAAGGACAAATCCACGCAGCGTCAGATCTCATTTCGATTTCGATACAGAGAACAGAAGAGATCCATACGGCTGGATCTCAACATACGGGGAGGGTCATCCTTACTATGGGGGTTCCGATCTAGCTTCGGTCCGTTGCTTCCTAACTTTTTTTCAGTAATTATCTCAACGAGGCTGGCAGATCCAATTAAAAAAAAACCATCGGTGGGATCACAGCAATTTCTTTTCAATCCGTGTGGATCCGATCCTTGTATCGTTAGGTACTCCCGGAACGGTCGGCCCCTATTCGTGAGATTCACAGTAGTCCCCTCCTCAAACGCCCGCCCTTCGATTTGCTGGAAATCGGTAGGTAGCAGTGTCGTAGTTTAGGAGGGGCAGGGTGGGCAGAGCCCCTCTATGAATTACAGAGGACGCAGAAGTTCGTGGTATGCGGATACAATAAAAATTAATAATTTTACGCTTCTAACTTCAGTACCTAACACCTTTAATTGAAGAATGTAATTAGTAAAAAACAATTACAAGGTACTATTATTGTGCGGATCCTGTTGCCTAGCAACTTTAAACGCTCTTAGAAATAAAGAAGTTATTAGGTGCGTTTGTATAAGGGCTAAATTGCGTGGATAGTTTACAGCCCCCTCAACGAGGAGTAAAATCACCTAGTCAACGGAACGGAAATGTGGATACTGCAAACTGAAATCAAGTCGTTCCCTACTACCTTCTGGGGCCAGCCCATATGCGATTTTTCCCTGGAAAAATATCCATTGTTCACTACCCACCAAATCCCCCAACGAACTTCCCCTACTTTTCACTAACTACTTGATCAAGCTTGGTTGTTTCCCATGATTTTTTATTAATTTTTTTATTGTTGGTAGGTACCTATATCGTTTGTATTATGCCATTTACGAATTAAATCACAGTTAAAATACTCGTTAAGAAAAAAATGGAAGTATTCTTTGGTGATTGAAATAGTTTAATAGAAAAGATTTGAAAAATCTGTTGTAGAGGTAGGTATTTATATTCTAACCTACCGTATTGCTGGTTTGAGTTAGTTTTGTTTACATTTTGTTGTTTGTCGTTCTCAGCTTCATGCCCCATTTTTTTGAATGATAAACCTGTAAGGGAGAAACGACCACAAACCTAAATATATGATTTTGCAAGCAGTGAGTCTAGTATAATTAATAGTGCTCCGGAGTATCAGTTCATTCGTAGGTATTCGTAATTATCGCAGTTTTCAACGTTCTGATTATTAGTAAATTGGATAGTATTTTTTCTAAATAGTGTTAGGTATGCTTCAATAATCCATAGGTAGATTTGTAAATATGAAAGCGTACGTGATTTCAAATCATATGAAAAACCTTTGAATATCTATTTCACAGTATATACAGTATTATACAGTCTTCGTATAGGTATTCAACAATAAGTACTAGAAATGAATGCTGAAACTATAAAATAAAATGAAATCCTTAACTGTTGCCCCTCCATTAGAAATGACGTAGCTACGCAACTGGTAGGTAGTGATACACTTTTTAGAATGACTGTTGAGGAAGTACTAAGGTGAAAATGATCGGCGGGCCGGTTCAAGTTGTAAAAAAAAAGTCCAGTCATGCAACATGACCCCATGAGCGAATTTTTGAAGAAATCTTCGACATTTCAATCGCTATTGATCGTGTAGAGAAATTTTAGTTTATGATTTTGATAGACAAACATGGAATGCAATTTTAAACAAGCACCTACTACCTAAGTTTTAAACAGCATGGTTCTAGGATTGGTTATACAGGGATACTTCCATAAGAGTAGTTCAATCTGAATTTGGACAATGTTTCATGCAAATATTACCGATTTTTACAACTAGCGAACGGCATTATTTCGATTTTTGACTGATTTTTCAACTTTGAAATTTTTGAAAACTTGATACATATTCTTATAGGAAATTTTACGCTGATTCCGAATATACCACATGTTAGTATGCTGAAAAAATTATTTCGCACAACAAATCGCAAAAAGTCCAGTCATGCAGCATGACCCCATGAGCGAATTTTTGAAGAAATCTTCGACATTTCAGTCGCTATTGATCGTGTAGAGAAATTTTAGTTTATGATTTTGATAGACAAACATGGAATCAAATTATTAAAAATAATTAGGAGGTACTTTTACTTCCATAAGAGTAGTTCAATCTGAATTTGGACAATGTTTCATGCAAATATTACCGATTTTTACAACTAGCAAACGGCATTATTTCGATTTTTGACTGATTTTTCAACTTTGAAATTTTTGAAAACTTGATACATATTCTTATAGGAAATTTTACGCTGATTCCGAATATACCACATGTTAGTATGCTGAAACAATTATTTCTCGCAACAAATCGCAAAAAACAGGCTATTTTGAAATTTTTGACTACATTTTTGAAAATTTCAACCCGAAGATGTAATCCGATCATGCTGACCAACGAACTTGAACTTTGGTTTGTGTCCTTAACATTTCAAAATTTGTTGGAAGTTTCTAGCACAATTCTACGGACTGTTATCGTCTGGAATGACACATACATACATACATATATACATACATACATACATACATATATACATACATACATACATACATACATACATAAAAAAATGCGTTAAACTTCAGAATATGATTCAGAATACCCTAAAACGGATTTCTGCATAAAAATTTTTCAAAAATTCACATTCTACAAATTTTGAGGCGAGAGCAATAGCTTAATTTTCTTCAAAAATTCGCTAAAAACAGGCTATTTTGAAATTTTTGACTACATTTTTGAAATTTTCAACCCGAAGATGTAATCCGATCATGCTGGCCAACGAACTTGAACTTTCGTTTTGTGTCCTTAACATTTTAAAATTTGTTTGAAGTTTCTAGCACAATTCTACGGACAGTTATCGTCTGGAATGACACATATATACATACATACATACATACATACATACATACATACATATATACATACATACATACATACATACATACATAAAAAAATGCGTTAAACTTCAGAATATGATTCAGAATAGCCTGAAACGGATTTCTGCATAAAATGTTTTCAAAAATTCACATTCTACAAATTTTGAGGCGAGAGCAATAGCTTAATTTTCTTCAAAAATTCGCTAAAATGAGTGTGCAAGCGTTTCATAAAGGTACAAGTGTAGACTTGTAATGCACTGTGAAAATTAACAAGTGTACAGGCGAATTTGGACAAGTTACAAGTGTTTTACAGTTGTAAAAAATGACCGATTAACTAATCTTATGTAAACTTATTATTTTCCAGTACTGTGTGTAGAAATTTTTTCGGTGTTTACTATGTGGAAATCGTCTTCTGCTGAAGAATGCAGACAAGAAAGAAGCATTCAGCGTAGAAGACGCCAAAGATTTATTTTGGGCCCGAATAAACGCTCATTTCGTGGGTATTTTTGAGTTCAACGAGAGATTCAGGATGCCTTCCGAGATCCTTGAAAGATTCAAATGGTGCGTGACTTTGTGCGATTTTTCCTGATCGGGTATTGGAGGATCTCCCCATCATTGAAGAAGAAAGTGAAGTGTGAAGATCATCTCGAAATTACAGATGACATTCCTAACCCAGCTGCACTTGACGAACTGTTAGATCATTTCCGCTGAATGATGGAGAAAAATCCGATTATGCCAGCCATCAGAATAAGTTGAAATAAAATACACGCTTTCTCCACTTTTCAGTTTACAGTTTGTCTGTCTTCCAATCATTACGCCTTGTCATATACGATTAACATCCTTTCGTGTACTTAACACCGTTTTTATATTATGATCCGCTGGCAAAACTTGAACTTTGGCATCCCGCTTGACGTTCATTTCGTTAGTTCCCACACGCCATTTTAACATGGAATCATGTTTTAGCGATGGATCCCCCGCCGAAAAGTGAGATGAAAGTAGCGCCAATAATTGTGATGATTTCCGCTTACAACAGAGTCGTTGCTAGGGATATGATACTTCGTCGTTTTTCATCCCACAAAATTCGTTGACCATTCGTTCGAAAGCTCTCGATTTATCCAACCATACTATATTAACTACTGCGAAGTGCGTGGCCAACAAGCTGAGTTATGAGCATGGTTAAATGAATAATTGTTTACACACAGGTGATCATTCTCAATTATTGATATTGTGAACATGATTGCGAGGAGCTAAAACATGATTCCATGTGTTTTACATTTTAGCAGTCAGGCTCAAAGTAATAACATCCGGGGGGGTCCAGGGGGGCGAAGCCCCCCTGGCGGGGTCAAGGGGCGGAGCCCCTTGCGAGGCCCGAAGGGCCGAATTTTTCTTTTCTGCTACACTTGTGAACTTAGCTTCTACAAGTGTAACTTTTTTGCACCTGTACTCTTTGTTTTGGTGAAACACGTGTTCTAGTTTATTTTGCATTACAAGTACCTGTACTTGTTAACTTGTGCACTTGTAACTTGTCGTTTCATGCCCCTGATCTATGGAATCAACCTCTCCCAGCGCCTTCCACGTTCGATGACTTTGCTCTTGGATGCCTGCCCTGATTTTGATGTTTTCACCCACACAATGTCTAATCTAAAATCTCTGATCAATTTATGTTCCGTAATGCTCTAATTGTATTTTGTAATAATGTCTATACAGTTCTTCTGTTGTCTTCCCAATGTTAATGTTTTCTTATTATTGTATTTTCATGTAAATTGCATTTAAGATGTAAACTTTTAACATGGAATCATGTTTTAGCGATGGATCCCCCGCCGAAAAGTGAGATGAAAGTAGCGCCAATAAATTGTGATGATTTCCGCTTACAACCGAGTCGTTGCTAGGGATATGATACATCGTCGTTTTTCATCCCACAAAATTCGTTGACCATTCGTTCGAAAGCTCTCGATTTATTCAACCATATGTTAACTACTGCGAAGTGCGTGGCCAACAAGTTGAGTTATGAGATGAGCATGGTTATATGAATAATTGTTTGCTCATAATAGCAGGTGATCACAGGTGAATAACAGGTGATCATTCTCAATTATTGATATTGTGAACATGATTGCGAGGAGCTAAAACATGATTCCATGTTTTTTACATTTTAGCAGTCAGGCTCAAAGTAATAACATTTGCAGAGCACTTGTTCTCTTTGTTTTGGTGAAACACTTTTTCTAGTTTACCATGCGTTACAAGTACCTGTACTTGTTAACTTGTGCACTTGTAACTTGTCGTTTCATGCCCCTGATCTATGGAATCGACCTCTCCCAGCGCCTTCCACGTTCGATGACTTTGCTCTTGGATGCCTGCCCTGATTTTGATGTTTTCACCCACACTATGTCTAATCTAAAATCTCTACTCAGTTCATGTTCCGTTATGCCCTAATTGTATTTTGTAATAATGTCTATACTGTTCTTCTTCTGTCTTTCTAATGTTGATGCTTTCTTATTATTTTATTTTTATGTAAATTGCATTTAAGATGTGAACTTTTAACATGGAATCATGTTTTAGCGATGGATCCCCCGCCGAAAAATGAGATGAAAGTAGCGCCAATAATTGTGATGATTTCCGCTTACAACCGAGTCGTTGCTAGGGATATGATACTTCGTCGTTTTTCATCCCACAAAATTCGTTGACCATTCGTTCGAAAGCTCTCGATTAATCCAACCATACTATATTAACTACTGCGAAGTGCGTGGCCAACAAGCTGAGTTATGAGCATGGTTAAATGAATAATTGTTTACACATAGGTGATCATTCTCAATTATTGATATTGTGAACATGATTGCGAGGAGCTAAAACATGATTCCATGTTTTTTACATTTTAGCAGTCAGGCTCCAAGTAATAACATCTGGGGGGGTCCAGGAGGGCGAAGCCCCCCTGGCGGGGTCAAGGGCCCGAAGGGCCGAGTTCTTCTTCTCTGCTACACTTGTGAACTTAGCTTCTACAAGTATAACTTTCCTACACTTGCCACAATTGTACTCTTTGTTTTGGTGAAACACGTGTTCTAGTTTATTTTGTATTACAAGTACCTGTACTTGTTAACTTGTGCACTTGTAACTTGTCGTTTCATGCCCCTGATCTATGGAATCGACCTCTCCAAGCGCCTTCCACGTTCGATGACTGCTCTTGGATGCCTGCCCTGATTTTGATGTTTTCACTCACACTATGATTGTCTAATCTAAAATCTCTACTCAGTTCATGTTCCGTTATTTTTTAACATGGAATCATGTTTTAGCGATGGATCCCCCGGCGAAAAGTGAGATGAAAGTAGCGCCAATAATTGTGATGATTTCCGCTTAGAACCGAGTCGTTGCTAGATATGAACTTCGTCGTTTTTCATCCCACAAAATTCGTTGACCATTCGTTCGAAAGCTCTCGATTTATCCAACCATACTATATTAACTACTGCGAAGTGCGTGGCCAACAAGCTGAGTTATGAGCATGGTTATATGAATAATTGTTTACACACAGGTGATCATTCTCAATTATTGATATTGTGAACATGATTGCGAGGAGCTAAAACATGATTCCATGTGTTTTACATTTTAGCAGTCAGGCTCAAAGTAATAACATCCGGGGGGGTCCAGGGGGGCGAAGCCCCCCTGGCGGGGTCAAGGGGCGGAGCCCCTTGCGAGGCCCGAAGGGCCGAATTTTTCTTTTCTGCTACACTTGTGAACTTAGCTTCTACAAGTGTAACTTTTTTGCACCTGTATCTTTGTTTTGGTGAAACACGTGTTCTAGTTTATTTTGCATTACAAGTACCTGTACTTGTTAACTTGTGCACTTGTAACTTGTCGTTTCATGCCCCTGATCTATGGAATCGACCTCTCCAGCGCCTTTCCCGTTCGATGAATTTGCTCTTGGATGCCTACCCTGAATTTGATGAATTCACCCACACAATGTCTAATCTAAAATCTCTGATCAATTTATGTTCCGTAATGCTCTAATTGTATTTTGTAATAATGTCTATACAGTTCTTCTGTTGTCTTCCCAATGTTAATGTTTTCTTATTATTGTATTTTCATGTAAATTGTCTTTAAGATGTGAACTTTTAACATGGAATCATGTTTTATATTTATTATATATTAGCGATGGATTAAAAGTGAGATGAAAGTAGCGCCAATAATTGTGATGATTTCCGCTTACAACCGAGTCGTTGCTAGGGATATGATACTTCGTCGTTTTTCATCCCACAAAATTCGTTAACCATTCGTTCGAAAGCTCTCGATTTATCCAACCATACTATATTAACTACTGCGAAGTGCGTGGCCAACAAGCTGAGTTATGAGCATGGTTAAATGAATAATTGTTTACACACAGGTGATCATTCTCAATTATTGATATTGTGAACATGATTGCGAGGAGCTAAAACATGATTCCATGTTTTTTACATTTTAGCAGTCAGGCTCAAAGTAATAACATCCGGGGGGGGGGGGGGGGGGGGGTCCAGGGGGGCGAGGCCAGAAGGGCCGAGTTTCTGATTATTTTGTAATTTATGTGCGACTGGAAAATATATAAAATGAAAATGAAAAAATCAGTACCTACTAGCCAAAAGTTCACGTAGCTTTGAAGTGGATTATTCAAATAGTAATTTAATTGCGCGGAGGGGGGTCCATTTTCCAAACAATAAATTTTCACCTTTCTAAATACTATTATGAATGCTATAAAATTATAAACAAACATCAAGGGATAACATACCTATGAAATGAAAGCGAGTATTAATTTCAAATCGGGATAAACGTTTTGTATTATTATATTATTATTCAATATCATTAGTATTATAGTTTTGTCTTAGTTTTTGCTGGAAGAGCGCCGTTCCAAGCACCTTCTTTCAATTTAGCTCTACATCCAGGTATTGCGGGTTCTCTAAAACTATTCGATCCGTCAAATCTTTATTTAGCTACGGCCTATTTCGTATGGAATCATCCTGGTTTTATTTTTCACTTCTAAACTGCGAAAATTGTTCGAATAAAACTATTGTATCTGTACGCCCACACAGAGCTGTAAAAATCTACAAGTAATTTCCAACCAAAATTTCCTCCAGACATTTTCTTAAAATCCATTTTATCTGGATTCACGAAAATTGTATTCATAGTTTCTGTGTGTGTGTGTGTGTGTGTGTGTGTGTGTGTGTGTGTGTGTGTGTGTGTGTGTGTTTGTGTGTGTGTGTGTGTGTGTGTGTGTGTGTGTGTGTGTGTGTGTGTGTGTGTGTGTGTGTGTGTGTACGACGTTACTCCACTTAAATGACCATAAACTCAAATTTGAGAACGTTATTGGAAAGGGCGTTAAATCTCCCACCCGCCTACAGTGCAAACATTTTTCAAAAATTTAAGAAGGTAGTAAATGAACCCAAACAATAAAATGTGTAGAATTAGGATGACCCCACTTTTTCGAACCGCTTGTAATTTCAAATCATTCAATCTGGTTTTTCCCTAACGTAGTTCTAAAAGTTGGCTGAATAGCTATTTTGGTTTTGCTAACTAAGGAGAACTTGACGTATTAATGCTTGAAAAAAAGTCGTTGTTTTATTGACATTTAGGGTTTTATTGAAGAATGACACTCCATGAACTAATAAGTTCGCGGTCAACATTTATGTAAGTTGTTACATTGGATCGAATGGTAGGTAAATCAAGAAACGGATAGCACCATGTGAATCAGCGTTGAAAGACCATGAAAATTCATGCACCTACCACACTTTGGGTATACCAGAATCCATGTTTTACGCAATTTCGGTAGTTGGGCATCTTTGCGCGCTCGTGGAACGGTCATAAAATCGAGTGAGGGGTCGTAAATTCATGAAATGTTGCCTAGAATCTAAATCTGCTATGAAAAAAAGGGAGTTCTCGTTTGAAAAACAAAGTCAGTATTGATTGCGCACGGTTGCGTAATTGCGAAATGCGCTACGTGGTCATATTTGTGGTTCTTGGAAAAAATCATGAAGAATTTTTGGAGTTATTTGTTGTCAACCTGTTTCCTACAATATTTATAATACTGTTATGAATGTTATGCTTTTATGTCATGTGTCGGGAACGTTGTTGTGTTGATGGAACTTGTCTGAAAGATATATTCTCTTGTTAGTTTTTCCTAAAAATATTAGTTCAGCGTGTTTTGAGATTTGGGTAAGATTCATGATCGAAACGAGGGGAAGATTTTTATGAGTCAGAAAAAGTACACCAACGAGCTGATCAAGCGTTTCGGTATGGAGAATTCAAAAGCAGTGAAGACGCCGATGGAAACGGGTACAAAATTAAGAAAACCTTCTACACCACCAACAGAAGAAATGAAGCGCAAACCCTATCAACAGCTCATCGGCTCATTGTTATACCTATCAGTTTGTAACTGAAATTTTCTGAGCCAGTTCAATAACTGTTACAAAACGCTGCAAATTATTTCACAAAGGTTTATTATTTTTTCAATTGAGTATGATCGTAGTTTTAGTTGGCTTGCGTACGTCATAAGGCCCGTCCAGACTCCTCGGAGTGTCCTATTTCGAGTTGCCACAACCTATACTTCTATAATTACTAGCCGCTCCAGCTCGCTACGCTCGCTTCCACGTCCAGCCGGGGGGCAAGCCCCCCGGCCCCCCATTAAATTGCTCGCTTCGCTCGCAAAGTGTGGCATGTAGGGAATGTAGCTCGCTTCGCTCGCAAAGTGTGGCATGTAGGGAATGTAACTCGCTTCGCTCGCAAAGTGTGGCATGTAGGGAATGTAGCTCGCTTCGCTCGCAAAGTGTGGCATGTAGGGAATGTAGCTCGCTTCGCTCGCAAAGTGTGGCATGTAGGGAATGTAGCTCGCTTCGCTCGCAAAGTGTGGCATGTAAGAATGTTGCTCGCTTCGCTCGCAAAGTGTGGCATGTAAGAATGTTGCTCGCTTCGCTCGCAAAGTGTGGCATGTAGGGAATGTTGCTCGCTTCGCTCGCAAATGGTAGATCCCTAAGGGTAGGTTTACCGTGTGTAGGGTATGTTGCTCGCTTCGCTCGCAAACGGTAGATCTCTAAGGGTAGGTTTAACTTCTGTAGGGGATGCTACTCGCTTTGCTCGCTTGAGGAAGTTATACTGCCCACCCAACTTGGCAGACGTTTGTTTCTGTTGGAAATTCTTACAAACAAATTAAATCTTATAAAACTACGTGGAACCACGAAAAGTTTATTAGGGAATGTTGCTCGCTTCGCTCGCAAGGTATTGCTGCATATGTGTAGGGGAAAACCGGTATTTATTCCGTTGAAATGAGTCAAGTGCGTAGTGAGTCCCCTGTGAGACTTCGAGTCCCTTTCAGGTAAGCAACGTTGTGTAACGGCGGCCCGGGTCGATTGAAAATGTAATTTTAACGATTCGCCTTGCTTCCGCTCGCGATTCGACCGAGTTCTCGTCACTTTTTTCGATATCCGATTTTGGATTCAGATTCGGCGGACCCAAAGTGTGGCATGTAGGGAATATTGCTCGCTTCGCTCGCAAAGTGTGGCATGTAGGGAATGTTGCTCGCTTCGCTCGCAAAGTGTGGCTTTATACATGCTATGTATTACAATTGAAACTCGCTTCGCTCACAAACGGTAGATCTCAAAGGGTAGTTTTAACTTCTGTAGGGGATGTTGCTCGCTCCGCTCGCTTGAGGAAGTTATACTGTCCACCTAACTTGGTAGACGTTTTTTTCTGTTGGAAATTCTTACAAACAAATCAAATCTTATAAAACTACGTGGAACCACAAAAAGTTTATTCGGGGATGTTGCTCGCTTCGCTCGCAAGGTATTGCTGTATATTTGCAGGAAAAAATCCGAATTTATTCTGTTGAAATGGCTCTCGCTTCACTCGCAAGGGACCTATGTGTACCTGCTCGCCTTGCAAGGTATTGCATAGAAGTGCAAATGGGAACCCCCCTATGTGTACCTGCTCGCATCCCAAACACGTCATCAAACCCCGGCTAAGTGCGTCAAACCATTGTGAAACGGGCGCCCGGGTCGATTAATTTCTCATATTAAACGGTTCCCCTCGCTTCCACTCGCAATTTGACCAAGTTCTCGTCACTTTTTTCGATATCCGATTTCGGATTCAGATTTGGCGGACCCAAAGCTGTATTTCGCCCGCGAAAACCGTTCCGAAAAACGTACCTTTATGGGGTATATTTTAATCGGAAAAAACGTAGTTTTTGTCGGACTTTTCTAGAAAACACGATCCGTACTTTCGCATTTTTTTTTACGCATTTCCCGATACTTTTTTCGCGATCCGATCGCGCCGTCGTCTTTCTCGTTTCAAAACCTACGAAACCGGTATTTTTCTGGAATTTTCGACGGCCGTTTAGAGGGGTAGGGGAAGCGGGGAAGTCCAAAAAGCGCACATTAATTATTACTTCGACCCCCCTCCCGCCCTACGGCCCATGGTTCGGGTGGGATTAGAAAATTTTAAATTCGCTTATACACCCTATCGGAAAATCCCAAGAAGATCCCCCCACTCGTAGATCCGGCCCACTCAGCCGTTTGGCCGTGCATAGACACGACAAACAAACAGACAAACAAACAGACAGACGGAGTTTCATTCTTATAAATAGTATAGATATACGCATGTTTATATTTCTCGATTTGAGCTCCTATCTATTCAAATAGTTATTGCCTTAATAATATCATTATCTAAGTACGTACGAAAAGTCGAGAGGATATGTTATTAAATATGCGTAGGAAAAGCATTGGTATTAACACACAAATATGACCTAGAAAAAAACATATATTCATGCCTCGAAGGAACGCCGTACCCATCTCATGGTACCGCGGTGTATTATATGGGTATAACACGTAAAAGTAATAAATATCCATTCTCCTACACCCCTCTGCTACGCCCCTGATCACCCCAGACACCACAAGGTGCCGCGGCGCCTCCTCTCACTCCACCCCCCGCTCACCCCCCTCACCACCCACCGTGACCCCCTGCCAAGCGTGCCAGGCGTGCGTGCGTGCGTAAGTCTAACACTCAAAGCCTCGAAAAACACACTTTTTCGCCCGTTTTTGGCCCATACCATCTATGCAAGTAAAGCAATCGGGATGGTTAAACGTTAGCACCAACTAGACCCCAAATGGAGTCTATGTGCGAAAGAACGGGTTTTTAAAGTAAATTCTTAGGCCTTTTATGGCCCGGACGGCGGACGGCGAACGGCGGACGGACGTTTCAAATTTGGATTCTACGTACCTTGAAACGTAAAGTGACAAAGTTTGAGGGGGGGTTATAAAAATTTTTTGCTACACGGTCACATAGGCTAATTATTGGAAATAATGAACCAAAATATGAAATATTAATGGTGTTAAATAGCAGTGTACATGTACGGTGCACAATTAGGATGTAAATCTTAAATACGAAATATTTCCTAGGTATACAATCCCCATTCATTCACCAAAACATCACATCTTACATCAGCTGTTCGGCCATTTTGCCCCTGGTCAATTCAAAAGCCAAATGACAGTAGTGGTACTAATAGTTTGACTGCCTGAAACATCACTAATAGCCATCCATCTTATAAATACTAAAAGGTTTTTACCTTCTCTGCTACGTTTGTTAGGTATCACATTTCTCTCCAAAGTGTTCCAACAAACACAAAAGTGGGCGACCTCTGTGAGGAGCCCCGGGGGTCGATCTCAAAGCGATGTTGGAACAAAACTACTGTCGGTTACGATTGTTGGTAAACTCATTTCAAAACATTCCTTCCCAACGTCTATCGTCGTTGTTGTATAATTGTCACCCGTCCTCAGGAAAATGTCGAATGACCGAAAATATACGGGTAATAACAACTGATAATATAAACATGATTCGCTAGACAGAATTTGGTGTCTAAAACATATTAAAACCTTGGATGCGAATCAAAAGCTGGTGTTTTTAGAACAGCTCCTGAGTATATGAACTTCAAATCTGAAATTGTGTTATTGTTTATTTGTTTATTTGAATGACTGGAACGTTTCCTTTTCGGTTGGAGATGCCAAAAAAAGTAAGTAGATACCTCCAGTGGTTTCCAAGAAAAAACATGAACATGGAAAAATTTTTCCACGATATCTATATTTCTGACTTTATAGAGCCCGTCTAACAGCAGTGCTACCAACCAAGTGTGCCTATTCGTACTCCCTCTATTTGTATACTTTGCATTTCATAATTTCCTATCCTTTCTTCGTGTAATTATTCTTCTTCTTTTCAGTCCACCCACTTTCATCGATTCCTTGGCGTCCACGTTTGGAAATAAGTTGGTATCATTGAAGAAGTGTAGAAGAATAAGGAAAGGTTCGGACGCTGAACGATTTGTTTGAAAGAAGAATAGGTGGATTCTGATTCTGATGTGTTTGGTGAGTTAAAAATTACACTTATACTTGGAATTTTGAAATTATGTTTTCTTTCTTTTTTAGAATTTCAGAAAAAGGTCAGTTTTAATAAAAATTGAAATGTTTGAATGGTGTCACAAGTAATTTTGTGGAAGTCCATTTTTGTAGATTGGGAGAATGACTTCTATTCCACAATTAAATTGCAACTGCTTACAGGCATCATCAGGTAGATATCCTAAAACATAAAAAAAGAACTTGATAAAACCAAACTGATTCTCATGAATTACAGTGACAATTGACATAGATATTTTCGATTACAAATATAGGTAACCCATCAGGTGTAAAATGATTTAACTTACTTATCTATTATAACATTGCACAAGAAATTTCAATTTCAAAACACTAGACAAGAAACATTGTAACTGAAAAACTAACTGACGAACAGAAAACATAATTGGAAACATTTAAATGATAACTGTGATAAGAACAGCGTGAGCAACTTCACAGTGCAGCCAACCTTCTTCATGTGTTTGTAGGTTAGTGTGGCTTAGTTGTTATTTCCACAAATTTATTTCCTAAAGCACTCTTCATCACCTCTACCAAAAACAAACAAATGTTCATTCAACGTTTCTTCTTCACTATTCTTCACTGAGATCAAAATTTCTACAGCTTCTAGAGTAATCAGTCTTTTCCCATATTTTTCTGTATGGATAACATTAAATAAAAAAAATTAAAAAATAAATAAATAAAAAAAGATTTGTTTACACACTAACCTACAAACATATGAAGAAAGTTGGCTATACTGTGAAGTTGCTTACGCTGTTCTTATTACAGCTATCATTTAAATCTTTCCTATTTCGTTTTCTGTTCGTCAGTTAGTTTTTCAGTTACATTGTTCCTTGTCTAGTGTTTTAAAATATAAATTTCTTGTGCAATGTTATAATTGTTAAGTGAGTCAAATCATTTTTTATCTGTTGGGTTATATTTGTAATCAAAAATATCTAAGTCATTTGTCACTGTAGGTCATGAGAATTAGTTTGGTTTTATCAAGTCCTTTTCTTATGTTTTAGGATATCTACCTGATGATGCCTGTAAACAGGTGAAATTTATATTGTTGTCGCAATTTAATTGTGGAATAGAAGTCATTCTCCCTATCTACAAAAATTGAAATCTAAATTTTTTTTGCGGTTCAACCCTCTTAAGGTTATGATGTTTTCTCCTCCACATTTGCAATTGAAACTGCAACAGTCCAAGGTAGGCAGTAAAAAATATATCAACTCACGAGCTGAGGGGGGGATTCCGTAGAATCGAGATATCTGACGTCCACTGATTCAGTGCTGAAGCTGCAATCCGTCTTGACTCGTCTTCTCCAACCCGAACTAAATTCCGTTTCCTATTAGTCGAAAACCCGGACGATATCTCGGAGAACGTCCGGAATCTCCGTGATCTCCAAAGAACTGCCATTCGGGCAATATAACTCGGTAACTTCGACTCCCCGAAAGACGAAGGAAAAAAAATATAATTAAAGAAAACAACAATCGGAGGATATTTCCCTGGGGAGTTGGGGCGTCCGCTTGGCGCGTGCCAGGACCCCCACTACCGCAGTATCTCGCCAGATAAGTTCAGCTCGGAAGACTCCTTGTGGCACGCGGCTCAGCCTGCTGATATCAGCCTACGTGAACACAAAATTACGAATACGCGCTTTCTTTTGAAAACAATCCCGAGATGAACGACCCTTCTACAGTTCGGATGGCCTTTTTTGTTTAGTTTCGCGGGATCGTGATAAAGCCCCCGCCCCAACCTCGTATAAAACCCAACCCAAATTCGGAGGGCTCACTCTTTTTTTCGTTGGTGCGCCACAATGTTCGCGAAGTTGTTGTGCCTCTTCGTCGTAATTCAGGTAAAGTCTTCCGATTTTCTAATATAAGTACAGTGCAATTAGGGTCGTTTTCTTAAAATTCTACCCCCACCTTTTCGCCACATTATTGATAGATTATGACCTGATAAGGATTGTTGATATCATCCATCAAAAGACCTGATGACCACCCACATTTTGGTAAAATTTAATCATCATCTTCCAAGATGTCCCGTTGCCACAATGATGTAATTCGCCACAACACCTGCACTACGCCATACCTCCACCACCGTCAGTACCCTTGAAAACAGGTGAAATTTTTAAATTATGGTGGACAAATTACGCATCTTATGAGAGAATGTAGAGAATGTGTTGCCAATATTGCATTGTGTGTTTTGGCTAATCAATTCTGACATCATGCTTTCCCATACATCCCTACTCTTTTTGGTATAAAAACTTACCATTCTCTACGCCACTACGCCATACCTCCACCCCCATCAGTATCCTTGGAAATATAAGGAGTTCTTACTATTGGTGGACAAATTAAGCATATAATAAGAGAATGTAGAGAATGTGTTGCCAATATTGCATTGTGTGTTTTGGCTAATCAATTCCTCGCCCATTCATACCCATTTTGGTTACTTACAATTTTCGTTGAGCTAGGCCATGATCTGATATCATTCTTTGTGGATATCATCTATCAAAAGACCTGATGACCACCCGAATTTTGGTAAAATTTAATCAGCATCTTCCAAGGTGCTCCGTTGCCACAAATATGAAATTCGCCACAACACCTGCACTACGTCATACCTACACCACCATCAGTATCCTTGAAAATATAAGAAGTTTTTAATGTTGGTGTACAAATTACGCATCTTATAAGAGAATGTAAAGAATGTGTCGCCAATATTGCATAGTGTGTTTCGGCTAATCAATTCTGACATCATGCTTCCCGATACATACCTACTCTTTTTGGTATAAAAACTTACCATTCTCCTTGAGTTGGATTATGTTCCGATATCATTGTTTGTGGATATCATCCATCAAAAGACCTGAAGGCCACCCAAATTTTGGTAAAATTTTATCATCATCTACCAAGATGCTCCGTTGCCACAACGATGAAATTCACCACAACCCTCTTCGCCATACCTCCACCACCATCAGTATCCTTGGAAATAAATGGTGGACGAATTAAGAATCTAAGAGAATGTAAGTTTTTAGTCAATAATGCGAAATGCCATATCAATATGGCATTATTATTGACTTGGCTAAAAAGATATGATACCATTCTTCCCCCACTGTTTTTGGTGTAAACAATTTTTCCCAAGGGTGACTATGCTCCTATGTTACTGTTTATTGACTGCATAGTCAAAAACCCTAAGACCACCCAAAATTAGGTAAATTGTCAGCATCTTTCAAAACTCTCCATCAAATTTTCCATACCCCCCTCAAACTGACTTCAATCATAAACTTACTTTCTTAGGACCATCTTCAGGAATATGAGGGGTTTTTATACCTAAACATTGGTGGCCAAGAAGCACTTTATAAAATAATGCACTTTTTGTCAAAAATGCGCAAGCCATATCCATTCGGCATTATGTAATATGCCCACATATTCTGAAATCATTTTGGTTGACATACAATTTTCTCTGAGCTAAAATATGTTCCGGTATCATTGTTTGGGTTTCCATAAACAAAAGACCACTCAAATTTGGATAAATTTTACTCAGCATCTTCCAAGATGCACCGATGAATTTACCACCTCCCCTCACGCCCACGTACTCCCCCCACTCAATTTGGCTACGTTAAATCTACTTACCACTTCTAGTATCCTTGGAAATATTAGGGTCATACACATATTGATGAAATAATTAAGCATTTAATAAATAAATAAAAAAGTATGTTTATTGTCAATATTGCGTCACGCCGTATCAATATTGCCAATATGTGATTTAGTTGACTAGTCCTGACATCATGCCTCGATTTTGTAACGTCTGATACAAAAAATGGTTTTCATCAGTGTTGCCATAGCAACATACCACATATGATTTGTCTGAACTGATCTGATTTCATGCCTCAATTTGTCAGCATCTGGTCGAACAACGTCTGATGCAACAAATGGTTTTCATCAATATTGCCATAGCAACATAGGTACCACATGTGATTGGTCTGAACATTCATTTCTGAAGCCATGACGAAATCCAGCTCTATTTAGATTCATCAGCCAATGAACAAGAGTAAACATTAAAACACTTTTTCATTGTCTTCCTACTGCAAAGGGAAGCACGTTGCTCACCCTGGGCTTTTTGTAAATTGTCAATATTGCGTCATGCCGTATCAATATTGCCAATATGTGATTTGGTTGACTAATCCTGACATCATGCCTCGATTTTGTAACGTCTGATACAACAAATGATTTTCATCAATGCTGCCATAGCAACATACCATATATGATTTATCTGAACAGAACTGATATCATGCCTCAATTTGTCAACATCTGAACGAACAACGTCTGATACAACAAATGGTTCTCATCAATACTGCCA
Organism: Adelphocoris suturalis; assembly: GCA_030762985.1. NCBI lineage: Eukaryota > Metazoa > Arthropoda > Insecta > Hemiptera > Miridae > Adelphocoris > Adelphocoris suturalis. The sequence continues at coordinate 145,912,876 of CM061041.1, read as the reverse complement.
TATCAACATACCACATGTGATTGGTGTGAACATTTCTGAAGCCATGACGAAATCGGGCTACAGTATATCCTGCTCAATTTAGATTCATCTGCCAATGAACAAGAGTAAACATTAAACACTTTTTCATCACAGATCTGATGTCATGCCTCAATTTGTCACCATCTGATCGAACAACGTCTGATGCAACAAATGGTTTTCATCAATATTGCCATAGCAACATAGGTACCACATGTGATTGGTCTGAACATTTCTGAAGCCATGACGAAATCGGGCTACAGTATATCCTGCTCTATTTAGATTCATCTGCCAATGAACAAGAGTAAACATTAAACACTTTTTCATCACAGATCTGATGTCATGCCTCAATTTGTCACCATCTGATCGAACAACGTCTGATGCAACAAATGGTTTTCATCTATATTGCCATAGCAACATACCACATGTGATTGGTCTGAACATTTCTGAAGCCATGATGAAATCGGGCTACATACCTACTACTACTACTACTACGTACTACTATTTAGATTCATCTTCCAATGAACAAGAGTAAACATTAAACAGTTTTTCATTGTCTTCTTACTGCAAAGGAAAGCACGTTGCTCACCCAGTTTGAATGTTCGAACAAAAATTCTGCAACATGATTCAAATCGCCAAAACCTGTTCCTATAAGATTTTATTTTAAATTTCTTTTTTCCAGCATGGAACATGTTTTTAGCATTAGAACCATACTTGGTTTTAGACTAAAACCAATTCGTTGGTAGGACTTTACTTCTACCTTAGTTTCGATCCCTCAACTGCGTCTTATTGGAAAGCTCTTGAGCTCTTGAGAAGAAGAAAACAAAACAGGGATATTAAAAATGCTAAATTTTATTAAATTTTTAATTTTATTTCAAATATAAAACAGACTACTGTATGTTGAATAGCTGGCAGTTTTACAACTTATTTGTGGTAATTTACAAATAAATAATACTGACATAAATAATATTAGGTACAAAAGAATCTAGACAAAAGATAAAACTGACCAGGTAAATATTGATCACACGATCAATGACAACTTAATTGATGTATAATATAAAGACATCAATCAAATGAATTCAATCATTCAAATCAATAATTCAATCAAATCAAATCAATCAATAAATCAAAAATAATTTAGGTACAGTTCGGTTTGAGTGTTCAAATTATCATTCGGGATCGTGAAATCGGGAAACGCAAAGCAAAACCCATGTTAGGTCCCCCAAAAAGGTTCGTTCTCCCGAAAGTAAAAAAAATCACGAAAAAATCCTTCTTACAATGGAAAATTCCCAAAACCTGTTATTGACCTCTCAGTCAAAAGCTCTTACAAAATGGTATTGGGAAAAAATTGAAAATTAATAATTCTAGGCAATGGTAATTTCGTTCGCTCCGAAAAAATTCCCCACTTATTTCGTCTTACCTAATCTTCAGGAAGAGTTCTATCTGATAAAATTAAATTTTGCATTTTTAAATTTAGTTTATTCTACATTACACGATAACCCAATAAAATTGATTGTTATTGTAACCCACGATGCTGAAGTTTGATATTTATGCATGCATTATGTAATAATTCCGAAAATAAGTGGTGTGTCGTGGCGCGTAGTGTGGATTGGGATAAGTGTCACGGAGTTACTCGAGTTGGGTATCTCAGCAGGAGTGATCCGTGGTATCACCGTTCATTTAGTCTTTTACCTTAATTTGTGGTCATTCTAGAGAGGCACTTCCTTAAATCCCTCTCTCCCTATTCAGAATTCTTAAATTTCCTCAATCCCAAGGCTCGGCAAAGAGTAAACATTTTTTGAGCTGCTTTTCTTTTTAACATAAAACCCAAGCATGAAACTTAATCGCCCCATAAGGTCATAACATTCTGGACAGACTTAGTGACATGGTATACAGCTATGACGTGGCCTCGCTAATGGCTTAAGGTTAAATCCTGCAAAAACCCAAACTATTATATTTTCCCGGAATAAGTTGAGATTGACAACTCTTCCCAATATATACCTAAATTCTATCTTAATTCCTTACAGACACAATGTAAAACATTTGGGAGTTCTTTTGCAGTCTTTTCACATTGATTTACTTTGCCAAAGAGCATATGGAGCATTGCATTCCCTGCGTGAACTTTCATTTTACTCCAAAATGTTTAAAATCCCAACTTGTGAAGTCACTGGTCCTGCCATTGCTACCATATGGTGAAATCCTTACGTTTGGAAAGCTTGAATTTTTCGGCGCAAGAACGGAATTTTTATCTCAATCCTAAGGAGAGTTATCGTCTGGAAGGATATATATATATATATATATATATATATATATATATATATATATATATATACATATGAAAAAATCAAAAAATTTGGACCCATTGCAATTTGTTCATTTTCCACGAAAATTTAAAAATAAATAGAATTGGCAGTACGACTATACTGATTAAAAAAATAGTAGTGCCAAATAACAGCATTTCCAGATATTTATACCATAAGTTGTGTTGGATATTTGTTCCATAAGTTGTGTTGGAATGTTCTATTGATTATATTCTATTTATTATATTGATATATTGGCACTATTTCTTAATAAAAACTAATTATTTAATTTCATGAAATTGTCTAACGTTTTATACGTATTAGAATCGTACCTTCTTAATTACTTAATTTATTAAATATATTGCTAGAATTGCCAGAATTATGTGTCCAAGTCTCAACTAATCAGGTTGAAGGAATTTCATGGAATCAGAATTTCATTAATTTAATTTTTTGTTTCAGGTCTCATTGGCCTGTGACTACGGTTATGCCGGTGCTGGCTGTGGCTGCGGCTACGGCTATGGAGCAGGTCCCATTGCTGCTGGCGGCGACGGTATCAACGTAGCCACCGGAAACTCTGCTGCTTGCGCCACAAGTGCCGCCGTCAACTCTGCCTCTCTCGGCGGTTGTGGTCTTGGTGGACTCGGAGCCTGGAACGGCGTTTACGGAGGTTATGGTGGTTACGGAGTTGGTGCTCCCTACGGTTACGGAGTTGCTGGAATCGGAGGCGCCTGCGGCGCCAACCTCGGCTGCCAAAACCGCCTCAACACCGTCGTCACCGACTGCACCAACGAGGTCCCCGTCGTCCACAAATACATCAGAAACAAGGAGGAGGTCTGCACGAAGCACGTGCCTGTGCTGGACAGCCACTGCACCCACCAGGACGAGAAGATCATCCGTCACGCCCCCGTCGTCCGCAAGTACTGCCGCACCGTCATGGAGGCCCGCACCCACCACGTCCCCGTCGTCAGGTCCCGCTGCAGGACCGTCGTCGAGCCCTACATCACCCACGTTCCCTGCGTCCAGCGCTACTGCCGCCCCGTCGAGGAGGCCGAGCTGAAGCAGGTGCCCGTCGTCCAGACCTGCCGTCGCCCCATCACCATCAAGACCGTCCGCCACGTCCCCGTCGTCGTCAGGCGCTGCAAGCCCGTCCTCGAAGCTCACATCACCTCCGTCCCCATGAAGCGCAGGTACCTCCAGAACGTCTGCGAGCCCACCTGCGCCTCCGCCGGCCCCTGCTGCTGCGACTGCCCTCAACCCGTCTGCGCCCCCTCATGCGCTTGTTGCTAAGCAACCCATCAATAACTTGATCCTTGCTTTGAAACCCTCGACACTTGTGTCATGTCCAATAAATTTATTCGCAAAACACCATAAACTCAAATTGTGTCTTCATTCCACCTTCTATTCTATTTTTGATATAAACTATAGATTGATTGATTGATTGATAAGTTTATTGATCTGTACAATTTTGGACTATAAAGTCCACTCTTACAATTATACAGAAAAATATATAAATGAATTCAATAAATTATAAGTCAGGTTAAGATAATTACAGCATAGATATAACGTTATGGTATCGCCTCGGGTTTCGCAATTTCTCCAAATTGTTTCTTAAATGATGCCACAGTAGCTAGTTTGAATAAATCAGGGTGTTCATTCAGCAATTTGACACTTTGAATGAGGAAACTCTCTGAATAAATTTTGGTCCTGTGTTGAGGTATTTGGTATAGATTTCTAACATTTCTTGTTTCAACATCATGAATGGTAGTTCGATTTATGTACATTTTTGCTAAATATTCTGGTCTAGAAAACTTTGAAATTTTATAAGTAAGTACGGCTAAATTGAGTTTCCATCTTTCCTTTATTTTTTGCCATTTTAATTGTTCATAGTATGGTGTGACGTGATCGCTAAGACGCAATTTAAAAATAAAACGAATTGTGGCATTTTGCGCCTTTTGCAACGTGTCGATATCTTCTTCATTTATATCGCACATTACGCATGAAGAATAGTTAAAATAAGGCATAATTAAGCTCATAATAAGTTTTGGTTTTTGCTCATAATAAGAGAGAGATAGAAAGAGAGGGATAGAAAGAGAGAGAGAGAGAGAGAGAGAGAGAGAGAGAGAGAGAGAGAGAGAGAGAGAGAGAGAGAGAGAGAGAGAGAGAGAAAGCATGCTTCTATTAACAATAATAATATTTTGTATGCAATAGCAATGTCCCTACGTAAGGAACGTCAGCCGAGTTCGCGCCTTCAATAATACAAATATCCTAACTATTGAACTACTTAAATATTTGGGCAATTTAATCACTTTTACTTATAAAATGATAACGATGAGTAAAAATGTACATATTTACATAATACATACAAAGTGAAACGGTGATTGTAATCCGTCCGAAATCAGGGTAAACATTCTCGATGTGCTCACTATTAGCATGAATATGCTTTAGCCGTGACCTAACTACCGAAAAATGTCCCACGAGAGTGCAACGAAAGTAGCGCCAATAATTGTGATGATTTCCGCTTACAACCGAGTCGTTGCTAGGGATATGATACTTCGTCGTTTTTCATCCCACAAAATTCGTTGACCATTCGTTCGAAAGCTCTCGATTTATCCAACCATACTATATTAACTACTGCGAAGTGCGTGGCCAACAAGCTGAGTTATGAGCATGGTTATATGAATAATTGTTTACACACAGGTGATCATTCTCAATTATTGATATTGTGAACATGATTGCAACCGCTTGTTAATTTCTGATGATTTCATTGAGCTGGTGTTTCGATTATGTGATTCATAGCAGGTGATCCGAATATTGCGAGAACGGTTAGATTTGTGAAGCGGTGGTTAAATTATTTTAATAGGTAATTTCTATACTTTACACTATAGGAAGCTGTAATTTCGTATTTAGCCTCTTTAGCCTCTTTCTATAATAAAGTGAATGTTTACTCGCGAGTTTCTATTAGGAGATCATCATCTCACATGAGCTCAATCGTCGTGATCATTTCTATAATAAAGTGAATGTTTACTCGCGAGTTTCTATTAGGAGATCATCATCTCACAAGAGGTCAATGGTCGTGATCATTTCTATAATAAAGTGATAGCGAGGAGCTAAAACATGATTCCATGTTTTAGGATTGATGGCAGAATGATAAACAGAGTTCAGAGGCCGATGGGGGGTCGGGTTCAGAGAATCGACGAGGAGTGAGTCGTGTACGGCTAAAGCATATTCATGTTTTTTAATTTTAGCCGTCAGGCTCAAAGGAACTGTGGCTTTTTTTTTTTCTTGTAAAATAAGTTCCTACGTGAATATCATATTATCAGCCGTCGCGTAGACTATCATGACATTTGAAATTTAAATGCGATTGTACTCCCTAACAGCCCTATATCTTAGGAGACAAGCTACGGTACAAAATCTTACTAGTGAGAGTCTCAATAACTCTTCAAAATAAACTCGCGACATTTCTCTAACACTAAAAATTTGTAACCTTACGCTAGTTACGCTTGTTGCTAAGCAACCCATCTTGATCCTTGCTTTGAAACCCTCGACACTTGTCTCATGTCCAATAAATTTATTCGCAAAACACCATAAACTCAAATTGTGTCTCCATTCCACCTTCTATTCTATTTTTGATAAACTAAACAGCCCTAGACTATCATAATTCAACTCTCAGTTAATCAAGTACTTATATCAAAAAGAGTTATTTTAAGTACTTATATCCATGGTATGATAAGTACTTATATCCATGAGAGAACTCTTCCAAAATATGAAAGAAGCAATAATTCCGAACATTTAAGCATATCAAGGAACATCCTTGAACTTGGGTGTACACAATAAAAATTACACTTTTAATTAAAAACATTTTACTTTAAAACAAGTCGTTTTTTCGCAACTCCTTTCTTGGCCAGAAATTCAGCTTTCTTGGCCTGTCGTTGCGCTGTACCCCCAAAATAGACTCGCGCCTATGGCGGGAAGGTTTTGATTGTGTACCTGAGGGTTTTCGCTGTCTAAACCGTGGCTAAATAATTACTCAAATCACAATCAAAATCGCAAAGTGCATCGTAATGGGATCAAGAAACCTTCCCGTCATAGGAACGAGTCTACTTTGGGGGTTGACGGCAAATTCTTGCGGAACATGAGGTTCGCCAAGAAACACAACCTGAAGCCCAAACGTGCAGCGCAACGACAGGCCAAGAAAGCCGAATTCCTGGCCAAGAAAGGAGCTGCGAAAAAATGACTTGTTTTAACGTAAAACGTTTTTAATAACGTAGTGTAATTTTTATTGTGTACACCCAAGTTCGTGATGGAAAATTCTAGGATGTTCCTTGATATACTTAAATGATTCGTACAACATTCCGATTGTCATAAATAAATAGTTCATTATTAAATCAAGTAGATTTCAGTGTAGTGATTGATAATAATGATAACAAATATTTCACCAGCCAACTTTGCTGAAAAAATATGAATACCTATATGGGGTGCCTATATTTTCCGTTCAGAAGTTCACCTCAACGTCAATCCATATGAAAACCGATTGCGATGACATGTAAGATAAGTAATATCAACATGATTTCAATCATGATCTCTCGAAGCTTTGAGGTTAGCTTATAGCTTAATCAATTCTTTAGCTGATCAAAACGGAAATTAATGAAAAAATGTTGTCTATTTCCACGAAAAATAAAGAGTTACAATTTTATAACATTGATAATATTATATTATTGATAACATTGTATTTATTTATTTTTTGTGGAAATAGACAACGTTTTTTCACTAATTTCCGTTTTGAAATGGGTTTCCACAACTTCGTCGCGAGCGATTTAGTTCGCTGATATAATTGATTAGGTTTTCATTGCACTTTACCAGTCCGAGATCTATAATTATTATTATTAACACTTAAAGCGCCATGTTTATCAAATTGATTCAAATCAAGTTGTCACCCACGCGCCGCGCGGATCAATCTGATACAATCTTAGTTCACGCCAGGAGGCCATTGTACCAAAACGATACAAGAGTTTGGGGACGGTTTGAAGCTTCTTGAATCATCCTGATACCAGGTTTGAATTGATTTCAATGGAGTTCTGACCTTGTCTGGCTTCACACTGTCACTTGGCATAGTTGGCCCGAGCAAAAATTTGCAACAACAATTCTTCATTTCTTAGGCTGTTTCAAATACTTGTGAAGCCACTGGGGTAAATTTAGCAGTAAGAATAGTGATGTTTTTTGCCAGTTCCTAAATTCGCAATGCGCTGTTGAATGAAGAGTTCTATTCTTTCATTTCTCCCGGGAAACTCGGGGAAAATAACTTGTATCATATTTATACAAATTGGCGCCGGACCAGGGAAAAAAACATGAATTACCAGCACGAGGCCACGTGTACAAATTTGATACAACCACCATTTTAGCTGATTTACATATTGATCATGGAGAAAAATTAATAAAAATGTAATAGATGGTCATACAAATGTAAAAAAATGGAAAAAACGGATTTGTCCAGGGGTGTGACGCATCCCAAACTGGCATGGAATGAGGGAAAACGCCTCTGTTGTCGGCCTGTCGCTTTAAGTGTTAATCACTACCATTAGATAAATACAGATAAAGTCTTATATTACTGACACTAGTATAGGTGCCGCTATAATATGGCAAATTTCATTAGTTTCTGGTAAAAAAAATAAAATTATTTGTTGCTGAAAGTTCTTTTGAATAATCTCACATAACGAAGAATAGAGATCAGGCTACTTATCGTGAGCTACCTTATGACCAAAATCGTAATCCCAAATTTTACTGCAAGGCAGTATTGCCAAAATTTGCTCCTTTCACGTCATTTTTTGGCCTAATTATTCATATTCATTCATCTATGATATTCACTCATTCATGATGATGATTACTTGAATGAAACTATCTCGATGGCCTCCAAAATCACATTCCGCAATATCACTGATCACTGCTAGGCAGTATTGCCAAATTATGCTTCTTATATCGTAGTTTTTGGCCTAATTTATTATTCATATTCCTCAATTCCGTATCTTCTAAGTGCTGTAGTTCATCCATCCAATGTTTCTAATCATGATGATTACTTAAATGAAACTATCTCGATGGCCTCCAAAATCACATTCCGCAATTTCATTGCTAAGCAGTATTGCCAAAATATGCTCCATTCACGGCAGTTTTTGGCCTAATTTATTATTCATATTCCTCAATTCCATATCTTCCAAATGCCAGAGTTCATCCATCCAATATTTGTCATTAGTGATTACTTAAATGGATCTATCTCGATGGCCTCCAAAATCACATACCGCAATTTCACTGCTAGGCAGTACTGCAAAATTACTCGTATAAGCGTATACCGTAGTTTTTGGCCTAATTTATCATTAATATTCCTCAATTCCGTATCTTCTAAGTGCTGGAGTTCATCCAGCCAATATTTCTCATTATGGTGATTACTTAAATGGAGCTATCTTGATGACTTCCAAAATCACATTCTGCCATTTTACTACTAGGCAGTATTGCCAAATTATGCTTCTTATACCGCAGTTTTTGGCCTAATTTATCATTCATATTCCTCAATTCCGTATCTTCTAAGTGCTGGAGTTCATCCAGCCAATATTTCTCATTATGGAATTCCAAAATCACATTCCGCAACAACACTACTAGGCAGTATTGCCAAATTATGGTCCTAGTACCGTAGGCAATATTGCCACATTCTATTCTAAATCTCTTCCAAGTCCTGATATTCATTCATCTTCATGCGCTAATAAATTCCGAGCTTTCAAGGTCGTTGAGCATGTTGCACCATATTGTCCAGAAATTCTCGTATGATTTGATATAATCATAATAATAAATACATTGGAATAAGATACATCCTTAAATATATTCTCTTACTGAAGCAAAAATCTGTATAGATGAACAAATTTATCGCAGTATCCCACGATTATCATTATTTTTTCTCTTACTGGACAAAATTGATTAATCAGTATATTGTTGAATGTATCTATCAAGTTATATCTTCATGGTTCTCTTGATTGTAGAGAAAACTTGCTATAACTTCTGTTCTATATGTTAGAGCTCTTTAATTCTGGTCTGAAAGACGTAAATATGGCAGCCATTTGCATAGTATGTTTTCTTCCAATGTTAGGGTCAAATCAGAATTGTCGTCCCTTTTAAAGGATTTTAATAATGCGACGCATTTCAGCGGAAATCTCCCTAAGAAAGAGGCTGGATATAACGTATAGACCTTATAAATATATTTTGTAAAACTTCGATTGCATTGCTGGAAGTATTTAAGTAGGTATGTGATAATTCTTACATTCATCATTCTTGAATCTTGATAATTCTTGAAATCTTCAAATTTTCGCCATGAACATGCCAAAATCGGTGTACTTGAGGGTCGAAGTATCGTCGTAGTACATGGCTTCCAAACTGGAGGCGTTGCGACATCACTGCAGGCTGACACTTTAGTGACAAATGTATTGATGAACTACAGTAGACACTACACCAGACACTAGACAATTGTATACTGAGCTGGTCGTACTCGATTTCCGTTAGTTATCTCGTTGTTCGAATTAAGGAGGTCATCTGTTTGTAGGTCCTAATGATAGAACAGAACTGAAATCTCTTAGCCAATACTGAATTACTTCATATGAAAAACTAATGTTTGATGAATCTGATGGTTCCTAATTATAGCAGAAAAAGTGTAAGCTACCTTGTGTTTGTATTTTATAAACCGAAACCTCACCAAACACACTGCAAATGTTTGAAAACATTAAGTAAATACCTACCACCTAATTTTTTACTTGCTACCTAATAGTCCTGTTCTAAAAGTCTAGTTTTAAACGGAGTCCCCCCCTCAGCTAATCGCACAAGCTCGCTTCTTCATTGTTATCCAGCAGTTCCACAGGATCTATTTAGAGTTCACCGTAGTGAGATTTAGATTTTCTTTATTTCTTGCTTTTCATACAAATTGTACATTGCAATCGTAATACATAATGGTATGGTAAATTATAGAATTAGATGGAACAGGAATAAGCGAGTAAGATACCAAAAATTACTGTGGGGAGTGAGGACATGAAAGGAAACCCTCACGCCCAGCCGACCGGCTGCCAACCAGACCGGCCCCGGACCCTACCCACCATGGCGGCTTCCCGGACAGTGCAACTGGCGATGGGAAGTGCCACAGAAACGGTGGATTCCCTCACCCCCGAAGCCAGGCCAATCGTGCATTGTACTACGCTGCAGTGCGCAACTACAACAACATAGCGCCAACGGGGGGCCGCACTATTGTCCAGTGTAATAGTTTGTAAAAAGCAGAGACTACGTAGTTAATAGAACTCCGAATGTAAAGTTTACTTTTTAATTCTAATAAAAACACATGTAAAATACCAAGTATCTGGTAAATCGAACAATATTGAAGTATTATGAAGACGCTTTAACTTGAATTTCCACATCCAGGAACCACAAAAAGTGGTAAACACCTTTAGAATCAGTTAAAAAAATCTGAATTTTTGCACAAAGGTTCTGTTTGGTCCCTATTCAGTCCAAACATCTCACCTGCCCGATTACTCCACATCTAAGGGTGAATAAATGGGTGTAAATATGAGTTTTCGGTGTTTTTGGTTACATAGGTTGTTTTCGATGTTATTTTGGAGGTACAATAGATCAAGGTGGGTCCAAAGTCGACCACTCCTCACCCATGGGTGCTATAGATGAAATTGGGTACAAGAATGGGAGATTTTGAGGGTTTCAGTTACATAAGCATGTGGGGTCTCGTGGAATTTGTTTTGTGGGTGCTGAATCCATTGCAACTAGCCCCAGCATACTTTTCCGGTACCAAGATATTTTCCTTCCGTTTTCTGGAAAAATAAGCCATGTTATATGACTGGAACTTTTGCTACTGGAGCAGATTTTCAATTGCGATGTCTTTTTTATCGAATTTTTGAAGAAAATTAAGCTATTGCTCTCGCCTCAAAATTTGTAGAATGTGAATTTTTGAAAACATTTTATGCATAAATCCGTTTCAGGCTATTCTGAATCATATTCTGAAGTTTAACGCATTTTTTAATGTATGTATGTATGTATGTATATATGTATGTGTCATTCCAGACGATAACTGTCCGTAGAATTGTGCTAGAAACTTCAAACCAATTTTAAAATGTTAAGGACACAAAAGTTCAAGTTCGTTGGCCAGCATGATCGGATTACATCTTCGGGTTGAAATTTTCAAAAATGTAGTCAAAATTTTCAAAATAGCCTGTTTTTTGCGATTTGTTGTGCGAAATAATTTTTTCAGCATACTAATATGTGGTATATTCGGAATCAGCGTAAAATTTTCTATAAGAATATGTATCAAGTTTTCAAAAATTTCAAAGTTGAAAAATCAGTCAAAAATCGAAGATTTCTTCAATAATTCGCTCATGGAGTCATGGTGCATGACTATACTTTTTTTAGGTTTAAGCCGCACCTCAACCAAAAGGGTCATTAGCGGCATTGAACAAGGTGTCTAAAGGGACACTGGAAGTGGCACAATTCTAAGGGCAGCCAAGTTATGATGTCAACAATCGGGAATGGGGTCGGAACTAATAAAGCGCCTCTATCGCCGAGCTTTCGAAAAATGTATTTTCTTCTTCAGGGCTCAAGGGCTCCTAGTGCTAATGAGAAGTGCCACCCCTCATCCTCACAGTCAATACAGAAGAAGGAAAACCAAAAGAAGAACAATCCACGCTATTGCAGTTAATATGAAAATTAAAATAAGCACCAGCTATCAACAACTACTCAATAAATATCTACATAAAACAACTATTATAACAATTCAACAAACATATATCATTAGGCTTAAACAAATAAATATATATATAAATAAATATAGGCAGGAACAAATTGTTTTCAACAAAACATATACTATCACAGAAAAGGTTTTTCTGTGATAGTATATTTTGTTGAAAACAATTTGTTCCTGCCCTATATTAATTGCTGTTTATATATATATATATATATATATATATATATATATATATATATATGTTCTTCTTGTGCCTGGATTGTTCTTCTTTTGGTTTTCCTTCTTCTGTATAGACTGTGAGGATGAGGGGTGGCACTTCTCATCAGCACTTGGAGCCCTTGAGCCCTGAAGAAGAAAATAAATTTTTCGAAAGCTCGGCGATAGAGGCGTTTTATTAGTTCCGACCCCATTCCCGATTGTTGACATCATTGCTCATAGTTGGTCGATCTTGACATAATTTGGAAGCCATGTTGGCATCCTTGACTAGAAAGGAGTACCATCATGGACTCCACTGGCAACTCGGAGGGGGGAAAAATGAAGGTTACAGTGATGACCACTGTTTAGCCCCCAAAAGGATTAAAAAAACGCCAGAAAAAAAGTAACGCAGCTAAGACTAGATGTAAAATAGGCTAATAACTACATACAATATGCTCCTATGTACAATCAGCAAAGTGAAATAAAACTACGACTAGATGTATATAAATAAATCACAGATCAGATATCACAGTTCGTAGTAGAGCTCAGCGGATCTCAGGTACAACATCATGGATCGGACCTTGTCTGGTCCGGACAAAACGTCAACCCACTGACGGGGGCTGATGCTGGACTCGGAGGTCCACAAGGGCTGGGCAGTCCCCCAGAAAGTGGCGGATGGACAGATCACCCCACACCTCCCACACACAATCTCGAGCTTCTCCACTAAGTAGGTGTCTGTGAGTAAGACAGGTATGGCCAGTGGCAATCCGGTTGACCACTATTCGATCCCTCCTTGGAAGTAGGGTTACGAAAGGGCCCACTGGGCTCAAGTCCTGATGGAAACCACGCAGACCAGTGAACTCACCCTGCCATTGCTCATGCCAAATTTAATTGGCTTTGTGGTGCATGTAGGAGATTTGATCCTCTACGCGTATAGGCAACATATCAACGGAGTTATCACCAATAATTCTTCTAGCAAGGGCATCTGCACACTCATTGCCATGAATACCACATGGCTCGGTACCCACATAAAAGTTATCGTTGAGCCCAATGTCTTGGCTTGGTGTATGATGTTATTGTTATTGGTGTATGGTGAAATGGTATTGTCACAGCGGAATTTAAGGGGGGTGATGACGATTGGCTGCAAAAATATGCTGAGTTTTGAACATTTTCCGGAAAAGTTGTAATTTCTTGATTGGTTTATGCATGGGACCTCGAACAAATTGCATTCAACTCAGCGTTGAAATAAAGTGCAAAATCATGTGCCACGCTTGGGGTTTACATCATTATCTACTTATTTTGTTGGACATCGATAATATGCGAAAACGAATAATGTAAACTGGTTGGCTGTATTGAACGTTCAGAGGGCAGCAGACTAAATCTCAAACTGTTGAGACATTTTTTTTTTTTTTTTTGGAGCCGGAGCTTAGGAGCTTTTGAAAAAACTGCCAAGTGAGAGGGTAAATTGATAAAAAGTTAAAAATACAACGAGGAAATAAAGTATTTGCTAACTTCCTCGACATGAATCTCAATGTCGACTGTTATATCTATGTTGATACCTAAATGTTGCACGTATTTTTTTTAAATCGTGTTTTATATTAGTACTACCTTCCTAAAAGTTTTTTTTTTTTTGAAATTTTGTTGTTACTGTAATATTTTTGTTGACACATAAATGTCTAAAATAACTAGCCTCAAGGCTCTCTTGACCGACATGTGTGGTTACCAATCTCATGAGTGTTTAGAGACCAATAGTTTCGCAGCCTTCGGAACTCCTTGCAGGGCAACCAGTCGCTTTTGGTAATATTCACAACTTCAGCAATCATAAGCACTAGTAGTATTTGTTATCTACTGTCATTTTTCAATTTATTATTGATCCATTTTTGAAATTTTGCCCCAAATCCTCCCTGAGTCATCCGTAAACCTCCCCAAAATCCTCCCCCATTCAAGAAAAAATACAAAATTTGGGGGGGAAAACTCCTAAATTGGTAACACTGATTGTTATCAGCCCGATCATTATCAGTAACCATCAGTCACTCAGCTATCAGCGGCTCACTTGGCTGTTCGCAGTGAAAACCAGTTGCGCTCCAAATTAGCAGCTGTAGCAATCTCATAAACACAATCAAACTACACCATAAAAGGCAGAACAAAATTATGATGACAACTAGTTTCACGGCTCCTTCATTCTTATTAAGATAAGTTACATTCATCTTTCAACAATACCTGTTGAGTAGAAGGGATTATGCTCTGGAAATACTCGGAATCGGACTCCTCAGCACTAGGTAGAGTCTTCCAGCAGTCCCACTAACACCATTCAAAAAGGAAAGAAGATAAAATAGAAATGAAACTAGCCTCGAGGCTCTCCTGACTGACATCAGGCACGTAGCCAGAGGGGGGGTCCATGGGGTCCGGATCCCCCCCCCCCCCCTCTAAATTTGGGGATGAATTAAAAAATTATTCATGGTTAGGGTATTATCTATTATTTCACTAGCACGAACTATCAACAGAGAATATTCGTCTGATGTGAAATTCTTCAGAAATTATTTTTAAAATACTCATAGGTTCTGCTAATAGCTCCAATACGTAGAGGTAAGATTCCTGAGATAAGAAGTTAGATATTTCGGTACACGGACATGGGTCATGTATACGACCTTAAAGACAGATCTACGCCTCTAGCACTATACCTGAACAACCCGTGTAAGCCCTGCCGTGTAGCAACTCTTCATACCTTTCAGCACTCCACATTTTTATTATGGTGTTCAGAAGCCTTCTGACATCTTCCCCTGGAGAAATTCCTTTCTCTCTCTGGAGGGCAGTACTACAGAGGAAGAAAATTCTCTCCGAATCTCGTATTCCCTCGGCTAGCCCTTTCACTTCATCAGCAAGGAGTGACACGCCGACCGCTCCCTGAGGTAACTCGTACTGCTTTCCTTGCAGACGCATGGCTCTCTGCTACAGCATGTCCCATCTTAATGTGGTTCAGTCTCCTGGAGAATTTAACATCCCATCCTCGAAGCCTCTTATGAAATAGTTCTGAATAGGATCAGCATTTGGTATTGATATTACTTTGAGTACCACGGTTGGTATTCAGGTTCGCAATATTGGATGTCTGGAGCGTATATTTATGTAGAGTGAGTTCTCTTCTTATAAAGCCTCTTGAACAATGGGGACATTGGGTTGCATTGTCTCTTTGACTATTCACCAAGGTATCATCCATGTTACTGAGCTACATAATTACGTTGCTCCAACGATATCACAACAATAACAATAATTAAGTTAACATTTTTGGAATGTGTGAATGAGACAAAATTTGGCACTCAACTTCGAAGTAGGAATTTGAAGAAGTATGTCTGGTTCGTTTTCCATCGGTTTTTGGTTATTAAAAAAAAAAAAAAAAAAAAACGCGATCTAACGCTTCGAAAATCGATTTGCTTGCGGAGTGGAAATTCACACAACACATCACCGTCCGTTCCGGGATTAGAAAATTTTTAAATTTACTTCATGGGATCTTGCAGTCTAGGGGAAATTTATCTATCCTATGTGCGTCACGGGGTACTGTATTCCACACTCCTTACAATATCCTACGTGGAGAATGTTCCTAGATGTCTTCCTAACTTTTACATTACGGGATCCTGCAGTATCTTAGAAATTAAGATTAGAAAAATACCTTAGAAACAAGATGGGTAACAAACGCCTTTCTCATTTGACCATGCTGTCAATTCATTATCCACTGTCGTTCGCGGCTGATGACGTGCTGGATTTGATGTCTTTAAAAGCATACAGAAAATTCTTACTATAAACATTTTATGATCAACTAAATACCTAAAAGTTTAAAGATCAAGATTTATCATGATTGTAAAAAATTGTTTTAACTGTCACCTAAAATCCTTATTATGTTAAATATATTTCATCATGTTTGTAAAACCTGTGACTTAAAATTCGTATTTTAAAATTTATTGAAATGGGAAGAGAGCCGATGGGCGAGGGGGGGGATCTGGACCCCCCCCCCCCCCCCCCCCGCGCAAGGCAAAATCCTGGCTACGTGCCTGACTGACATGTGTGGTAGCCAATCTCATGAGTGTTAGAGACCAATAGTTTCGTAGCCTTCAGAACTCCTTGCAGTGGAAACCAGTCGCTTTTGGTAATATTCACAACTTCAGCAATCATAAGCACTAGTAGTATTTGTTATCTGCTGTCATTTTTCGATTTATTACTGATTCGTTTCTAAAATTTCCCACAAATCCACCCAGAGTAATCCGTAACCCCCCCCCCCCCCCCCAACCCTATACACCCCCCCAACCCTATACACCCCCCCCTCCCAAAAATCTCCCATTAAAGAAAAAACCCTAAATGGGGGGGGGGGGGGGGCTAACTTGGTAACACTGATTGTTATCAGCCCCATCATTATCAGTAATCATCAGTCACACAGTTGTCAGGGGCTCACTTGGCTGTTCACAGTGGAAACCAGTTGCGCTCCAAATTAGCAGCTTTAGCAATCTCATAAACACTATCAAACTTCACCATAAAAGGCAGGACAGAATAATGATGACAACTAGTTTCACGACTCCTTCATTCTTATTAAGATAAGTTACGTTCATCTTTCAACAATACCTGTTGAGTAGAAGGAACTATGCTCTGGAAATACTCGGAATCGGACACGTTACCTTCCTAGTTATAGTCATCCAGCAGTCCCACTAACACCATTCAAAAAGCAAAGAAGATAGAATAGAAATGAAACTAGCCTCGAGGCTCTCTTGACGCGCTCTAAATTAGCAGCTTCAGCAATCTCATAAACACAATCAAACTTCACCATAAAAGGCAGGACAGAATAATGATGACAGCTAGTTTCACGACTCCTTCATTCTTATTAAGATAAGTTCGTCGCCTTCAGAACTCCTTGCAGGGGCAATCAGTCGCTTTTGGTAGTATTCACAACTTCAGAAATCATAAGCACCATGTAATGAACTCTTACACTCATGCAGTTTTGCTAACCAGGCCCCAGTCCGAAGTTGACCTCATTTCCCACTTCGACCGGCTGACGATCGGCGCATGCGTTAAAGGTGTCAGCTTGGAATAAAACCCCGAGTCAAGCTTGGACTGCTGTCCATTTGGACCACAGTCCAGGAGCCAAGGACGAAAATAGGTTCTTATTTGATGAGAAGGTTTGAGATTAGATTTTGAAAATTTAGTCCGTTCTGAGTCCGCCATCTCAAAATTGGTGGAATACAAAATGGTGGCCTCACAAATATGGCTTAATTTGTCCAGTTAAAAGTTTGTCTCTAATAATTCGTAAACTGCACATCCTACAGAAATTCTTATACGTAGCAAAGTTTTAGAGCATGCAAAACAAAACGATTCGACCCCAAAACTCTGAATTATCTCTCAAAATAAGCGAATTATATCACAATTGAAAGACTGGCTAATTTTGCACCATTCCTAACCTCCCCCAGTCCAGACTTTTGCCCTTCAAAATCACATTGTGGCGTTAATATTGGTCTGATTTCAGTCTGCCAAAGCTCATTCTATTCAATATGTGTTTTCCGAATTCGGTGTTGCAAATATCAATAAATAAACATCATCGCAAGGTTCAGCACGAAAAAGTACCCCAAAATCATGTATTAAATGTGGCAATTTAATATCTTCAAAAACTTAGCATTTCAAAATTTTTGCACTGCGCACGTTTGGAGCAAAATTGCGCCAGTTTGCGCGCACTAAAAAATCGAGTGATGGGTCATTTCTTCAATGAAATTTCACGTAGAATTCGAATCTGCAATAAACAAAAATAGGAGTTTCTATTTACAAAACGAAGAAAGTTGATGTCATTTGTGCCACATTGGCGTAAGTGGCGCGCGCGAAAGTATTTTTCCTGAGATCTAATTATGAAGAATGACGTTGGTCCCAATTTTTTACGCTGAATTTAGGGGAAATGAAGGGGGTTGTAACCTTACGGTGGGACACCCTGTATACATGGACAGTGGTGGTTGTTGAAGAGTTAATCATAGCAACTTGTAGGGATAACACAGTAGCACTGTTAGAGAGATGATGTTTATTGAAAACCCCTAGCTGGGAAGGGGACCCTCGTTATATGCATCCAAACTACCTACCCACTACGACCCGGTCCTTTTGGATATGATCTCGGACACGAATGAATTAGCGTCTCACCAAGTTGTCATCTTAATCAGGATGACCTGATTTCCCAATCTCTTAAAACGGATATTGACGTATCACACTTCCAAAGACAGAGCTGCATCTAATATAACCTACTATGATATAACCTGCTTATCACAGGCTGTCCCACCTTCGTTCTCCTGTTATATGGCTGCGACGGGCGGTACTGGACTCCGGAGGCTAAGAGGCAGCATGTCCTCATGCAAGCAATCTTGCTATGGCATATGTGGTAACAAATGTGGGCAAACATGGCCTCCCTGGCAATCGAGAATCAGGTATCTGAGTGAGCAGGCCAACCAGAGCTAGTGTCCAGGCATGTGGCAGGCATGTTTCATACTCCAGAGATTATGCAGGATTTGGTTACCGATTTCCATGTTGGCACTTTGGTGGACCTATAGGGCCGAGGATTGTAGAAACATAAAATCCTAATGATATGTGGGTTTGGTGCTGACAATGGACGTAAATGAAGAACTACAGTGCCAGAAACACCATTGCTCTATCAAGGCATCACAAAGATTTAACCGTAAATGGCTTTTAGGGACAAGAAAGAATACAATATCATTTAGAGACAGTACAAAGATATAAATTGAAGTTGGTTTGAGTTACAGAAAAGACTAGTAGGTATTCGAATATCGAGACAGCAAAGACACAAATAAAGTAGGCTTAAGAGATGCCGCAGAAATTACAAACATTTGAGTATTTGGACATATCAATGATATAGACGAAAGTGGGCATTAAAGATACCTGAGAACATACAAACGTTTGATTATCCTAACAGAAGAATTAGATGGAAATGGGGTGAAATATGCCTTATAAATTACAAAAATTGAAATATTTGGACAAAACCGAGATATAAACGAAAGGAGACTTACAAGACACAGTAGGAATGACAATAATTAGAATCTCAGGCCAACACATCAAGATATGCCTAAGAGTACATTACAGAAAGCTTTATATGATTTTTAAATCATGATTGATAGTTTGATTTTAACACAGAGTGTGTTTTAGCCTTGGCATCTCCAACTGAAAACGATACGAACATGTGTAACGAAAATGTGTTGCAACAATTTCTGATGATTTCCGCTTACAACCAAGTCGTTACTGGGGAAATGGTACTTCTTAATTCTTCATCCCACAAATTTCGTTGACCATTCGTTCGAAAGCTATCGATTTATCCAACCATATTATGTTAGCTACTGCGAAGTGCGTGGGCAACAAGCTGAGTTATGAGCAAGGTTATTTGAATAATTGTGTACACTCAGGTGATCATTCTCAATAATTGATTATTTTGAACACGATTGCAATTGCAAGAGTCATTCTTATATGCTGGTTTTACGGGCTTATGTAAAACGCGTGAGCTAAAACACATTGTGTTTCAATAATTTCATTCGAAGTATGCAAATAGAGGTAACCGGGGGTCCAGGGGGCAAGCCCTCAGCTCGAGCTGACAAACATTACCCATGAAGGAAAAAATGTCTATGAATTTAGTACTGCCGAAGGCGGTTCCTATATGTGAAGCGGCGTTGAGCTTTGGAATTCGTTTCAGAATGCCACAAAATGGATTTCAATTGAGACAATTTTCGGAAATTCTGATTATAAAATTTTTCGAGCCATTGCAATAGTTTCCTTTTGTTATGAAAATTTTCTAAATGCCAAAATGCAACGGATCATTTTAATGAGTGCCAAAATTGATTTCCATGAAGTAGGTATGTTATCGAAAATCTAACCAATAAGAATATGCGATAGTATTAACCATAAGTAGAATATAAAAAATAATAATTATAAACAAACAAAATATTATTAACTTATTAAGGCTTATATTGACTCGGAGTTGGAATAAGCATTGTGCAATCACAGTAGATAATATGATGATATTATTAAGTATATATTCCTCATTCCATTCAATTACTAAAACTTCTGAATACATCTCCAGTGTACAGGTGAGTACAATGCTTGTACTGGTGAGTGCAACTAGTACTATCTATCGATAATCAGGTATAAAGTTTTGTGTTTTGAATCCTTTATTTATATCTGAAACTGATAATTTTTAATATACAAAAGCAATTTTCGGTAAAACGAAGACGAAATCAACCCAGTTTTCTACCATTTCCGTGTATACGATCGCATCTTCTCTTGACGAGGCGCGGTGGTAGTACTCCGGCTTGATTCAACTGACGTGTTTAATCCAAATCTGCTCAGATATGAAGAGAACTAGAAACTCTTTGGAGAGAAGTGCTGATTCCTAACGCTGCCTGATCTATCTCTCATCGGGATACTAAACAAGGCCCATATAAAATCTCGTGCCACCACCACATCCTTATTCATATGACCAGCTGAGATCGTTTCCAGCAAAAATATGTGACGGTTCAGATCTGGTTACACTATAAAACTGCGCCAATTGTGGTCAGACTTGATTGGAGGAAATATACTGCCAAACGGATGTAGCGCATCAGCTTCTAGGAAAGAAATGTTCGGATAAAAAGGTGTTTGCTTCTTCTAGAGAAGTTAGTGATTTTAATAGATCAACGTGTGTTGAATCTGAATCTGTGAAAACAATTTTTCAGTCACCCTCCACTTCTGAGGGAGGACCCGCTTTACAGAAAAAGCGCAAGCTAAACATAAACGCCATCTGTGATAATGAAGGAAATGCTTGTGTGAAATTCCGCTACACAGTTGCTCGCTGGAAAACGCATATACATATAGGCCTGTTAGCACGTTCCCCGTTTGAGGCCGAGAAACTCCACCTTGAGGGGGTTGGGGGGGGGGGGTCTGCACCCCAACAAGGCTTTATCTTTCTAGCCACCACCCCCCTGGATAGGGACAGGAGATAACTAGAAGGGCGTGAAAACTACTACCCCTGTGAAACTAGCCTCAACTGGGTGGCAGGCTAGACCAGCCTCCCAGACCAGCAAGGTCACTGGAAGAGCAGAAAACCTGGGGCCCCACCCGCCTGGCGGTACCAATTTGTGTAAGCCCCATAAAAACCAAAAATGGTCACTGGCCGGCACAAGAGAAGAGGACTCTGCACCTACCGCTTCACCCCACCCCGTCCTGCAAGTTATGCAGCACATGCAGGGAGGCTGCGGTGGCCCCAAGAGGCCTGGGTCCATTTGTATGCCACACTCGTAGTGTCAGGAGACACCCCCAGTATGGGTCCTGGATAGGGACAGGGGAGAACTACAAGGGCATGAAACCTACTAAACCCAAAAAACCAGCCTCAACTGAGTGGCAGACCACCAAGGACACTGGAAGAGATGAAAGCCTGGGGCCCCACCCGCTCGCAGTACCAATTTGTGTAAGCCCCATAAAAACCAAAAATGGTCACTGGCCCAGCACTAGAGAAGAGGACTCTGCACCTACCGCTTCACCCCACCCCGTCCTGCAAGTTATGCAGCACATGCAGGGAGGCTGCGGTGGCCCCAAGAGGCCTGGGTCAGCTCGTATGCCACACGTGCAGAGTCCGGAGACACCCCTAGTACGGGTTCTGGATAGCAGCAGGGGAGAACTACAAGGGAGTGAAACCTACTACCCCGCAGAGCCCGCCTCAACTGGGTGGCAGGCTAGACCAGCTTACCAGTCCACGAAAATGGTCACTGGCCCGGTACAAGAGAAGATGACTCTGCGCCTACCGCTTTATCCCCATCCTGCCCACCCTGCAAAGGGTAAGGAACGCAGGAAATGGCTACGGTGGCGAAATCCGCTACACAGTGAGACATTGTCGATCCGTGGGCGTATGCCTCCACAGAATAATACCAATCAAGTGTTACCCGGATCAGCAGATCAGGACGAAGCTCATAATTCCTTTCGATTCTTGGTGACTCCGAGAGGTATAAACTTTTAACTTCCTTGGGGGGGACAGGAGAGACTTTAGTTCAGTTAACTGATCAGGATGAAACCCGTAATTTCATTCGTTTCTTGATGAATCAGGGAGGCTTTCTATACAATTTTAACTTCCTAGAGGGTACAGGAAAGAATTTAGCTCAGTCAGCGTAATCTCGTATGAAGAAATACCACAACTTACTGATCACAACAATTCATTCATAAAAATTCAGGTTACAATATCGCAATTCGTAAATGTATTTCTCTCTCCAGAAATGAAGCAAATGGCATAAATGTGGTGGTTTCTTATTTGCCAAGCTTGATAGCATGATGGACACTCAGACGTTGTGAACGTCAGACCCGGTTTTTTAAATAGTCGAGCCATGAAGAAAATGTGGCTCCTACTCTATTCTGTGGAAGCTCCATTGTAAATCGCCCTTATTTTGTCGCCTACGGACACCAATGAGTATGCTAATGGCGCTATCTGCCAGACAGAATTTATCTGTGCGATAATTTCGTCCGCCAGGTAATTCGGCATTGATAAACGACTCACATTTTTTATATGGAGTTCAGCGCTATACTCAGTATAGCTACCCTGCAGTTAATGTAGATAATTGAAACCGGCCCTTAGTTTGAAAAAGGCATACCTAAGCCGAAATATAAAAATTCGTTTCGTGTTGTCAATTATTGTTTCTCCTCAAAATTTTTTTGAATATGTACTTGCATAACTCTCCTTAGGATTGAGATAAAAATTCCGTTCTTGCGCCAAAAAATCAAGCTTCCCAAACGGAAGGACGAATTCCTTGGTCAGCATTTTTTGTTCTGGATGTATACCAACTTACCGTAGCAAACAAAAATCGTGCAGCCGACTATATAAATGAAAAAATGCATCAATTTCAAATCACAGAAGGTGTTTAGATGATGTACTTACCAGTTATTCCATGAGATATCTTTTCATGGTTGTACTACGAGAGGTAGAGGAAATGAAGAAAGTACAGAAGAGAGAAATGTAAAGTTTTAGGGTAAACGTTTTAATTTTTAACTTTTTTTGGTTTTTGTTTTAGATTTTGGTAAAAAAAGTATTTTGTACAAAATAGGTCTAATAAATTAGAAAGTGATGATTAGAGCATCTCTAATAATATCCACATTGGCAGGGGGAGGGGCAGGTGCAGTATCCGCATTTGCAAAGGGGATTTCCGCATTTGCCAGGAGGAAGGGGAAGAGATGAGCAGCAAGAGGAGCAGGGAGATTTGCCACAAAGTGAAGCACATGGATTGCAGCAGGAATAGCAGGGGTCGAGAGGAAGGGTGTGGCAAGTGGTGGTCTTGGCACAGGCTGGGTTGGCGTGGGGGACAGTCGTGCAAGTGGTGGTCGACTTGCCACAGGGGTTAGGGTAGGTCGTGCAAGTGGTGGTCTTCCCGCAGATGGGGTTACCGAAGGGGATCGTCGTGCAAGTGGTGGTCTTGGGCAGTGGGCATCCACAGCATCCTGTTGGGAGGAGTCCTGAGCCGAGTCCGCAAGGTGAGATCTCGATGGGGAGGCCGCAGGACGGAAGGTTGCAGCAGGACGGGAGATTGCAGCAGGACGGGAGGTTGCAGCAGGATGGGAGATTGCAGCAGGATGGGAGGTTGCAGCAGCTTCGTGGGCATCCACAGGGCGGGGCTGGAGGGTAAGTCGTGCAACAGGTGGTCTTAGGGCAACCACAGGGCGCGGGGTAGGAGGTGCAACAAGTGGTTTTGGGACAGGGGCAACCACAGCCGAAGTTGGAAGGAAGTAAGTTCCAGCCGCCCAGACCGCATTCCGATGCTGAAGTCTGAAAAGAACCATCTTCGATTAATAAATGCGTTGAATTTAAAAACCATGTTCAAGAATGCATTTTGAAAAGATGCCAAAACATGAATGCGATTATCAAAGCATTTTCAAGAATTCCATAAATGTTGGTCCCATCTAAGAAGAAAAAAACATAAATGATTACAGCAATATGCATAAAAATAAATAACCACTAGTAAATAAGCAAATAAATCGAAAGGGTGGCTCGCAACCTTGGTCAATTACAAACGACGAAGGTCCATTAATAAAAGTGTCAATGGTTTTGTCTGAGTTCAATCATTGTAATCAATGGCATGATCTTGTTATTAGCCTGAACCACACTAGTTTCTTCTTACGTTGACTCCAACGTAGAGATGGACGTATTTTGGTTTATGATTTTCAATAAAGAACCTCTGTAATAAACCAAAAAAACAACCCCTCCTCAAAATTTGTTGGTTTACGTTTCAAGACGCGAAGAATCCGAAAATCGAATTAAGGTAAACGCACCTATAGTCGACAGTGCATCAGTAGTCGACGGTACCTCTAAAAAGTGTGAAAAGCTAAGAATAAGGACATGGTATGTTCGTAGCTGTTGCTCTCGATCCTTTGATGTCTTTAGAATGTAGGATGGTAGGTTACCGTTCAACAAGGCGGGAAACCATGAAACCATGGAAGGTTTCCCAACACCTCATCCGTTTTTTCATTCACGAGTGCTGATGCTTACACTCGCAGCTAAGGACTGAATTGTTAAGTAAGCATTTTTCACCTCTTACTACTTGCTATTTAATCATTAAGTTTGTTTTTCTGTGTTATTGAAGGTTTCTAGTTCACGTTAATTTAGTTTATTCAAGTATAGAATTCTTTTTTATACGAGTTTCCATGCATGTCGACAACTGAAACAAAATTGGCTTGGTTTTTAGTAGTTGACAGGGGGTTGTCGACTTCTGAATCATCTCAAATCCGATCTTAGTCAGTAGTCGACACTTTACATTTTCTACCAAAGTTGTGGTGTATTCTGAAGTTCCAGGGCAGGCAGTAAGTATTTAATAATTTGTAAAGGAATTTATTCAAGTTTGTGAATTTTTGTATACAGAATTGAGAAGAAAAATGGCACCACGGCTAGCAGGAAGAGAAAAAATACAGCCTTATTGGTACTTTTTGTACCAAACTTTAAAAAAAAATGGCTTAAAAATCATTTATTGGCCAGGGATGTGCCAGTAAAATCGGCATCGCGTTCGATCAACCCTAAGGGATAGAACCTAAGAGCTGAAATATTCAAAAATCGAGATCTTGAAATCTTTCTATGTAACAGTAATGATTTTTTGAGTTTCATTTATAATTATCCGCCCAAAGAATCGAACAAAACCACCCCGTCGCTATGCGTTTATTTGTTGGCTTTCCCTAATGGCTGAAACATCGACAAGAAAAGATACCTACATCACGGGAATGAATCGTAACCAGTAAAACGTATAAAAAATCGCCTTGAAAACTATGACAATTTATTGTAAGCTATTGTCAGCTGATAATATAATTCCAATGTAATTCTGACTTCCCGAAATCGAGTTTATTGAAACTTCTGTATCCTATAGGCCTTGTGAAGCGTAGGTAGGTGATCACCTCATTTGATTTGTCGTTTGTACAAGGATGATTTCAATAGTAACAACCTAGGAATGTATGACAGAGCGTTGGTGTAATCGAATTATCTATTTTAATTTATTAAAATAGTGATCAGTAAATACTTAGGAATGACTCTTAAATAATTATTATTATTTCCGAGCCTACAAAGGTCGGAACTTTTAAGCCAATTTTCTAAGAAAATTAAGCTATTGCAATGAATTCAAAATTTCCTTCCGCACATTCGATGAAAATGTTATCACAATCGGATGAAACATGTGGAAATGAAGCTTGTTACAAGAATTTGCGGACAGACAGACTTAAAACGTAAACGTTGACGTGGTCTAAGACGTAAAATATGAGTGGAAATATTGGATGTTGGAGACAAAAACTGTTCATCTCCTTCAAGTGTAAACAATGCTTCCGCTATCCCCATGTTTAAGAGACTCGGAATCAAAATTCATATTTGGCGGATAACATAAAAATATTATGACCCTCGCCATTGTTGGGAAGATGCGTGCACTCAGGTAAGTTATAACAAAACATACAATTTCAGTTGGATTCCCATTAACCCAATTTGAGTCTATCTTGGGTTATGTTATTAGTAAATCTATAAGGTTCCTGTGTCAATTTCGGATAAACTTTAGTAGCCCATTCAAAATTGCATTGTTGAGGTCCTTAGAAACAGATGTAGCAAGGATTCTAGTTTTAAATATCTAAAGCCCCCTTCTTGCTTACATTCCCTTATGAAATACTCCTTAAAATACTGAATTTCTCGATACGGAATAACACTTCTTATCTCAACTCTTAAACTCGTCGTACCTCTGTTTCAAAAAACCTTCTTATCGTTTCAAAGAGGTGCTATATGCAAAGTATCCGTTAATAAAAACTGAACGGCAGCTCTTATAAATTGAAAAAAGGTAGGTAGGTAATACATATAGGTGTCGTCGCAAATAACCTCACAATCTAAGTTGGACGTTTGATTGGATTTAATTCTTTCAAAACTAGACATTTTGAATGGTTCGACATGGATTTATTGGGATTTCAAAGATTCAAGCCAGAACTTGAGGAAAAAAATTTCTCAATCGCTATAATTACTCAATATTTCTTAAGTTCGAAAATCTGAACTGTGAATTGTATGATTTTATGATATTTATCTAATGAATTAATAGAGTATAATTCGGTGTCTGGCATTAAATACTCAAATTCGTTTTATTCAATTCATCTTCCGACCGTTCATATTGAGTAAATCGGTTTCCCCATAAGCGAATGGTCGAAAATGAAAATTATTTATTTGATAAAATTGTTAAAACAATGGAATGAAGCGACATATACGAAAGCTGCTCAGTTCAGTTCCAAGTCTCTAATTTCAGTTCTAATGTCAGTCTAAGTTTATAATTATTAGAAATATTATGGAATGAAGTAATCTATGAGAAGCAGTATCGCGATCAAGTAATGGCGATTTCTAGTTAAGTAATGCAATTAATGTGAGATTTGGAGAAATTTTAGCAACATAGTTCCGTCGACGGTATATTACGTATTTAGTGATGTCAAGTGTTTGATATTCCGAGATGTTACAAAATAAGAAATTTGGCCAGATGGGAAAGGGAAATCTGTCTAAATGGCTCACCTGGAGTGCGAGGAAGGCTGCGATCCCAAATATCACCAAAACCGTCCTCATGGTAGTTGCATGTACGATCTCAAAAGGAATCTGTCGCCATACAGCGAGGAAATGGACATTTTATACAATCAGGAAGTACGGGGGTGTTGTACGGAGCCGGACACGTATTTCCTAGCGGATCACGTAGCGATCTGTCGTACTCTTAGCTCCGCATCGCTCAGCTTCCGAAATCCTTTCGGCTAATAACCTCCTCTAAAATCCGAGACTCGACGGGTTCCGAAGGGGTTTTTCTTCTCTAAACATTTGTTGACTTTTTCCGGTCGTGATGTTTGGAGAGGAGCCCGGAAGCGAAGGAAAGGATCGGGTGTCCGGATGGAATCCGAAGCGTTTTTTTCCTTGATGGTTATTGTCGGACGGAAGGTGTGCATACCAACCTCCACTTGTAGCGAGGTGATGTGATGATACGTACTGCCTCACAGTTCATTCATTCAAACTGACTTGTATTGCCACAATTCATAAGTTACATCATGCATGGGAAGAAATCTTCACTTATCACATGTAATCATGGATATCACAATGAGTGAGACTGTCCCAATCATTATACGTCTCTTGCCGCTAGGTGATGTGATGATACGGACTCCTGACAGTTCATTCATTCAAACGGACTTGTAATACCACAATTCATAAGTTACATCATGTATGGGAGGGAATCTTCACTTATCACGTGTAATCATGGATATCACAATCAGAGAGACTGTCCCTGATCATTATACTCGTAAGTCACTTGCTGCAAGGTTACATGATGATGATACGGACTCCTGACAGTTCATTCATTCAAACGGACTTGTAATACCACAATTCATAAGTTACATCATGCATGGGAGGCAATATTAACTTATCACGTGTGATCATGGATATCACGATAAGTGAGACTGTCCCTAATCATTATACTTTGCTGCTAGGTGATGTGATGATGACACGGACTGCCTGACTGTTCATTCATTTAGACGGACTTGTACCCCAACAAAATCTCGTGTTGTCATTTCATTGGTGCTGTTTCTTGTGATTTTGCTAACGAGGTAAGTATTTTACATTGCTTCACCATGTCCTCCACATTTTCAAATTCGATTGTACCCATGGTTTTTCTCAATCAGTTTTTTGTGTAGATTGCATTTATACTATCATTTTTTGGAAATAATCAAAGATAACATGTGAAAATGCAAATGTCAATTACTAGTCACCAAACTGATGCTACCCTCATTTGTTCTCTTTATTTATATAAATGCATAGCAACTCACGAGCTACTAGTTTACGAGCTACTAGAAGCGTATTGTACCTACAGTATTGAGAAAACATTGTACCTACGAGTATTTTGTGATGAAATATCTGGTGATATTTTCAACTTGGTTTTTATAAATACTCAGATTAATTTTATTTTTAGATTAATAAAACTAAGTTCAAATGCTCAATTTATTAAAAAAATGTTGTTTATACAAACTGACACTCCATTATTAATTGAATTATTTAAATGTGTTATATTCACATGTTGATTATTATGTTGTGTTGTCAACAAATAAAAAATCACTTCGCCTCTAAAATCTATCAAAGATAGTTGTGCTAATTTCACTTATAAAAATAACTAACTCTGCTAAAGTAAAATTCACTAAAAATCACATATTTACAAGAGGTTATGCTCCTAGCGAGCTTCCACTGAAAAGTAGGAAAAAATAAATAGGTACAAATATAAATCAAGTACCAACCATGAGCGTAAAAATTGAAACGCTAAATAAAGACAACTTTGACACTTGGAAAGTCCAAATGGAAGCCCTGCTTGTCAAGAATGATGTACTCGGATATGTCAATGGAAGAAAAAAACGTCCAGTCGTCACTGAAGGAAATCAAGACACCATCAAAGCAGCAGAAGAATGGGATGATACCGACTTGAAGGCACGAGCGGACATCATTTTAGCAATATCACCTTCGGAGATTAAACAAGTAAAAGATTGTATAACATCTAGAGAATTATGGTTGAAATTAGAAAGTATTTACCAATCCAAAGGTCCTGCTAGGAAAGCCACCTTATTAAAACAATTAATTTTATATCGAATGAAAGAGGATGGCAACGTTAGGGATCATCTTGCAAAGTTTTTTGACGCAGTAGATAAATTAAAAATGATGGAAGTTACAATACACCCTGATATGTTATCTGTAATACTTCTTTATAGCCTCCCAGATAGTTATAACAACTTCAGATGTGCCATTGAATCGCGAGATGAACTGCCAGATCCTGAAATATTGAAAATAAAAATAATGGAACAAGGGGATGCTAGAATAGATAATAGTTGGAATTTAGAGGCAATGACAGCGAGGGGTAATAATTATAGACTACATTCTTCTAAAGGTAAAGAAAACTATCAAAATAGATTACATACAGAAAAACTACAAAACCACGAAAAACAAAACTATCAGAATAGGGAATGGACTGCTTATAGGCCGCAAATCGATAACCGAAATTGCCCGTACTGTAGTAGGCGAGGTCATAAACCATCTTCCTGCTATTACAGACCAAAGGCAAGAAAAGTAGAAGAAAGGGACAACAGCTTATTCACTGAAGAATTCGCTTTGAAAACCAACTCCAGAGTATGGTGCTTGGACAGTGGATGCAGCTCCCACATGTGCAACAAAGATAACGTCGTCTCCCCGCTTTGCATGGAAAAAACATGGATCCGAATTTGATGGTACCAAGAATTTTCGTAGACATTGGTCCAACTTTTTGTACCATTGCCTCGGAGCCTGCTTGAGTCCGTACAAAGCCTTTTTTAAACGACATACTCTTTTCCCTTCTTCATAGTTTTTCAGTAACTTCTCACTTTTTTGTTTCAGATTTTTTTCTCCTGTTTTTATTATCTTGGTCAATGCTTCTTCAAACATATCAGGTAATTCCATGTGAATGGTCTCTTCCAGGTCTCCATTCAGAAAGGCTGTAACGACATCCATTTGATGAACTTCCAATCTAAGTTCTACAGACAATGCCATGAGCAATCTTACTGAGCCCATTCTGACCACAGGGGCATAAGTTTCTCTGAAATCAACTCCATACCGTTGATTGAAACCCTTAGCCACCAAACGGGCTTTTCGCCTTTCTAGAGAACCATCCGCTTTCAATTTTTCTTTTAGAATGAATCTGCTCCCAATCTTGTTAATGTTGTTTGTTTGTTCTACTAATTCAAATGTATCGTTTTCTATTATCGAGCTATATTCTGATATTATTGCTTCTTTCCATTCACGTGCTTCTGGGCTGTTCATTGCGTCTTTCATGGATATGTCAGCAATGTTAGCTATTTCTTCAAACGTGAAAGAGTTTTCAACTACTCCCTCACCCACCAAAATACAGATTATGGTGCTTGGACAGTGGATGCAGCTCCCACATGTGCAACGAGGATGAAGCGTTCACGTCTCGAGAACCCATTTCTGATGGAAAAGTAAACCTCGCAAATAATGAATCGACAAAAATTCAAGGTAAAGGTACAGTTAAAATAGCTATAACTAGAGATGAAAACGTAAAAATTATGACACTAAATAATACACTACATGTACCTGACTTACGTACAAACCTCATGTCAGTGAGTAAAATAACTGATAAAGGGCATGCCGTAGTATTTACGAAAAACGAAGCTGTAGTTCAAAATGATGAAGGCAGAATAATACTGACCGCAAAACGTAAAAATAATTTATATTATGTTGAAGAACGAGGTATCGAGAATTGCCGTGTAATTTCACAAAAAAGAAACATTAATAATATCGAAGAATGGCATCAACGTTTAGGTCACCTGAATGAAGGAAGTATGAGAGAAATCGTAAATCACCGTAGGGCACTAGGAGTTGAATTTAGTGGACAACTATCTACCTGCAAAGTATGTGCCACGGGGAAAATGGCACAGAAGCCATTTCCAACAAAATCTTTTAGAACTTCTAAAATTCTGGAAATCATTCATACAGACATTTGTGGACCTATGCGAACATCATCCAAGAAAGGTTCAAATTATTTTTTAACATTTATTGATGACCACACACGTTGGTGTGAAGTAAGATTTGTGAAAAACAAAAGTGACGTTCTAAATGAATTTATAAAATATAAAAACTTAGTTGAAAATCAAAAAGGGGGTCGTATAAAATTTTTACAATCAGATAATGGAAGCGAATATAGAAATAAAGCATTTGATGAATTTCTAGACAAAGCAGGAATAGGCAGAAGATTGACTGTGACACACACTCCAGAACAAAACGGTATAGCAGAACGAAAAAACCGGTCGCTTGTTGAAACTGCGAGATGTATGCTGATCCAGTCAGGACTGCCACCATCATTCTGGGCAGAAGCCATTTTTACTGCAAATCACGTTCGGAACAGGTGTCCTTCAAGAAGTTTGGATGGAAAAACACCATTTGAAATGTGGACAGGTAAACCTCCTATTCTAACCCATTTTAGAACATTTGGTTGCAAGGGCGTTGCTCTTGATAAATCACCAACCAAAGGAAAATTTCAGCCACGAGGGAAATCGTGTATTTTTCTTGGTTATTCGGAAAGATGTAAAGCGTACAGAATATTTTTGGAAGAAGAAAGAAGAATAACTGAGACAAGAGATGTAAGGTTCCTGGATGAATTTCAGAAAGAAAATCAATATGAAGAATTCGAAACGATATTGAAGAAAGAAGCAACTGAGAGTAAATCAATTACAATACCACTGAAGAAGACAAATTCAAGAAACGGACAAGAAGGAGATAATCAACAACAAAATTTAGAAGACGCTGATGAATATGACACAGCTGATGAAGAACCTGACCCGATAACTTCCACTACCAACGATGAGCAGCCAGTAGTTTCCAGCCGAGGGAGGGGAAGGCCTCGGATCATTCGGTCTGGAAATCCTGGCAGACCACGGAAATTTTATAAACCAGTTCAACCGCAGAATCGTACATTGGCGGATGAGGAAATCATTGAGAATCGTTTTCAAATAAATGCAAAAAGTTGCGGACAAATTCGTGACAGATGCAATGAACAGCCCAGAAGCAAACTATCTAACCAAGAATCAGACACAGCATTTGGACACGACACACAACAACATTCCTCATCAATTCCTAAGACAATGTTCAAATCACACAATGCACATTCATTATCTGTCAACCGAATCCATGATTCCTGTTGTGTTGACAGAAAATTGCCTGGAACAAACCACCATGTTTTCATCAGTGAACTTGGAGTTGCCAGTTTGAGGGGACGTGTTGTTTATACAAACTGACACTCCATTATTAATTGAATTATTTAAATGTGTTATATTCACATGTTGATTATTATGTTGTGTTGTCAACAAATAAAAAATCACTTCGCCTCTAAAATCTATCAAAGATAGTTGTGCTAATTTCACTTATAAAAATAACTAACTCTGCTAAAGTAAAATTCACTAAAAATCACATATTTACAAGAAAAAATTGTTAAATAAATGTTTTGTTGATAGACAGAATCATTCATTGCAGAAGAACTGCTGTGTCAATCATAGGGGGTCAATCACAGGTGCAACCAAAAATTTGGGTGTCAAATACTGGGTCGAAAAATTGATTTCAAAAAACCAAATTTATGATGTTTTGTGCCTTGAATTAGTGATTCTTCCAACACTGAGCAGTTTTAGGACATGTTGATGCAGCAATAGATGAAGATTAAGTTTGATCAAACGAAAAAACATAACTTATTTGTTTTTCAGTCGTGAAATTATCAGGATTGGGGCCAAACAAATGATTCCTCCTCTTTCGCCAAGCTTTCGATAAATTTATTATCTTCTTCAGGGCCTAAAAATATACAATACAACAGCTACCCTTAAAAAAACGGCGAACTCATAAAATGTAATAAATTAAAGATATAAACGCAAAAATAATCCAACAAGAATACTACAGGTAAATCAACTAACTTACTTAGAGGTGAACTACAGTGTGAAAATCACACTACTCAGCGACCAACTCAGTAAATTATACATCAAAGGTTGCAAACTGGTACTAAAATAGAAACAGGTTCATAAATCAACAACTTTATGTCAAGGGATTCTAATACCAATAATGGAACAAACCTAACAACAACCAACCAACACTCACCAACTCAATGAAGAAACTAAACCAGTCTATTGCAAATTTGAAAAAGAAGAAGAAAAATAACATCAGGCAATCACAAAATTATATTAATAATTCGATTTTCTTGAATAGCATAAAAAATGATGATGAGGTGATGCTGGAGGAATTGATGTGTGTGCATTGGCCACGCATGCAGAGAATATGAGGCACGAGTTTGATTTTGATGGGATTGAGATCTTGGATCGAGAACCAGTATTGACCGAAGATTATTCAAGGAAATGGATTATATATTCACATGAACCCAACTGCTTGTAATAAGAAAACAGATACTTCAGGACTCAGTTCTGTGTATTCGGGGATTTTGGCTGAGGTACAGAATTGTAGGGCTAGTCATTATTTATCAAACAACCAACTAATCGGTGATATAATATATCTATGATATGTATACCTTATATATTAATACTATTATTGTTAAGTTTTGAAAGTTTATATATATTTATAGTTTGTTGTATAGTTGATCATATTGATTTTAGAAGACTAATTTATTATTTATCCATGTGATTCTGTTCCATGGATCTTGTCATAATTGTTGATGAAGAGGAAGAGAGGATCTTTTATCATTCTTATCAGTGTTGTTCTAATGAATGTTGTTGCCTTGTTGATTTTGATGCTATTCAAGAAAATTTATGTACCTGTTTCTATTTTAGTACCTGTTTGCAACCTTTGATGTATAATTTACTGAGTTGGTCGCTGAGTGTTGTGATTTTCACACTGTAGTTCACCTCTGAGTAAGTTAGTTGATTTACCTATAGCATGGATTCCCAAACTGAGGGGCGCGCCCCCCCTGGGGGGCGTGAAGACGAGTCAGGGATGCGTGAGACTATTCTTTGGGGCAACATCGAGCCAACTCCGGGAGCAAACTCGTTTTTGCGCCAAAACTGAGGACGGGGTCAACTCCATCTAGCGGAACCATTTGGGATTGAAGGTTTCTCGTTACACCAGCTCACCAAATTGCCAACTAGGCCTACAAATTTCGCAACCTTAATTCAAACACTGTTTGATTTTTCTCAGTAGATACTCCTCAACACATGGGTTGCTGACACGCATCACTGCATGCATCACTGACACGCATGAATAACTGAACAACGAACGCACAGAATCTTTTCTGCAATGAGCAGAAGTGGCACGTCCTAGAGAAGTGTACTGTTTTCAATGCTTCAACCGCTTAGTGCGCTTCACGACCTTGATGGGACCGGTTGGCTGCTTATCCTTGGTGATTTTATTTACACTTGTTTAGACATCACGTCGTCAGTGCGACGCCGATGAATGAGTGGCAGTTGGAGAAAAAAAAAAAGAAAAAAGTCTTGGCAGACAGGGTGTGGTACAAAGCTTCCTCGTTTACTTATCATCTTCCTCCAACTATCATCCAAATTTGGGCGAAATCAAACGCATAGAGAGTGAAAAAATGGAGCATGATTGATTCGGTTAGTTGTTTGATTGAACTGATAAGGGACCGTCTACACTCTAGTCCGCTCATTCCCTAAAAATTTTGGCAAAATCGGATGAAAACTGTGGAAAATAAGCTAGTTACAAGGATTGCATATTGGCGCATGTGCAGTAGTTATTATTGATATAATCATGTTGAAATTGACATAAGATGATCAACTTGTCATCCCCCTACTATCATCAAAATTAGAGCGAGATCGAACAACTAGGGCGTGAGAAAATTATGCTTGGTAGTTAATTAATTTAAGTAATTACGTTAGTGCATGCGCAGCGTGAGGTATTGGGTCAAGAACGATGAAACCTATAGGGGACCGTCCACCCCCAAGCCCACTCATTCCCTGAAAATTCCATCCAAATCGGATGAATACTGTGGAAAATAAGCTTATTACAAGGATTTGCGGACACACGACAGACACACACACACACACACACACACACACACACACAGACAGACACGGAACCAGAGTTGTTCAGAATGGTCTAAAACGTAAAATGCGAGTGGAAATTTTGATTTTGGAGACCAAACATCCGAAAGTGAAACAGTGCTTCCGCTACATTTAGGTAGACTCGGAAGCAATTCGTGTTTGCACATGCCCACAGGCTACTATTAATCCAACCGCAATGAAAGTTACAGGGGACTGTCGATAACTTAATGCACATAATACCTCAGAATTTCATCAAAATCGGACCAAAACTTGGCAAGAGACTCCCTGGGGCATCAAGAGATGATTGAAATGATTGGGTCACTCCTAATTAGCTAAATTAAATAAAATTAGCTAAATTATCTGTCAATTATCTAGGAATAAGTATAGTAAAGACATATCCATGTACCGATAAAGCTGCTTGCAGTGTAGATACTCATTTGCGCATGAGCAAACGTTTCTTCTACTTATCATCTAACTGATCACTGAATTTGGTTTCATGCATGGTTTAAAAACATGTTTACTTTTTAGGACGTCCCTCAGAAGTTGGGCTTCGTCAATAGAGAGACGACCTATTTCAATTGATCGGGAGTGGGAGGGGGGGATCCAAGCATGGGAAAAAAAATAACCACATACAAATTCGTTTCAGACCATTCAAAGGCCGAATCCGTGAAATAAACCATAGGTGCATGTCTATGTGTGCGTGCGTGTGTGTGTGTGTGTTTATATGTGTCCTTCCAGACGATAATAACTCTCCTTAGGATTGAAATAAAAATGCAGTTGTTGCACCAAAAAATCAAGCTTCAAACTTCAAGCTTCATGCTTCAAACCCCTACCAAATTGGGTCCCGTATGTTCAATCTGCTTAACGAGGAGACTAAAGAGCTTTCTTTCAAACTTTTCAAGCGCACCATACAACACGAACTCATTAAGCAAGAACTATACCACACCAGTGATTTTTTCAAGATGAAATGTGCCATTTTTAAATAGTAGATAGTAATTTTTTTCATGCAAACAAAAATCAAGCAATATATATATATATATATATATATATATATATATATATATATATTTTTATTTTGACTAGTGGGACGTTTTACTCCACTTATTCACTTTCAAATAGTTTTTATCATGTAGCCATTGTTAATTTTATGTCAGCAACCGAGGAATTTTATGAAAGTACTCGAGTTAGCTTTTTAGATATTTATTATGAGACTGTGATAACTTGTTAACTGTTGAATATTTTTATTTTTTTTTTAGATTTATATAAGTTGTATGAGTTATTGTTTTTAGTGTGATTGTAATTTATTGAGTGTATGGCTTTATAGCGAGCAAATTATTTTGGGTTTGGGGCTCTCGATCGGCTCGGGGGCGGTCTCGCCTGGTGTTTTTTTTGGTAGTGCGATTTATTAATCGTAGCAAGGGGTGCTTACCTAGAAATAGGTGGGCGCCCCCCGGGAGGCCGCCATGGTGGGTCGGGTCCGGGCTCAGTCGGGAAGCCCCGGCCGAGCCGCCTTTTAGGCGGATTAATGACCTGCCTACACTCTTTCGTTTTATTTTATTATTATTGTTTTAATCAATCTGTTTTTCCCCCCTCTTCTATTGGCTATGTGAATGATGATTTGCTTTGTACAACAATGTTTGCTTTGACGATTGTCCTACATAATAGCATGTTTTGACAAATATATATGATTCTGATTCTGAAGCTTTCCAAACGAAAGAACGAGTTCGATTCCCAGCGTTTTTTAAAACATTAAGTTGGTCAAATCTACTAATCATAATGAAGGGCAACCTACCCTATGGATTCAAGCAATGAGTATGTTGGTTTTACCCTTTGGCATTTGGTGGAGAGCTTAGAGCATTTGCAGCAAGTGCCGCATGCACCGCTGTTTCCGCATTTGACGCAGCGTCGGGATTGGCCACAGCCTCCGCATTGACCGCAGTTCCCACATTGACAGTTCCCGCATTGGCAGTTCCCACAGTTACCGCATTGGCCGCAGCTCCCACATTGGCCGCCTGTACAGCAGTTACATTTGCCGGAGCCTCCACATTGACCGCAGTTCCCACATTGGTCGCTGATGCGGATCTTACCGCAGTGGACGGTCTGCCAATAATTACCTGTGGTCCCGCAGTTGCTGGAAACACCGCTAGGGGCGCAGGAGGCGGCGAACGTCGGCGTCACATCGCCGCAGGTCACTTGGAGACCCGGATAGCAGAGGAAGTTGTCATACGTCGAAATGTGGTCGCCTGTGATGCAGTCACTTGAACTCACCTAATAACATTTAAATTGGTTATTAAAAATTTTCATGTTGACAGTATTCGTATGTTTTTGAATAAGGGGTCAACTTTTTTAGAATAATACAAAACGCTGAACACATGAAAGGCCAGGGGGAAAAACGACAAAAGTTAGTCAAAAGTAATTCTGAAAAAAAAAAAATAAAATAAAATAAATAAAGAAACTTTCCTGTTTCAATTGCATTGATTAATATACTTCTCAATAAACTGTATCATGTATCCTACTGCTAGATTATATTCAGAATTTAAGGCACATAATGTAAAGACCATTTTTCTAATAGAGTCTTGTACTCTTGTTTTTAAAACGGGCATTAGGACCTTCTGTAGAACGGCCTCAACATCCATTTCTTTACCCCGCTGTAGTACGGAATTGCATCGTAGAAATTCGTACAATGCTGCCTTGAAGTTTTTATATGGACACAAAATTAATCTGTCCATTTTCCCCGACGTAAATGGCTTTAAAATATGTACATCGGGGATTCTTTCTGACATTTAATAATTGTTAGGTACCATGGGGAATTGATGTTCTGTATTTCATGAGTGAATTCATAATTAATTCTAAACAAAATTTTCATCTCGGTTAAGGGTATTTTATTTTGATAAAGTAGTTATTCCTGTTTCCGCCAGTTTTTTTTTTATAATTTACTGTAGGGTTTAGTGTGGAAGGTATAGTATAGTCTAGTATTGTAAAGCTGGGCGGTTCTTTTGAACTTAAGCCTTGGTGGGCAAATCATTTGATTTTTTGAAGTCCTTGATTAAATTTGTTCTAATTTAGTGTCCTTGAAAAATGTTCACTTTTTAAAAAAGAAGTATCTTGTTTTAATTTGTTTATAACTACTAGTATTTTCAAGTACCTACTGCTGTTATTTAATTTTCTTATAAATATGTTTTTGCCAAATAAATAAATAAATTTTTCTGTTTTCAAATCCAACAATTTTTTGGATTATTTTACTGCAATAGGTGTACATAAAATCAAGCAAAATAATTGTTACCTTAGTAATCGACCAAGAAAAAAATTGTTAACCCCTCTCAAAATTTGTTGGTTTACGTTTCAAATTGCGTAGAATCCAAAATTGTTTATGAAATTTGGCTCAAAAATCGTCCGGAGATGTGCCAGTAACATCGGCATCAGTTTCGATCAACCCTAAAGGGCTAAAATATTCAAAAATCGAGATCTCGAAAACTTTCAAGGTAACAGTGATGATTTTTTGCTAGTCAATGATGAATATAATCCCAAAGAATCGAATAAAACTATCTGCAACGCTTCGTTGAACCGTTCGTTTTCTATGAGGGCTAGAACTTCGAAAAAATCCAGCACAGGGGTGAAGCATTAGATACCGGGGGCGGCGGCTCCTTGTCGGTATTATGACAACAGTTTGGTGTATGTCTGTGGAGGATGTGTGTGTGACAAATTTTGTCGTCACTGTCCAGGTCACAATTCTCAACCGGTTTTCGTGATTCTTTCTTTGTTCGATCCAAATTTTAATATAAATTTTACAACAAATCTAGGAAATTTCGAATTTCTGGATGGAAAAGGGGGAGTGAAGGGGGTATTGCCGAAAAAACGTGTTTTTTTCGACAAATTTTGTCAACGACACCCAGGCTACAATAATTCTCAATCGATTTTCGTGATTCTCATGTTGTTTGATTTTAATATTATTTTAGTTGAGCAACAAACCTTGGGAATTTCAAATTAGCTGTCGAGGTGGGGGTGGAGGGGATAATTACCGATTTTTTACACACACACACACAGAACAGCTGATTTACCTTCTCCAAACATCCACTAGAGAGTACTGGCGTTATTTCTTCACTCATTCCCACGCCAGAAACCCGACCTATATTAGGTATGTTGGGTGCCACACATAAAGGCGGGAGGATGGGGCTCACACGAGACGTTCCAAACCCGACGCGAGCACCTCCCACTCCACATGTTCCTCCCTCCAAAGCAACCGCTCAGCGTTACCAACCTTCGTAAATATCCGTAACTGCAGGGAGTTATTGTCAAATGTACAAACAAATAGTAAATCGAACTTGAATGCCAGTATTTTAAGCTATTTTTCATATCTTTCATATTGATGTAAGACATTAGGATCATAATTTTAAAAGTTTCAGTCAAGCAGCATGAACTTCCGAGTTAATTCTAATTCATATTCATTTATGAAGGTATAGGTACCTTAACTCATGACTTTTTCAGCATGCACCTTATAAGTTCAAATTTAAATACTTTCATGAAGCTAATTTGCCTGGTAATGTTCAAATTTCCAGGGTGACAAACTCGTTTTAATAAATTTTAATAATAATTTGCATGGTTATTTTTATTTGCTTAATAGATAGATCATAACGAGAGCTTTCCAAAAAGTAGCTGTACGGTGGGTATCAGATCAGTAATACGGGTCTTGTAATTCATTTGCACGATGACGTCACGGCCCTCACCTGTCTGAAGGAACCTTCAGCTCTCTTGCATTACTACTTGCGTGATCTTATCACCCGTTTATTGGCCAGACTAAACAGTATTTTGAGCTACTAATTAGTAGTAGATGGTTTTCAAGTGTGCTGAATCCGAATCTGGGGTCAAAAGTGTGAAATTCCAACACATGAAAGTTCCCCATTAAATTATAAAAGAAAATTTGTTTAACGAATTTTTTGCCATTTCTCGAGTTCATACATTTCGAAATTAGAGCAACTTTTGACGTTAACATGTTTAACTATAAAATTTATTGCTATCCTCAACCTTTTGATTCATTGTATCTGAACACATATTTCAAACGGAGTAGGGAAAATAAAATTAATGCAAAATGAGGAATTAATAGAACAATAAAGCTTTTATTTTATTATGTAGGAGGAACAATAATTTACCACCACTCATTTTCCATGTGACTTATAGACTTACTTAGAAGAGAAAGTGACTTAGGAAAGAGTAAAGTAAAATCACAGTAAACGAGTAATAAAACTCAAGAAATTTTCCTGAACATAAAAAATTCATTGTTTGGCGAATCAACTTTGTCCGAACCATGCCAAGATTCTATGTGCCGGCGAAGATTGAATTTCCTCTTCGTTTAGTATGTGCAACGGTAACAAAATAGCATGTTGAAACGGAGGAACATACATGCGGAGGAACATATAATAAAAGTAATTTAAACTACATATATACCTAACATAATTAAAAGTACCTACCTACATATAAACTAAACACACATGTCAAAGTACTGTAATCTAAATAGAACCTAAACAATAAGATAAGTGATAAGACGGGTCAGCTGTTCGGTTGTTACCCAGCGGGGAAAAAACGGAGGGGAAAAGGCAGTATGGTGGGAGGTGCTCGCGTCGGGTTTGGAACGTCTCGTTGGGGCTCACTCTCTCAAAAGCAAAATTAGTTCTTCCGCTACCTGAAGGTAGACTTGGGAGCGAATTAAGAGATCAAATTAAGCATCTAGGTACCTACCAATAATTCCTTGTAGATACATCCACACCTAAAACACACAAAACGCTAAACATTCAAAAATCGAGATCTCAAAACTTTCAAGGTAACAGTAATGATTTTTTGCTTGTCAATGATAAATATGATCCCAAAGAATCGATTAAAACCATCCACAACGCTGTACGTTAAACGGTTCGTTTTCCCTAAGGGCTCGAACATCGAAAAACACCTTCGAATTTCTAAGCGCGATTTCTAATGCGCTGCTAGCGAATCTATTGATTAGCCGATCAAGCTCTAAATTCCATCAAAGATCGCTAGATAGTGATACTGGAATACATAATGTGTGCCACAGCTACAAATCTTGACCGATTTTCGTGATTCTTGTTTAGTTCCATTATGAATTCGTTATAGTTTTGTAAAGTATGTCAGGATTTTAAAATTTCATCAAGGGAGGAGTTAATGCTGATACACCATGATGTTTTAACTATTCTCATTCGATTTTCGTGTTTCTTTTTGTTCATCTATGAATTTAGTCTAGTTTTGTAAAATGCGTCTGGAGTTTCAAAATTCATGATGAAAGTCGGTGAATGGAGGGGGTAATTGCAATATATCGTTATATTTTTGCTATATTAATCTGATTTCCGTGACAGTTCGATTCAAATTTACTGTCGGTGAAGAAATTGGGAGGGGGGGGGGGGGGGGGGGGGGGGGGGGATTTTGAGGAAATCGTGATAAATTTTGATTTTTTTCTCTTTTAAGCGAATTTTTGAAGAAAATTATTAGCGAATTTATGAAGAAAATTAAGCTATTGCTCTCGCCTCAAAATTTGTAGAATGTGAATTTTTGAAAAAATTTTATGCAGAAATCCGTTTCAGACTATTCTGAATCATATTCTGAAGTTTAACGCATTTTTTTATGTATGTATGTATATATGTATGTATGTATGTATGTATGTATGTATGTATGTGTCATTCCAGACGATAACTGTCCGTAGAAATGTGCTAGAAACTTCAAACAAATTTTAAAATGTTAAGGACACAAAACGAAAGTTCAAGTTCGTTGGCCAGCATGATCGGATTACATCTTCGGGTTGAAATTTTCAAAAATGTAGTCAAAAATTTCAAAATAGCCTGGTTTTTGCGATTTGTTGTGCGAAATAATTTTTTCAGCATACTAATATGTGGTATATTCGGAATCAGCGTAAAATTTCCTATAAGAATATGTATCAAGTTTTCAAAAATTTCAAAGTTGAAAAATCAGTGAAAAATCGAAATAATGCTATTCGCTAGTTGTAAAAATCGGTATTATTTGCATGAAACATTGTCCAAATTCAGATTGAACTACTCTTATGGAAGTATCCCTGTATAACCAATCCTAGAACCATGCTGTTTAAAACGTAGGTAGTAGGTGCTTGTTAAAAAAAAAATAAATAAATAAAAAAAAAATGTAATCACAACTGATGAGTTTACTCTGTGAATAGATGCATAGAGACTACAGTTTGTCTGTCAATTTCTTGCTGTAGGATACTAGATTCGAATGCAACTGACTTTATATCACTCGTAATATAAAGCCTCATCATCGATTGGCTGTGGAAATACGTTTCTTTCATATGACGTCGGTATGTTATTTTATTTTATGTCAAGATTTGATGATGTTATGATAGGATACTGTTAAGATTTCAACTGCCTTCAATACTGACCACATTGGACATCGAAATCTATGAATATTTACCTACATTTGTCTTCAAATCTTCAAGATTAGTTTAATAACAATAAAGTATGAGTATCTCCTAATTATTTTTAATAATTTGATTCCATGTTTGTCTATCAAAATCATAAGCTAAAATTTCTCTACACGATCAATAGCGACTGAAATGTCAAAGATTTCTTCAAAAATTCGCTCATGGGGTCATGCTGCATGACTGGACTTTTTCTTATATTAATTCTCGCCAAAATGATATACAATTAAGTCATAGGGATGTCATTGTAATGCACGCATTACTTACCGATGTGTTTCATAACATTTTCCAAATGTTCCAAAAATGTTTACAATAAATTTCATGAAATTAAAGTGCCCGAAAATTACCTTTGTTGCGATTACAGCCAGGGACATCAAGGCCAGCGCCACCTTCATGTCCGCGCGTGCGTCTCTCACTGCCTACTTGGCTTTGTCACATAGGAATAATTTTCCGAGATTCCAGGTAACATCACGTATGAAACGTCCACTTCCGCCGCCCGCCCCATTCAGAAAATGCGAGATTCTCGATTTGGAAGCGAGACGACGGACGTCGGTGCTATCGGCGGTGTCAATGACAAAAGCACGTGTGAGCGAAGCGTCTTGGGTTTAAAACATGAGGCTGCTACCATGTGATGTTTAGTACACTACATATATATCTGAGCGTAGGGTGTCGTGATTAGGGTGTTTCAACAAGATATTGACATGGATATGTCTTTTGGCTGGGGGTCAAGGAATTTTTCGCGACACTTTTTTTTCCCGACCGACACTTTTTTTCCCGACCGGCACAATTTCTATTGATTTTCACGTACAACCAAGGCGTTACTAGGGAAGAGTAACTCCCATAGTTTTCATAGTAGGAAAATCCTTCGCCACTTTTTGGAATGCTCTCATTTTACCACGACATTTCATGACCTCTAAGCAATTAAAGTGTCGAGGAATGCTGATTTATTACTCTAAGTTAAAAACTAATATTGTTTTGTAACCATAATGGAATAATCTTGTGAAAAGAAGGCACTACATGGTTGGTATACAATTGAGTAGTAGGTACCAAATGGTAAGCAGTAGGTACTAGATATATCCATGATCTTTTGTTTTTCCCATCAAGGGAGAGATTAAAACGCTTGATTTATAAGTATAATTCCATTAAAAACCTGATAAATTTAATTCTCCACACAAAATGCAATGCTCCTTTCATTGTCATTTGACTGTGGGTGCGAGGACGGGTAGTTTCTCGCAGCACATTCATATGAGGTTTTTCTCGGATTTGCATTCGGTTGTTTTTAGTTTTAACAAATTTTCGCAGAAAAAAAGCTATTGCAATGGCTCGGAAAATTTTAAAATCGAAATTTTTGAAAAATTTCTTCATTGAAATCCGTTTTGAGGAATTCTGATGTGTGTGTGAGTGTGTGTGTGTGTGTGTGTGTGTGTGTGTATGTGTCTGAGCTAAAAGGAGTGGCAACTAGTAACATCAAGGTCATAGCGGAGTGTGGTGGGGAAAAGTACCACGGAGTTACTTGAGTTGGGCATCAC
Source organism: Adelphocoris suturalis (assembly GCA_030762985.1). Lineage (NCBI taxonomy): Eukaryota > Metazoa > Arthropoda > Insecta > Hemiptera > Miridae > Adelphocoris > Adelphocoris suturalis. The sequence goes on along the minus strand of CM061041.1, from coordinate 145,868,545 downwards.
AGCGGGAGTGCTCCGTGGTATTACCACCCGCGTCCTGAGGGGTTCTTACTCGAGCTTGTGGTCATTTTATAGGCGCACTCCCCTTCATCCCACTCTCCCTTCTCTTCCTTCAACTTCCTTTATTCCAAGTGCCGGCGTCGGGTAAACCTGGGCGTCCTCCCCATTTCTTTTATGTATTTTTTCATTTTGAACTTTAATGGTGTGCCCCCTCCGGCTTTGATTTGTAAAAAAAAAAAAAAAAAAAAAAGTGCGTTTGTGTGTGTATGTGTCATTCCAGACGATAACTCTCCTTAGGATTGAGATAAAAATACCGCTCTTGCACCAAAAAATCAAGCATCCCAAACGAAAGGATGAGATCGTTGGCTAACAATTTTTGAGTACATTAAATTGGTCAAATTTAGAAAAATGTACCAAAAAACCACCAAAAATCGTTAAATATTCATTTTTAGCAGAATTTTAGTCAAAACTAAATTGTGAACGATTAACTAGGACATTTAGAAACGTTTGCTCAAAATTATGCTGAAAAACGTACTCAAATTTCATTCTTTGCTGAAAGATCTATGAAAACTCCAAAAAAATAAAAAAAGCCACAGTTCTTTTGAGCCTGACGGCTAAAATTAAAAAACATGAATATGCTTTAGCCGTACACGACTCACTCCTCGTCGATTCTCTAAACCCGACCCCCCATCGGCCTCTGAACTCTGTTTATCATTCTGCCATCAATCCTAAAACATGGAATCATGTTTTAGCTCCTCGCTCTCACTTTATTATAGAAATGATCACGACCATTGAGCTCTTGTGAGATGATGATCTCCTAATAGAAACTCGCGAGTAAACATTCACTTTATTATAGAAATGATCACGACGATTGAGCTCTTGTGAGATGATGATCTCCTAATAGAAACTCGCGAGTAAACATTCACTTTATTATAGAAAGAGGCTAAAGAGGCTACATACGAAATTACAGCTTCCTATAGTGTAAAGTATAGAAATTACCTATTAAAATAATTTAACCACCGCTTCACAAATCTAACCGTTCTCGCAATATTCGGATCACCTGCTATGAATCACATAATCGAAACACCAGCTCAATGAAATCATCAGAAATTAACAAGCGGTTGCAATCATGTTCACAATATCAATAATTGAGAATGATCACCTGTGTGTAAACAATTATTCATAAACCATGCTCATAACTCAGCTTGTTGGCCACACACTTCGCAGTAGTTAATATAGTATGGTTGGATAAATCGAGAGCTTTCGAACGAATGGTCAACGAATTTTGTGGGATGAAAAACGACGAAGTATCATATCCCTAGCAACGACTCGGTTGTACGTGAAAATCATCCGTCACACATTTCGTTACCATCCCGCGTTCCATTTTCGGCTAGTTAGTCCATGGCTAAAACACATTCTGTGTTAAAAAGTGCGTTTGTGTGTGTATGTGTCATTCCAGACGATAACTCTCCTTAGGATTGAGATAAAAATACCGCTCTTGCACCAAAAAATCAAGCATCCCAAACGAAAGGATGAGATCGTTGGCTAACAATTTTTGAGTACATTAAATTGGTCAAATTTAGAAAAATGTACTAAAAAACCACCAAAAATCGTTAAATATTCATTTTGAGCAGAATTTTAGTCAAAACTAAATTGTGAACGATTAACTAGGACATTTAAAAATGTTTGCTCAAAATTATGCTGAAAAACGTACTCAAATTTCATTCTTTGCTAAAAGATCTATGAAAACTCCAAAAAAATAAAAAAATCCAAAATCTCTTTTGAATCGCCAAATTTTATTTAGTATGAGGTTTTGCCATAAAATTGGTTTTTAACAATTTCTTTCAACTGAAATTGCTCAAAGTTCGATACAATTTAACATATTGTAATGAAATAGATAATTTATGAATATTGGCTCATAAGATCATACTGCATGACTGGAACATTTCGTCACGACGAGCAAGCTCAGCGGTTTGGGAACCGTTCGACGTAGGTAGTGTTTTGGTTTCAACGAAGGCTTCGCATCTTAGAGCTGGTTTCACCAACAATCCCAAACCATTGTTGAATCGGATCATTGTTGTCGAACTGTGATTTAAAACAAACTAACAAACGGGTTTCACCAATGTAATCAACGGTTAGTCTTTTATCATTAAACATCGATTTACAGCGTTTCCATAAAACGTCGATTTAAAGCTTAAACGTTGATTTATACGATATCAAGGAGGCATTTGCCCGCAAAAATGAGGGTGATAATGAAGGAAAAGTGAGAGAGCAGCTGTGTCCAACCTGAAATCTTCAATACTTCTATATCTTTTAAACCATTCTGGATCACGCGTTAGTCATATAGCCCAGTTGGAACGGATACAGAAGCGGTTTTTACGTTATCTGGCTTATAAATTGCACATCCCTTCCGATGAAGTTAACTGCGAAGCACTACTGGAGACCTACAATCTGCAATCACTCGAGGACCGAAGAAAATGCTTGGACGTCTTTCTCCTGTTTAAGCTAATAAATGGGCCTATTGAATGCCCATCACTCCTTGCACTAATCAACTTTTCAAACCCTCAATTTTATTCCCGTTTTGCCACACTATTTAAAAATACATTCAATTCCACCAACTATACCATAGGCAGCTTTCTAGAATCCTCCGCAATGTCAACTTATTGTTAGAAAACCATTTCGATGTGCATTTTTTCACGAGTCCGCTGTCCCGTTTCAGAAATCCTATTTTTAGCTCCCTTTAATTATTATTTTGTCCTACGATTTACTCGTTTTGATTAATACTGAGCTCTGCAAGACAGTGTTATGTTATTGTTTCTGATTTGTATTATTTATATTCTGTATTCTGTATAACCTGTAATTGGGCTTGCCCGTAATTTAAATAAATAAAAATAAAAGTAACAAGTTTTACAAACTCGAAGGCGTAGTCCGTTACTCGCATCATTTCGAAACTAGTGCAGCGATGATAATATAGGGTTTTTTCCTAGAATTCTTGATTTGAATTTCAAGTAAAAAACGCGAAATTTCAAACCACTGCAATACTCCTTCCAAAAACGATTTCGATTCGCCCCCATTGGGAATTTCGGGAGTCAGTCTCCTAAAAAGCAGCGGTAGGTATTCTTAGATTTTATAACTGTAGACTCTGAAGAATCCGAAATTCCAAAGTTATTTTAACTCAAAAAACGCAGGAAACAAGTAACAATTTTCTCATAAAAATTATAGTCAAGATGCATAACTAGGTATTTTTATGTTTTACCTCCCATCACTTCAATGACAACTACAGCCTACAACACCATCTTGGCACATTATGTCATTTCAAATTGTCATGTGCCGTTGGCTATTTTATAATACTATTTTACAACTGTATTTGTGCATTTGTACATTCCATTTATATGTACCTAAATCCTTATCCATGTACTCGATGCTATCGTTGATTTGTTTAAGGACTGACAAAACAGTAGGTAGGTAGTTTTTGGAAGTTATTTATATTAATTTATAAAGTTATTTATATAAAATGCAGTAGTGAATGAAATCCTCCAAACTCTCTCTAATCCAACGAGGACGGTGAATAGTACAGTAAAATCTTTATCATTATCGTCAAATTCTTGGTAGAAGTTTTTTTATTTGGGATAATAATAATGACACTTTATGAAAAACGTCTGCCAAGTTGGGTGGGCAGTATAGCCCTCAAATATTGTAACATGTAAGTATATAATTAGTTGAAGAACATCGTACGATTCGAAATGATTGAATGCAAAACATAACAGTATCTAATACATTTGTATACATGCTAGAATGCACATTAGGGCTATATTAGGGCCACACATGTTGGCATGTGTGGAAATCGTCTAAAGGTTAACTCACACAATAATTGAAAATTTCATCAAAATCGATTCATTATTCTCGGATTGCCATCCAATATTGGTTGTGCGTATGCGCAATAGTTACCTATAATTCAAGCAAATGCGATAATATTCAAAGGGCATCATCCTTGAGCCAGCAACATCTCAATTTTGAACGAAATCGGACCAAAAGATAATGAGAAATTAATGTTTGCGCACGCGCACAGACTACTATTAATTCCCTCGAGACCGTCTAGGGGCTTAGCCCCACAATCCCTGAAAATTTCATAAAAATTGGTTCATTAGACTGGGAATTATGCCTGCGTCAATCGATATTAGTTTTGCACATTCGGAATGGATATTACTCCACCAATCGCAATATACGATTCGTACTTTATAGAGCATTTCTCTAGAACATATATTCAACTACCTACCGAGTTTGAGCGAAATCGGACCAACAGATGATGAAAAATTGTAGTTTACAGACATTGACGTTTGCGCATGCGCACAGACTACCATTCACGTGACGGCAATGAAAGTTATAGGGGACCGTCTGGAAGCTAATCGGCACAATCTCTTAAAATTTCATCAGAATCGGACTGAAACTTGGTATAGTTTAGGGCGTCACAAAGATTTACCACAGACAGACAGGCGGACAGATAGCAGATAGACAGCCGAACAGATAACAGATAGACTGACAGGCGGACAGATATCAGATGGACAAACAGACACGGAACCAAAATTCATCAGCAAGCTCTGAAACGCAAAAAGCAAGTAGAAATTTTGATTTCGGAGGACTTTTTTTTACTTCTATCTCGAACACAAAGCTTTCCTACCTTCGGTATTGAGGAAGCAAAAACTCGGTAGCTTTAGCTGTAAAAATAAATCGGGTAAATAACAGTAAAAGAACGTCTGCCAAGTAGGGTGTGGCACATAGCTTCCTCATTTACCTATCATGCATGTATAGATCATTGAAAAGTTTTAAATGATCTTGAAAAATTGTATAGCGGAAAAGAGTAAATCAAGAAGTAGCGTGGAATTTCATGATTGGTCAATTAAGAAACGAAAAAAATGATACTCAATATAGGTACCTAATTTACGTTCGCGCATACGCACAATGAACTGATTAGTTGGAACAATGAAATGGGTACGGGACCATCTATAACCTAACCCGCGTATTCACTGACAGTTTCGTCGAATTCGGAGAAAAACTGTGGAAATAGAGGTTGTTACAAGGATTTCACATTGGCGCATGCGCAGTAGCTGTTAATGATACAATCATGTTGAAATTGATATGGGGTAATGAAATCGTCTTCCATTATCCAAATTTAAACGAAATCGAACGACCAGGGCGTTAGAAAATGATGCTTGGTAGAATTTACGTTTGCGCATGTGCAGAGAGTTGTATTGAGTCAGGAACCATGAAACTTACAGCGGACTGTCTAAACCGTAGCCCGCCCATTCCCTGAAAATTTCATACAAATCGGATGAAAGCTGTGGAAAATAAGCTTGTTACCAGGTATTGGCGAAGTAGCTATTGCATTTTTTAGTCAATCGAACCCTTTTTTTCTATCAAATGAAACTTCGTAACTACCAAATGAAACCTTGTTCCAATCAAATGAAACCTCGTACCTACCAAATGAAACTTTTTTTCAATCAAATGAAACTTCTTCGAATCATCCAGAGAAAAATTACTTTTTCTTCCAGATTTCAGATTTTTTCTAAACAAGTTAATAATACACAGGCTCTACAAATTAATTTAGTGAAGCGGGTGTCCAGAAGCTGCGGCAGCAGTTCCATCATCATGTTATTACGAAGTTGGAGCAGTCTGTTGCGGTGATCAGCAATATGGTGGACCGAAAAGCTTCATTGGAATGAAATTAGGTTTCATTTGTTTGAAAAAAAGTTTCATTTGGTTCAGAAGAGGTTTCATTTGATTGGTACGAGGTTTCATTGGTAGAAAGAAGGTTTCATTTGACTGAAAACTGCAATATTAATGATACAATCATGTTGAAATTGATGAGATGCTAAAATCGTCATTCCCCAACTATCATCCAAATTTGAGCGAGATCAGACGACTAGGGCGTGAGAAAATGATGCTTGGTAGAATTTACGTTTGCGCATGCTTAGAGTGAAGCGTTGAGTTAGGAACAATTCCCTGTAAATTTCATCCAAATCGGATGAAAACTGTGGAAAATAAGCTTGTTACAAGAAATAGCGGACACACGACAGACACACACACACACATGCACTAACAGGCAGGCAGACAGTCACGGAACCAATGTTGTTCAGAATGGTCTAAAACGTAAAATGATAGTAGAAATTTTGATTTAGGAGACCAACATTTTTTTGACATTTTATGTCTTTGCTAAGGCACATAAACTAAAAAAACGTCACGGAAAATTGCTCACGAAAATGTTTTGATGATTTCAGCTTACAACCGAGTCGTTGCTAGGGAAATGTTACTTCGTCGTTCTTCATCCCACAAAATTCGTTGACCATTCGTTCGAAAGCTCTCGATTTATGTAACCATATTATGTTAACTACTGCGAAGTGCGTGGCCAACAAGCTGAGTTATGAGCATGGTTATTTGAATAATTGTGTATACTCAGGTGATCATTCTCAATAATTGATATTGTGAACATGATTGCCACCGCTTGTCCATTTCTGATGATTTCATTGAGCTGGTGTTTCGATGATTAGATTCATAGCAGGTGATCCGAATGTTGCGAGAACGGTTTGATTTGTGAAGCGGTGGCTAAATCATTTTAATAGGTAATTTCTATACTTTACACTCTAGGAAGCTGTAATTTCGTATGTAGTCTCTTTAGCACATTTTCGTGTTTTCTAAATGCTTGCTTGCCAATGAATTTCATGTTCACGTATTCGTATGAAATTGATAGAAGAATTTTTCGAATCCAATCTTTGAGGATTCCATATTTCACTGTCTCAAGAGAATTTCCGTACGATTTTCATGTTTGGAAACTTCAAAGCAAAACAAGCTTCGAATGATTGAATGGCTGAGTGCATAGCTAATATGTTATTGACATTTTATGTCTTTGCTATGGCACATAAACTAACGAAATTTCACGAAAATTGCTCACGAAAATATTTTGATGATTTCCGCTTACAACCGAGTCGTTGCTAGGGAAATGGTACTTCGTCGTTTTTCATCCGACAAAATTCGTTGACCATTCGTTGGAAAGCTCTCGATTTATCCAACCATACTACGTTAACTACTGCGAAGTGCGTGGCCAACAAGCTGAGTTATGAGCGTGGTTATTTGAATAATTGTGTTCACTCAGGTGATCATTCTCAATAATTGATATTGTGAACATGATTGCCACCGCTTGTTAATTTCTGATGATTTCATTGAGCTGGTGTTTCGATGATTTGATTCATAGCAGGTGATCCGAATATTGCGAGAATGGTTTGATTTGTGAAGCGGTGGTTAAATCATTTTAATAGGTAATTTCTATACTTTACACTCTAGGAAGCTGTAATTTTGTATGTAACCTCTTTAGGACATATTCGTGTTTTCTAAATGCTTGCTTGCCAATGAATTTCATGTTCACGTATTCGTATGAAATTGATAGAAGAATTTTTCGAATCCAATCTTTGAGGATTCCATATTTTCCTGTCTCAAGAAAATTTCCGTACGATTTTCATGTTTGGAACCTTCAAAGCAAAACAAGCTTCGAATGATTGAATGGCTGAGTGCATATCTAACATGTTTTTGTATCCAACTCTGATTGAGCTCTATAATTTATATGTAGGTGTGCTTATTAATATAACGTTATTGACTAGCTGAAGTTTCTTTCAATCTAACCTCATGTTTACGGGAAATAATCAATGTGAACTGACGAGAACTTGTTTTTGACCTTCTAATATTGGCACCAGACATCCTGCGCAATTGCTGCACGTAGTACAAAGTACAAATTGTTTTATTTGGAATCCCAGGTTCAGTCTTGGAATAACAAATGAGAAGGTGCGTTTCTCGATGTAAATAAAAGTTGCGACACCTTTTCCTGCATTTCGACATTCCGCCGTCGGTGCTGACTGTTTCGGGTTTCTGTACAGCTGAACCCGCAAGGCGCTGATTCTGCAAACTCTTGCAAGAAAACAAGCGAGCCAGCGAAATCACGAGACAATGGGATAACTTTTAAGAGTATTATTTCGTCATGAATTACTTCAACAAAGAAGATGAAGAAGAAGAAGCAAAATGTTTTATTGAAATAAAAATTAGGTGCACTTCATTAAAATATTAGGTAAAAAGAAAAACAAATAGGATTGGGAAAATTTAGCCACGAATCCAGGTCTGTTGGTGAAAAATAATGGAAATGGAAGCGGAAAAAAAAGGAACCCATAAAAACAAGTTTTTAATGTAACTCTTTCTTTTTCTCATGTTCTCGGTTAATTTTATTGTTGTTTCAATATTTGGTAGTTTCTTGGCAACAGTAAATTGAAACAAAATCACATTGTTTCAAAATCACATTGATAATAACTTAAATTAAATTGACAAGGAAAATCATTTAATATTTTATTGACCCTGGATTCGTTGTCATTTTATGCAGACGTTCAATAGTATCCTTCTCCTCCCTCCTCCTCCTCCCTCCTCCTCCTCCTCCTCCTCCTCCTCCTACTCCCTCACTCCTCCTCCCTCCCTCACTCCTCCTCCCTACAATACACAACACTTGTAAGGTTTCCCATATTAAATTTCAAATTTTCGAAAATTTATAGTATAACTAACTTTTTCTTCGCGAAAATTTGATAAATTAAAATGTACGCCAGCATGAACTCGTGTGCAAAATTTCAGATCGATTGGATATCGGGAAGTGGGTAAAAAATCGATCTGAAATTTTGTCTCAAGAAGGGAATTGAAGTTAAAAGAAAGAGTTGAATAATAAATAATAATATAACAGGGTGTCTACAGGTCACGGATTCCCATAAAAGTCACGGATTTAATATAGAAGTCACCGATTTTTATGGCGTCGGTAACCATATAATCATAATATATTGCCAGTGCCGGGATTCACAAAACATAGGAATCAATTGAGATTTTTTAATATACAGGGTGATTCCCTCGCATATGCGAAAAAAAATTTGGGTGAAACTACATTAAAAATGGAGTAAAATGCCGCCAACCGCATATTTTTATCTCAATCCGTACTCGAGATATGATTTTTTAAAAGTTTTTTTCAGGAATACCGTGTTTTTTCATTTTAAACTCGGATTTCTCCACTTCGCCTCATTTAATTTTAACTTTAAACCTAATTTTCGGTATCAGCATTAAATTTGCTATAAGAATAGTGTACTTGGGTTCTTAAAAAGTACCATCCGAAGACCCTCACATCAGCTCAAACGTTGACGATTTTGAAAAAATAATATTTCTGAAAATCTTTAAAACTTTACTACTCTTTTAAAAAGAATCCTGGAAACTGGCAAATATCATGAAAACTGCTTCATCTATCTAATATGCTTTCCAACGGTATTATCAATTTTACTTTTATTTTGTTATTTAGGGGAGAAAATAATGTTTTAATGTTAAAAAATGTGGGTTTTTCAATGAAATAGTTGGTTTTCTCGAAAGATGACCCTCCATGAACCAACGAGTATGGGGTCGGTTTCTATGTATTTTTTCTCGCTGGATCGAATGGAAACTCTTGCAGATCTCTCAACTACTTTATAATCGAGTTTTACACTTTAATTAACTAGTTTTACCCCATAACACACATACATTTAATCGTAACAAACAAACTAAACATTTGCGATTTTAAGTGTAAAACTCGGTTATAACGGAGTTGGAGAGATCTACAAATGTTACCATTCGATACAGCGTGAAAAAATACATAGAAACCGACCCCATACTCGTAGGTTCATGTAGGGTCATCTTTCGAGAAAACCAACAATTTCATTGAAAAACCCACATTTTTTAACATTAAAACATAATTTTCTCCACTAAATAACAAAATAAAAGTAAACTTGATTATACCGTTGGAAAGAGTATCAGACGAAGCAGTTTTCATGAGATTTGCCAGTTTCCAGGATTCGTTTTGGAAGAGTAGTAAAGTTTTAAAGATTTTCAGAAATATTCTTTTTTCAAAATCGTCAATGTTTGAGCTGATGTGAGGGCCTTTGGATGGTACTTTTTAAGAACTCAAGTACACAATTCTTATAGTAAATTTAATGCTGATTCCGAAAATGTGGTCAAAAGTTAAAATTGAATGAAGTAAAGTGGAGAAATGTGAGTTTAAAAGGAAAAAAACACGGTTTTCCTGAAAAAACCTTTAAAAAATCATATCTCGAGAACGGATTGAGATAAAAATATGCAGTTGGCGGCATTTTACTCCATTTTTGATGTAATTTCACCCAAATGTTTTTTTGCATCTGCGAGGGAATCACCCTGTATAATATTAAATATTTTAAACATTGTATTTTACTTATATTCTGTAAGTAGTCTTGGACTTCTGTTCTTTATAAGTAGGCTAGAATCAATAAAAAAGTTATGAAGATCTAATTTTATATATTCTATTCGTGATTACAGTAGGTCTACTGGTAAGCATTTCGGTACGCTATTCCTAAAGAAATTAAAGCCTGTAAAAGGTCCCCGATTTTTAAAATTTAGAACCCCAAAAGTCCCCAAAAAGTCCCCGATTTTTATTTTACAGATCTATTAGACACCCTGTATTAGCTAAATAAATATTAAACTATTCACTTGCTGTTCAACAAAGAAGATTGTCAAAAGGCTCGCTCGCAGCAGCATTGCTAGTTGCATGTGGTGGGATAGTTAAATGTGAACCGCCCTTCAAAATTTGTTTGGTTTACGTTTCAAAATAAGTAAAAAGTACTCAGTCATGCAGCATGGCTAATAGAGCGAATTTTAAAAGAGAAGTTGTGGGTAAAATTACATCAATAATCGTGCTGGAATAACCGAGTGATGATATTGCAGAGAAAATTTTAGGACAAGCAGCACAATACAAAAAGTCCAGTCATGCAGCATGACCCCATGAGCGAATTTTTGAAGAATATTACCGATTTTTACAACCAGCGAACGGCATTATTTCGATTTTTGACTGATTTTTCAACTTTGAAATTTTTGAAAACTTGATACATATTCTTATAGCAAATTTTACGCTGATTCCGAATATACCGCATGTTAGTATGCTGAAAAAAATTATTTCGCACAACAAATCGCAAAAAACAGGCTATTTTGAAATTTTTGACTACATTTTTGAAAATTACAACCCGAAGATGTAATCCGATCAAGCTGGCCAACGAACTTGAACTTTCGTTTTGTGCCCTTAACATTTTAAAATTTGTTTGAAGTTTCTAGCACAATTCTACGGACAGTTATCGTCTGGAATGACACATACATACATTCATACATACATACATACATACATAAAAAAAAAATGCGTTAAACTTCAGAATATGATTCAGAATAGCCTGAAACGGATTTCTGCATAATTTGTTTTTCAAAAATTCACATTCTACAAATTTTGAGGCGAGAGCAATAGCTTAATTTTCTTCAAAAATTCGCTAAAAACGACAGAGTTTTAGTCAATTATGACCATTTTTCACCTAAAAAATCGAATTTTCGTACTTATTCATGAATCTTAGAGATCTGGTAGTGGTCGCAATCGGCTTCGGTGAGGATCCGCTGACCACGAGCCATAATATCAATCATAATGATGGCAAAATCGTGCTCAAATCTCCCCTATTCACCGTAGGACGTCGAAATGTGATATGGAGCCTCTATGGGACAACAAGAGACAAGCGAAGCAGAGGCGCCATCCTGATCAGCTGAGTGAGATAAATCTCTCCTGTTCACTGTAGGACGTTGAAAATTGATAGGAAGCTTCTCAGGGACAACAGGAGACGAATGACCTTACAGGCACCACCCTGATCATACGAAGCCTCTCAGGGACAACAAGAGACGAATGACCTTACAGGCACCACCCTGATCAGCTGATTGTGCTAAAAGTTAGGCACCTATGTCGTTTGTCTGATTACAACGAAATTTTATACGAAGCCTCTCAGGGACAACAAGAGACGAATGACCTTACAGGCACCACCCTGATCAGCTGATTGTGCTAAAAGTTAGGCACCTATGTCGTTTGTCTGATTACAACGAAATTTTATACGAAGCCTCTCAGGGACAACAAGAGACGAATGACCTTACAGGCACCACCCTGATCAGCTGATTGTGCTAAAAGTTAGGCACCTATGTCGTTTGTCTGATTACAACGAAATTTTATACGAAGCCTCTCAGGGACAACAAGAGACGAATGACCTTACAGGCACCACCCTGATCAGCTGATTGTGCTAAAAGTTAGGCACCTATGTCGTTTGTCTGATTACAACGAAATTTTATACGAAGCCTCTCAGGGACAACAAGAGACGAATGACCTTACAGGCACCACCCTGATCAGCTGATTGTGCTAAAAGTTAGGTATCTATGACGTTTGTCTGATTACAACGAAATTTGATAGGAAGCCTCTCAGGGTTAACAAGAGACGAATGACCTTACAGGCACCACCCTGATCAGCTGATTGTGCTAAAAGTTAGGTATCTATGACGTTTGTCTGATTACAACGAAATTTGATAGGGAGCCTCTCCAGGACAACAAAGGACGAATGACCTTACAGGCACCACCCTGATCAATTGATTGTGCTAAAAGTTAGGTACATAGGTATGTCGTTTGTCTGATTACAACGAAATTTGATAGGAAGCCTCTCAGGGACAACAAGAGACGAATGACCTTACAGGCACCACCCTGATCAGCTGATTGTGCTAAAAGTTAGGTATCTATGTTGTTTGTCTGATTACAACGAAATTTGACAGGGAGCCTCTCTAAGGACATCGAGGGACGAATGAAATGACGGGCTCCACCTTGAGCTCCTGCTGACCGACGTTTTTTGCCACATACTCCTCGAACCAGCACGTAAATAGGAAAGAATTTTGTAAACAAATTTCACAGTATTTAAGAATAAATTACTATTAACCACGGTTCAACTTGCGACAAAAATCACGAAATTTGTTCAGTGAAACTTGACTGTCATGAATCCCAATTTTAACTATTTTTGTCATCATTTAGGTACGTTCCTCTCTTCTGACTTATAAAATATAAAACTGTTCTAAATACTTTTCATCTAATTATATTTTACCTATCTCTTCTAAAAAATTTGGTTCTCCTTACGCAAACGGCTCAAGTTTTAGTATGGAATATGCTTTAGCCTTGGACTAGTGAAAAACGTTGCGCGGATGCGTCACGAAATTTTTGACATTTTATGTCTTTGCTATGGCACAAAAACTAAAAAATAGTCACGGAAATTGAAAGAAGAAAATTGTTCACGAAAATATTCTGATGATTTCCGCTTACCACCGAGTCGTTGCTAGGGAAATGGTACTTCGTCGTTTTTCATCCCACAAAATTCGTTGACCATTCGTTCGAAAGCTCTCGATTTATCCAACCATATTATGTTAACTACTGCGAAGTGCGTGGCCAACAAGCTGAGTTATGAGCATGGTTATATGAATAATTGTTTACACACAGGTGATCATTTTCAGTCATTGTATTGTGAACATGATTGCAACCACTTGTTAATATCTGATGATTTCATTGAGCTGGTGTTACGATGATGTGATTCATAGCAGGTGATCCGAATATTGCGAGAACGGTTTGATTTGTGAAGCGGTGGTTAAATCATTTTAATTGATAATTTCTATACTTTACACTATAGGAAGCTGTAATTTCGTATGTAGCCTCTTTAGGACATTTACTTGACGATGCCTAGGGTCCGGATCAGATGAATGGCTTTTAAAGCTAATTTCTATGCTTTACACTCTAGGAAGCTGTAATTTCGTATGTAGCCTCTTTAGGACATTTACTTGACTATGCCCAGGGTCCGGATCAGATGAATGGCTTTTAAAGCTAATTTCTATGTTTACACTCTAGGAAGCTGTAATTTTGTATGTTACCTCTTTAGGACATTTACTTGACGATGCTCAGGGACCGGATCAGATGAATGGCTTTTAAAGCTAATTTCTATGCTTTACACTCTAGGAAGCTGTAATTTCGTATGTAGCCTCTTTAGGACATTTACTTGACGATGCCCAGGGTCCGGATCAGATGAATGGCTTTTAAAGCTAATTTCTATGCTTTACACTCTAGGAAGCTGTAATTTCGTATGTAACCTCTTTAGGACATTTACTTGACGATGCCCAGGGTCCGGATCAGATGAATGGCTTTTAAAGCTAATTTCTATGCTTTACACTCTAGGAAGCTGTAATTTCGTATGTAGCCTCTTTAGGACATTTACTTGACGATGCCCAGGGCCCGGATCAGATGAGTGGCTCTTAAAGCTTGCATACGAGTCTGCTACTAAAGACATAAAATGAGTTGCAGACTCGAATGCAAGCGTTTCGTCTTTACGTTTTTTCTTATGATTTTAACGTACAACCAAGCCGTTGCTGGGGAAATGAAACTACTTTAGTTTTCACCGGTCAAAAATCGTTCTCCGCTCGTTGGAAAGTTCGCGATTCATCACGCATTTCTTTCGTACTTGTTCTTCTATTTATGTCGTAGTTTTATATTTATTTATGTTATAAATGGATATACTAAACAATGCCGCTTGTTTTGTTGTCACTTGGTTAAGAAGTTAATCTTGGTTATAGCAATTGTAGACGCGCACTATAACAGAAAATTACCTACCTAAGTAATTCCTTCTAATTTCGATTCTATTTGTCGTATGAAGCTCCTGAAAACTTTGGTTTTTGTTACTTGGTCACTCCTGCCAGGCATGTTCCATGTTTTTTTACTTTTAGCCATAGGCTCTAAGTAATAACACCGGGGAGTCTGCCCCTTGACCCCGCTGGGGGGAGCCCCTTCCGAGGTCCGAAGGGCCGAGTCCCCCCCCCCCCCCCCCCCCCCCCCCCTTCCTCTTGCGCGAATAGTTGGTATTCAGTTGAGTACGTCAGGACTCGGTGGAATTGTCTGCTGTGGTGGCAAATATATTCTGGGCAGCAAATATATGACGCTGAACCCAAATCAGGTACGTGTGGTTCCCTTGGATCCAAAATCGAAGTAATAGTAATAATAACGATAATGGGAGACAATGACTTCAAAAACAAAGGATTTCAAGAAAAATGAGGGCTGAAAATCAGTCTTGTTTGGCGTCAAAACAAAAATATCCAGATAAGTACCTGCTTCGGGTGGTGTAACAGAGAAACCAAAATACGCCAATGACTCACGTCATGATAACGTCATCTGACAATAAAGTACACTCCTACTTTTTTCTATTGTTAGTCATTGGGAGGTCCTATAAGAGTGGGGCCGCCACAACGTAACCCGCTTATAATTTTCGTCTTTTGAGTTGCTACGGTGTTGTTCGTAGGAGGCTGAAGCCTCGCCTCCTGCCCAGATGGGCTTTGGGACTTGGAGAAATCCGAATTCTTGGCCTTTCCTTATTGAGAGAACCACATCATCATCACATTTCGTAAGTCAAATTCGCTCACACTACAAATTTGGTTCAAATTACCTACTGGAAATATCTGCGGGCGCCTGCACTGAGTTCGAATGCAACGCTTAGTTCGCTACCATCAACCGATTGCCGTGATTCTGTAAATTTTCGATAGATTACAGCACTACTATACGACTCGATTTTTGTAGTTTTAGTTAAAGAAGGCAATTTTTCAATTTGTTTAGCTAGAATAATTTTAAATTCCGTTACTATTTGATGAAAAATTTATAAGAACTGGAAAAATCTAAATATCCAAAATCTTTTTTGAATTGTCAAATTTTGTTTAGTATGAGTTTTTTGCAATAAAATTGGTTTTTAACTATTTTTTGTACTCTAATTGCTTAAATTTCGATACATTTTAACATAGGTACCTATTACAATAAGATGAGTAGATAATTTAAGAAAATTCGCTCAAACGATCATGCTGCATGGCTGGAACTTTTTTTAATTAGCGAAATTTCGTAGAAAAGGAAGGTATTTTTTCGAAATGGTTTAGGCAACGTAAGATTTCAGCATAAATTTATATCATTCCAACAAGTGGTGAACCATTTCAGTCGGATGAAAGCTGACGGACCCACATTTTTCTACGAACGGCTCCGTTGTAAGCGAAAATCATTATACAGAGTATGACGTTTTCATGCCTAATAGTAAGGCCGAAAAGACATCAAGACAAAATTCATCAAGACAAAAGACATCAAGACAAAATACATCAAAACAAGCTCGTAACCTGTGCTTCTCAGGGATGTATGGTGGGGGAATTCGGCAGCGTGAGATGCGGTGGTGTTTTTGAAAAAGGGTTTAGTTCCGCATGTGTCCCCACTTTCAAACCTATGTGAATCTGTCGATATCCTCTCAAAAAATAAATTTGACGACTGCTTCGGAAACCTCGGAATCTCCTCTTTCCCGTGGATTCATGATAAATTAACCTTTTCCTTCGCGTAAATGAGAAATAGGGATAGTCAAAAAGTTCTGTATGTGTCACTACTTTATTTATATGAGTCAGTAAGTAGAGCAATGAACCTTAAACCCTTTTGTTCTTGATCTCTGACGAAACAAAGGTGATGTTTATATTGTGTAGGATGATGATACAGAATATCAAATAAACGTGCATCTCATACACACCAGTAGATTAAAAACGATCGTACCAAAACAAAGTCATATATCAATTGTAATGAGGTTACCCGACGACGCTGCTTAAATCGTGAGTTGAGCGACAGCTTGCTATCGTTAAGTATAGAACTTGCGCGCGTTAACGATGCGATGAACGTGCAACGTTAGGTTGGTTGAACGCACCAACCTAACGTTCGTTCTACGTTCAACGCACCAACCTAACGTTCCAAGTTCATCGCATCGTAAACGTTCAACGTATCGTTAACAACGCGCGTAAATTCTATACTTAACGATAACAAGACCTTATTGGGGTACGCTCGTTTTTATTCTACTCATACCAACAGACTGGATACAGGAGAGTAGGGCTCACCTGAACTGGGCACCAGCGGCAACTAAACCACCTGAACTGGGCACTTTCCAAATCTTAGGTAGGCAGGGTCTGCTCAAGCATTTTTACGAAGGGATTGACTACTTGATGATATGCATTTTCGAGATGCGAGCTTGCAAGCATCCAGACCGCCAAACTATGCACATCATTCTGACCTATATGTCCAACTAGTCCGAATTTTTACGAAGGTATTGACTACTTGATGTCATGCATTTTTGAGATGCGAGCTTGCAAGCATCCAAACCACCAAACTTCACATCATTCTGACCTATATGTCCAACTAATCCGAATTTTTCTGAGGGATTAACTACTTGATGTTTTGCGTTTTTGAGATGCGAGTTTGCAAGCATCCAAACCACCAAACGTTACATCATTCTGACCTATATGTTCAAGTAATCAGAATTTTACTAAGGGATTGACTACTTGATGTTTTGCGTTTTTGAGATTCGAGCTTGCAAGCATCCAAACCACCAAACCACATCATTCTGACCTATATGTCCAACTAATCCGAATTTTTCTAAGGGATTGACTACTTAATGTTTTGCGTTTTTGAGATGCGAGTTTGCAAGCATCCAAACCACCAAACGTTTAAGATAATCACGCAATTATTGCAAGTATAACAGCAAGCGGATGGTCAAAGAGTTGAAATCTGTCCAACATTTTCACTAGTTCGATATGAGGATTATGCAGTACTTCATCTTGTGACATCAAGTTTTAGTTTGTTGACTCCAGAGGTCATTCAGCTGATCAGTTTGCACCTCGTTATTAGTTTACCACCAGTCTCTACGTGTATCCATCGTCGAAATTCAGAGCCGTAGGATGTCTTAAACTAAAGAGACAACGAACTCAACACATTCCACATTCAAACCAAACTATGTTACCAACATTAGAAGCCTGGAAAAGACAAAATTATAAATAATTACCTGAATACGGACGCCTAATGATGTCTAATAGATAACAGGATTGGTAGAAAACTAAAAATATTTTATTTCGATAATCAAGTGCGTAATCAGTACTAAGAGGGTAAGAAACTTTCTAGGTTGAGGTGCTGTCAGATGTTCTATAAATTTGGAACAGTAATTTTAATCCGAACCGAAAGTCGTTTTATGAATTTAATAAATTAGAAAAGAGATTTCTAACTATGGCTAACGATTCGTGCGTAGAGCAAGACGAGGAAATTTCATTAATCAAACAAACATACGTATAGAGTGATAGATGAATGTAGGACTCCATTAAGTAGCTACTTAAAATTCACAATATTTACTTACCTATCGCTTTCGTCGTGCATTTTTGTACAGATGTTTTGCTGGCTATAAACTAAAACGTCGTGTTTGGCTTGGTTGGAAAAATCGGACATCAATCAAGCTCGGTGTTCTTTTGAAAAACTGGAGAAAAGTGAGAGTGAACTTTGCTTATCAAAGTATTTAAATGTTGCCCTGAAAATAATTGATTTTCGATGAAGAGATGAAATGCGAGATTCTATTCTGACTAATTTATTGTAAACTTTTCCTGTCTTATTTTTGTCCTAAACTGATACCAATATGTAACCTAAAAGGAGCAGCAATCTAGGCTCTATACTACTTCATCTATTAACTCAGTAAATATAAAATATACTCAATCGTGATGATTCATTAATTTACTCGTTATCACGTTTTATGAGTAGAACGTTTGATTTATTTATTTATTTTATTTTATTTTTGTTGTCGTTGTTGTTGTTGAGATTAAACATTTTGGTTTTCGGTTATTGTAATTTGCTGCCTACTTCGCAATTTGACCTCAGCTCGATTTTATATAAACATATTCCAAGTGTTTAACAACATTTTTAATCCGTATTTTCCAGTTTGATTTCATAGAGTACAAAGATCAATTCAATTCAGAAAAGTCTCGGTAATTTCGTATCAAGAACAACCTACCATGTAGCTAATTTATCGGAGTTAATTAAACTAGCAACTGCAAGCAGCAAGTGGTTCGTTGTTTCTGATTGGTACAGTTACGGAGGTCAAAGCTGAATTATCATTCATAGTTTTAAAATATCGAGTCGACATAGCCTGAGTTTTAACCCCCAGTGTGCGGACTCTATGTTTGAGCACTTACCAGCACTTACCGTGTCTGTCAGACACCTAATACCAAAATCTCTCATATAATGCGGGGTTTCCTGGAATTTGGTAACAGTGTGAACAGAAGACTGTTTAGTAGAATGTATTTATTCATTTTAAAATGTATCGTGCATTGAAACTTTGAAACAAACAATAAAACTTGAATGACAACATTATAAAATATGCAGCTGTAGTAGATACCTACCGACATTGCCAATTGTCGCGATTCAATGTAAAATAATTTATGGATATAATCTCTCTAATATAACCATGAACAAACTATTTTATATCAGAAACAAGTTGTAGAAAATTTGAAACAATCCAATAGTTGTAAAAAAAAAAAATTAGCTATTTTTTCAGACATTGGATGCAAATTTTCAATATCGTCTAAACCTTCCAGTCAGAATCAGGAGACTCGTCGGTTTCACCATCACTGTGAACTGGTGTATTTACAACTTCTTCATTTTCATCACATTCAGACTAGGATAAATCATCAGAAGCAAAAACTATCTTCTGAGTCAGAATTTTGCAATAGGAGGTATCTCACCAAAATCGGGATCAGCTGTAGAAAACCTGTCCCCTCCCACCATTACTAGTACTTGGTTCCTGGGACATTGAGAGAGATCACGATGACTAAAAAATAAGACTAAAAAAGCCACAGTTCCTTTGAGCCTGACGGCTAAAATTAAAAAACATGAATATGCTTTAGCCGTACACGACTCACTCCTCGTCGATTCTCTGAACCCGACCCCCCATCGGCCTCTGAACTCTGTTTATCATTCTGCCATCAATCCTAAAACATGGAATCATGTTTTAGCTCCTCGCTCTCACTTTATTATAGAAATGATCACGACCATTGAGCTCTTGTGAGATGATGATCTCCTAATAGAAACTCGCGAGTAAACATTCACTTTATTATAGAAATGATCACGACGATTGAGCTCTTGTGAGATGATGATCTCCTAATAGAAACTCGCGATTAAACATTCACTTTATTATAGAAAGAGGCTAAAGAGGCTACATACGAAATTACAGCTTCCTATAGTGTTAAGTATAGAAATTACCTATTAAAATAATTTAACCACCGCTTCACAAATCTAACCGTTCTCGCAATATTCGGATCACCTGCTATGAATCACATAATCGAAACACCAGCTCAATGAAATCATCAGAAATTAACAAGCGGTTGCAATCATGTTCACAATATCAATAATTGAGAATGATCACCTGTGTGTAAACAATTATTCATATAACCATGCTCATAACTCAGCTTGTTGGCCACGCACTTCGCAGTAGTTAATATAGTATGGTTGGATAAATCGAGAGCTTTCGAACGAATGGTCAACGAATTTTGTGGGATGAAAAACGACGAAGTATCATATCCCTAGCAACGACTCGGTTGTAAGCGGAAATCATCACAATTATTGGCGCTACTTTCGTTGCACTCTCGTGGGACATTTTTCGGTAGTTAGGTCACGGCTAAAGCATATTCATGCTAAAAGTACTACAAAATATGACTGAAAGGATTCGACTTGGCGTATAGGGTGGACCGTGTCTGTAAAACACTTCCATTACTGTTGCTTACAGGCGGACCCGTGTCCAGAGGACACTGCTGGTAGTGGGAAAACCAGCACAACACTCACCTTGTGACATCTGTCATGAAACTAACCACTCCCTCCACTTCAACAGGTCCCAAAGAGAAGGTATTAGGGCGGTGGGGTTCAGAAGCCACTCCAAAGTTGCCAACAGACAAACATGAAATTTGGCAAGTGTCTGACAGACATGGTCCACCCATTAAGGGTTAAGGGAAGAACACGAAATGTTGAATGTAGTATCAATCGGGTTGATGGTAACCGATGTTAGAGATAGGTTGGGTTGGTTGAGGGTAGAGAATTTTCAGGATTCTCTGATAATGTCATTTATTGAGGTTTGCTGAGCGCTTTCGCCAAATACATGGCCTCTTCAGAGCGTATTATTTGATAGATGAGCTGTTAAATGTATATATATAAGTTGGGAGGCCTCCTTGTACATCTTGGTCATGACCAGTTGTGGTTGGTGATGCTACTAGGGTCAATTTTGTGCTTAAATTGAGAAAAATGCAATTTTTTGTGTGGAAAGACATACATAGTCTCAACCAACCCAACCTACGAAGGACAAGGAAACACTCCATAACCATTATATTTGAGATATGAGCTTGACTTGATAGCAACCCGATAGTGTGGGTTCGAGTGCAATATGATTATAGGTTGGTTCATATAGGATAAAGCCGAATATGGAGCTTTATACCCAGTATAAGCTCGTTTTTAAATCATTTTCGGGTTTCATTAGTACTGAGAGGTATCAGTTTTTCTATGTTTTGGAGATTTTGAGGTGATGATGGTGTTGATGGAGTGAGGCAGCTTAGTAGCAGTTTCCGCATCCGCCCCATCCGCCGTTGCCCCAGCCCCAGCCATTGCCCCAGCCGTTGCCCCAGCCCCAGCCGTTGCCCCAGCCGTTGCCCCAGCCTCCCCATCCTCCATTACCCCAACCCCCATATCCCCATCCTCCGCATCCGCAGTCACCACCCCATCCTCCGTTACCCCAGCCGCCATATCCCCAACCGTTTCCCCAACCGTTGTCCCAACCGCCCCATCCGCCCCATCCTCCGTAGCCTCCGTATCCACCTCCGTAACCACATCCGCAGTTAGAGCTTGGAAGGAGTCTGTGCGTGGTCTTGATTGGGATGTGAGAAGTGATAGGGACGGTGTGGCATCTCTCGACGGTGCAGGGGTTGCCGCATCCTCCGCATGGCTCAGCCTTTGGCTTTGGGTCAGGTGAAGGTGCCGCCAAACAGGCCTGCAAAATTAATTAATAAATTAATAAATAATCTAAAAATGTATTCATAACCACAAATTATAGTACGTTAAATGCATTAATTCACAAAACGCAATTCCCATCATTCAAATTCCTATAATTTCTTAAATATATGACCACTCAAGTCCGCAAATGGTTAGAAGTTCCGAAGTTAGAAGAATTAATTCGGATTTCATAAATGTCCCATTGAAAACTCACACAAGACCTCCCAGGCAAAGTATAATTCACTATCAAGTGCCACAATCAAGGTAATTAGTACTGGTATGGCCGAATGTTATGTTGTTACCAATTTGATTTAGAACAATCCGAAATATTATAATTATGTGGTAGGTAGTACCTACGTAACATAGCTGTAAGCAAAGCTATAATTTCTTAAATATAATAAACCTATAATTTCTAGAATATACAACCACTCAAGTCCGCAAATGGTTATCAGTTATTAATTCGGATTTCATAAATGTCCCATCTTAAACTCACACAAGACATTCCAGGCAAAGTATAATTCCTTATCAAGTGCCACAAACAAGGTAATTGGTATTGGTATGGCCAAATGTTACCTATTTGATTCAGAACAATTCAAAATATTATGATTAGGTAGGTAGGCAGGTACCTACGTAACACAGCTGTAAGCAAAGCTCTTGGTTCGTAACAATTACTACAGAATCTGAAGTGTTGTTGTAATACGTCCGCGTGTGACTTTTGAGATTTCGGTTGATCTTTATTAGTTTCAATTTATTTTGATTTTATTGATGACTGATTTAGTAGTATCCAAAACTTACAATTAAAGAAATAAAACCATTCAAAGTTATTTATTTCCATGAAGATCTTCCGGTAGTTTTTTTACATTATTTCTCGTAGTTTATGTACGTTATCGGGAAATTGCAGTGGCGTGCATTATTGTGTTGTAGTGAACATTAAATTTAATATTAGGCGTTTAATAATTTTTGGTGTCATTTTAGAATATAAACCTAATAAATTTATTAGAACTTGCTGTTGGGAGAAAATTGAACCTGGGACGGTTTATCGACTTTGTCGAACGCATTTTGGGGTTATCCAGAATTTCGATCAATGGGGAGGTACAGGAAACTCGGAGTTTCCAAGTTCTGTCGAACGGGCCCTCAAACTAACAAACTAATTCTCAGTCGAAGTAATTCAATGAGCGTAATGACCAAAAGTCCGGGTATAAATATCAAATTTTGTGAGCAAAATATTCAGATTCATGGCTAAAAAACTACAGAAGTTATGAAACTAACGAAAGAAGTTCGAATCTCCAATCTTCTTAAAACAATTGCTTCACCTTTTGTTTACTTATATTGATACATCTAGTGATCGCTCCGAAATGAGAAAATACGATGTTTTGGAAATTAGTTTATAAATGGTGTACTTACGTTGAAGAGCCAGATGGCTAGGAGAGCGAAAGTGTACGACTTTGTGTACATTTTCAGGGTTGTGACTGCAGAAGCCCACTGACGATCAGCTCACCGGGCATGTGTTTTATACTGCATTCGATCCTCCTATTGACCCAATAACGGGCAAACGGATATTTCCGGTTATGATAGATATTACGATTGCGAGAGCGGGAAACGGGAACAACTAGGCGAGAAAACGGCAATCTCTCGCTACCTATCTGCGTTATTTACAGCCGTTCGTGTAGGTACCGCGTCCGGTATCGCTCATTTGTATAGGAAGCTTCTTGCCCTATCAGCCACCTCGAAATATATTAAAATGAATTCAATCAGTTCACGTTTCCAAATAAATAGCATCTCTTAGGTCGTCATAGATTTTCTTCTACATATCGTATATGGAGAGTCAGAGGAAAATCAGTTTTTTTGTCAAATTAGAGAAAGAAGGAGTGAGAGATCTTTACTTACCTATATTTGATAAAAATATCTTTCTCATTATTGACTACATTATGAATCTACACACATGATTACATGCATTGTAGAGAGTTATCTAGAATCAGTTTTAAATTCCTTTACTAGACATTTCGAGTTTATAAAAATTAATTGACAAAGAAAGAGAGATTAATTGTGAAAAGAAGAGAGAATACTGTGGGGTTTGAGTGACGTTGGAGGTCCCCGTTTCACCTGAAAGCTTTTCATAGAGTATTCCAACTACAAATTTTTGACCTTAACTCACTAAAACGGCCATAACTCCCTTAATTACCTAAAAAAATTCAAATTTAAGTATACCATTGGAAAGAGTGTTGAATTTTTCATTTATCTAATGTACAATAAAAGATTTCCAAGATTGTTCAACTGGTGAAATCTCAATCTGAAAAGTGAATTTTGCCGAATCTTCAGAATGATCATTTTTTTCATAGGTACTCAGTCCGATGAAATTCTACGTGTCAAATTCAGGCTGTAGTCCTAAAATTCGCGCCAAAAATCTCAGTTATCCATCGGTGTAGTTATTTTACTTTTACTTTGCGAATTAGGGGGGAAAACTATTGTTTAATGTTGGAAAACATTGTTTTTTCAATGGCATATAGGGCCTACCCCAAACTCGCATTTTCATTGAAGGTCATTTTTCAAGAAAACCCGAAAAGAACAAGTTTTACTGTATACGCTTTGGGCTTTGTGGAAATGAGTGAGAAAATGTGCGATTTTAAACATTTTTTCAGTGTGTTCTTTTCCAAATGACTGTTACGAATATCAAATCAATAATCAATCACTACGTGATTCAGCGTGACGAGATAACCCAAAATCATGTGGCAGTTGAATATCTTCAAACACTCGACGTTTCACAATTCCTGCTCTATTTGCGCGTGATTATGATCTATTTGCGCATGATTGACGGGTCATTTTCTCCTGGATTTTGTGTAGAATCCAAATCTACAATAAAAAAATGTGGGTTCCCATTTAAAAATAAGTCGGTGTAGATCGCGCGTGGTAAGCAAAAATGTCATGGTCGAATTTCTCGCTTCAAATTAGGGGGGATACTTTACTACTTTACTCGTATGTTGATGGAGATAAGCCGCTGGTGCGTAACTCGTGAGACATCCTGTATACATTGGCTAAGTTTGGCAAATTGATATCTTTAACGTTACGTTCGCCGAGTAGATTTCCCTGTTGCCGATCAAAGATTGACTAGTGGATTGACGTTTTTGTTGCAAAAGCCCATTATGTGATGCTTTACAGTTCAACCTAGTTCCGACACACAAAGCCACAATTTATTATGAACTGATGATACTCTACCGAATCCAAACCTTTTTAGACAAGATCTTTCTGCTGAGTATGAGTAATTACTAGTATACGTATTCATAAAAATCAGAAGTTTGAAGACTGAGGTTATTTCATAGTTTTCTCCGACAAGTTAATGTGTAAAACAAGTTAAGCTGTAATAACTTTGCTTTTCTCCAGACATCAAGGCATTTTACATAATTTTGACATACAGGTTGACACCCCCTTTAGCCCTATCGGATTTCTCTAAAGGATAGGAAACAAACTTTGCCAATACGTGTCAATGATGATATAGGTACCTACTTAATACCTAATAACTAACTTTTTTCTTTCAATTTGAAATGTATCGAAAAAATTGGGATTTACCAAACTTCAGCAGTGGAAAACAATTTTCCATATTTTCCAGTTAGCGCATCATTAAAGCGATGGACGATTTCATCTGTTTTATTTCAATTCATCAAATGAAAGACCTCTACGAGGGCTTTCTAAAAATTTTTGATATAAAGGGTATCAGTTGATAGGATGCGAATAAAACACAAGTGGATAAAAAGTTGAATGACATCATATGACGTCCCTAATTCCACTTCCTCTCTATCTTTTTATTTATTATTATTTTTTTTTTTCATCCAAATCAGAAAGTGTGGAAGTTTTCAGCCAGAAGTTTGTCCTGTTGTTGTGGTTTGTCATCACAAATAGTCAGATTAGTAAAGTGCTAAAGTTACCTATTAGGTACCTAGTAAACAAGATACACGTAATTAGAGAACAACTTGATCATCTTGTACTGGTACCGTGAAAAATGTAAGTAATTGAAACTTTGAATTTTTTCAATTCAAAATTGCTATTTCGAAACACTCTTTGAGTGAAATTCCTTCAAATTATGCCTTTGGAACTAAGGTTACAAGACAAGTATTCGACACGAGTATTTTGTTTGTGATGTGTTTATTTTTATTTTTTGTTTTTATTGTGGTCCAAATGATTGATGGTTTTGAAAATTTTTTGTAGTTTTTCTATTGACTGGAGGCCGCTCAGTGGTAGCAAAATAGTAGATTTCTACCAGCCGCCCCATCCGCCGCATCCGCAACCGCAGCCGCAACCGCAACCTCCGTTGCCCCATCCGCCCCATCCGCCCCATCCGCCGTTGCCCCATCCTCCGTAACCGCCTCCGCAGCCGCAGCCGCAGTTAGAGCTTGGGATGAGTCTGTGGGTGGTGTGGATCGGGATGCAGGATGAGTAGGGGACGGTGTGGCATCTGTGGACGGTGCAGCAGTCGCCGCATCCGCATCCTCCGCAAGGCTCGGGATCAGCGACTGGGCTGGCCAAACAAGTCTGGAAATAACAAGAGAAAAAGTTACTAAACATTGAAAAAAAGGAAAGAAAAAAAAAAAAAAAAAAAACGTATTGCACAACATTTAACCTTGATGCACAAAGAAAACCGTCGAATCTACGTCAAAACCAAGAGAAAATCGCAAAAAAATTAAGTGACAAACATTTAAAATTGACCCAGAAACTAGCTGGTTCTTTCATATTGGAAATAAAACGAAATCCACCATAAAAATATGTAGGACATACGATTCTAGTTGCATTACTTTTCTCAAGTGGTTATTTCAAAGTAATGGTGCCTGATGAAATATTATATTGAAAAAGTAAAAATAATGATAATGATAACAGGACTTCAGGATATCAGGACTTTGAAACTGTTGCTCGAATCACGGTTTGTACATGACGTTTAACTTTGTCAGGAAGCGAGTATAATAAAATATCACAAATATTATAGACCGACGTTGAACTATGGTTGGCGCGCCAAATGGTGACGGGGCGCGAAAGTGGAAGTCTTGATGTACATTTTTGGGATGTGAATGTTTGACTGCAGAACTCACTAAATGAACGATTTATTGAAGTTCCCAATGCACATTGATTGGTATCAACTCTGTTATCAAAACTCAATTTAAAAAAGAAAAAAAAAATATAAAAAAAAGTGCTTCGTTTGAGTTTTACCTCTTGTAAAATCCTGAGGATGACAGTTGTGCGTGTGGAAAAGAGAGAAAACACCAACTCTTCGATTTTATATGTTAAATTATTAATGTTGGTCGTTTCAAGTTTCTCTCAACCTGTAATTTCTATTATTATTATTTTATTCATATTTTAATTTCAATTCGGTTTTTAACGGATCCGTTCAACCAAGTTCAACCGTTTCATTTATTCGATACTGTAATTTTGAACCATTTTTCAAAAAAGCATACAAACCACATTCTTACTCGCTTCTCGACATATTCAATTGTAATATACATACCGACAGAATGAAATTTGAGTATTGCATTCTTGAACGCTTTCAATAGTAATTTTTTCATTCTCAAAATTTTCAAAAAAAAAGAGTTGTGATAAAGACATTTTTTGCAGCCTTAGTACGTACACTCTTTTTACATTCTTCAACATTGCTGTTTTGAATGATCTTTACTTAAATGAATTTGGTCGTTGAATTTAAACGTTTTAAATGATGATAGGTAGAAATGTTACAATAATATTGACAATTTATATTCCCAAAAAGTGTTTCTGGTGTAATTTCATTAATACGTTTCTTTATTTGAGCAGTTCAAATTATAACAAGACTTTACGAAGAAGGTCTTTCTGTAAGGAAGACGAAAAAATTGCAGAATTTCTACTTACTCATTGTTTTATTTTTGTGATAAAAATATAATTTAAAATTATCTGTTTATGAAAATCAAATTTAAAATTTTTTACGTTTATGAAGGTAACAATGATTTTCCGTAAGTTTTACCTAGTTCGCAGGTGTCGTCAATCATAAATTTAGTCCCTCAATGAAATACGAGTTAATTTTGCTAAAGTTTTGAATGTCTTTTCGGATGTTGATTGAAGTTGATTTTTTTAATCTTAATCATTTATAGAAATTTTTTTTTTTTTTTTTTTTTTGCGAATTAGATTCTCTTCCTACAATTTTGAAATTTTCGAAGTCCATAGTATGTTCTAAAGATCTGCAATGGGCAAGCAACGCGTTTTTTGTATCTTCTTGTCGTAGTTCCGATTTGTATTTTGAAAAACGACGCAGAACGGACTGTTTTCCCTCATACAATTTTCCATACCCACACTACCACAAGGAATCTGGTAGTGTGATCGATGTTCTTTTGTTGTGAAATCTTTTAGTTTGGAAAATAGTGGTCTGTTCGTATTAGTACGTGTTCGAAATGCAATTTTTACGTGTTTATTAGTTGAGTTGATTAATAGAAACGTTGGAGTTTAATTTAAAAAAAAAAAAAAAAAAAACAATTTAAGGACAGAAAGGCCTTTTTTTAAGTCATGTTATAATTCCATTAGGTGCTGTGAAGTAATGTAATGACTTTAATGTGAAGTAATGTAATGTAATGTAACTTACGGCAACAACCGCGAGGGCGACGAAAGAGAAGATGAAAGTCTTGGCGTACATTTTCGAGATGAACTGAAGACCTGTCGGCCCGCCTACCATTTTATACGGATACTTTGACCCGATCTGTATCTTCGAATTGATAAAATTTCTTTTCATTCGAGCAGGAAAACTGAAGATCGAAAGTTGAGAGATCGTGAGGCAATGCGTTGGCCCAATCGCACGTAACTCCCCTAGGTCAACCTACATACCCAATTTTCGGGGACCAACCTTTCGTTCCGCACGTTTTCCTAAAATTTAATGGGAACGTTCGCTTTAAAATCAGTTGATAAATAGTTTATTAGAGGTTTAGATGTATATTTGCATGTCCAGGAAAGATCATTCCGGAATAGAATGTTTTACCAAGTTTGCTATTGTCGGTAATTTCAAATTTTGTGTCCTTCAATCAAATACGAGTTAATTTTGGGATCTTTTCTGTCCCGCATTTCAATTTCAATAGGGCGTCCCTTCTATAATATGTCTAAAAAATACATCACATCAAGTAGTCTATCCCTTAGTAAAAATACAGGTAGTAGTTGGACATGTAGGTCAGAATGATGTGTATAGTTTGGTGGTCTGGATGGATCCCTTAGTAAAAATTAATACAGATTAGTTGGACATATTATAGGAGGGACGCCCTATTGAAATTAAATTTGGGGAGATAAAAGAAAAGACCCAAATTTTGCTCAAGTTTTGAGTGTCTTTTTGGAATTTAATTGAATTTGAATTTTTCATCTTAAAAGGGATCTGGTAGACCAAGTCTGTTGTTCTTTTGGTGTGAAATCTTTTAGTTTGGGGAATCGTACTAAGTGTCCGAAACAAGAACAATTTTGTCTTGACTTTTTACAAAAGACTTGTTACGATTTGAACTGCACAAATAAAGAAACGTTACAAAGTAGCAGATAGTGCCCGTGTCTTGTAATTACGAGAGTCTCTTAATGAGAGGATTATCCACTAGTTGATTCTTACGGGGCTTTCTTTACGAAGAAATGACCCTTAATTAGTGGCGTCCGCTAATGGAGATTTCACTGTACATACATTTAAACCAAATGTGGCAAGTTGGAAATTTAATGAACCTTTTTATAAAAATACATTATAATTGAAGCGTGGAAGTAAAAAAGGGTCTAAGTGCCGTCAGCCAAGTTTTTCAGCAGGCCACTTCAAATGTCTAAACGTGACTGAAATGTATAAAAAAGTAATAAAAAGTAAAAATGTATATGAAAGTAATGTATAAACAACTGAAATAAAGAAAAACATTTCTCTGTGATAACCTATGATTAGATGAACATTTAGACCAAGTTTACAGTGTAATGTAGTTCGCATGGCAGCAGTAGTAGACATTCAAAATTTTAGAAAGCAGAAACTCTGTAAGCCTCCCACACGTGTTACTACTTCCTAAGGGGTGTATGTGCCATGGACCGATTTGCTGTAGGAACAATATAACGGTTCAGATGACATTTGTACCTGCTTCATACCATTGGCCTTTCGCACACAGACTAGTAAATGCGAAAACAAGATTTCCTATTTTCTGGCACTTAGACCCTTCTGCACTTCCACGCATCAATTATATTTCACTACACCTCTAACCTCTCAATGAGATGCTGAAATTCTTCCTGTTATTTAAAGTATATATCTCTCGAAATTAAGCAGATTGTTTCTGCGATTGGGTGATAAATTTCTTCACTTCAAAAAGAAGATGGGGACCTCAATGATTAAACATACAATAATGAGGTGCTGGTTAAGTACAGATTGTTGATTGTTGCTTCCTGATCAACAATAGGCCAATCACTGAAGTTAAATCCAGAAACTTGCAGTCTTTCGAAGACCTCTGTAAGCGTCTTCGTAAAACCTTCCAAGACTGCAAACTCTTCGCAATCTCAACAGAGTGATTTTCACAGACTTCTCAAAAAAACTATGGTCACGACTGTAATTTTCAGAATTTAATGAAATCCGATTGAATGAAATTTTGAGCTACTGGTTCGAAAGTTGTCCGTTTTTTAATTCTTGTGAATACACCGTAATATCGAAATTGAGAGGTTAACGATGAACAATGTAACCTTTCAATAAAGGACGAATTAAAGATCCTGAAATGCGTTTATCAATGCATTGAAAACTACTGGACAGCAGACCTCCTCAATACTGGTGAGAAATTATTAGCAGTATTCAGTAAATTGTCGGAGCTGGTTTTGAAAGTTGGTTTTTTTTTTTTTTTTTCTGGTAGATGAAATTTAGAAAAATGGACCTGTATTTCTATAACACATCTGAATTTTTATTCACATGATAATTACAAGTAAGTACATAATTTTCGGATAGTAAAATGTAAATTTCACAGATTCAAAGTCCCCTAAAATTCTTAATCACAGGCACATTTGTTAGGTACTGTAATAACTCCTTGCGTCAGCAGTTCCATAGTTGGATTTTATTTCAACTCAATGTCTTCAGTCATAATTAAATTATGGTCTATTAATAGTATTGTACGACCATAACGTTATTGAGTCGACGAATTGGGATATGCAGTCGATATTGGGCCATATCGTTTTCAAACAATCACGAACCAGATTACCCTCGAAACATGGTACAATGTTACTATCGCTCGAGTAAGGTACCTTTTACTGATGATACAACTGAATGTGATTTCAATCTGAGATAATGAGATTTGAACGAACCGTGATGATAGTGATAAGTAACAAAGTGTCACAGAAAATTGTATCTAGAAGAAGAAGAAGTTAACAATCAATCATGTTCAATACCTTACTATAGTACCTGTATAGTACGCGATGTATTGCGTTCACATATTATTTAGGGCCTACTAGAGAGAGGTGTCATTTTCTTGGTATGTGTGTTGGTTTTTTCTTCAAAATGGGTTATTTTGAAAGTATGTCGCTATGCAATGTTGAATGATGGATAAATAAAATGTAATAAATCAAACCTATTCTTATTATTTCGTTGATTATCCTTTAACCTACCTTACTAAACTTAAGTGGCTCGGACCTAGAATATGTTTATCTGATTATTTAATTAGTTAATTAATCAGATAAATATTTCTGCAAAATATGTGCACATAGTAAAAATATGTTTTCTGTAAAGTATCAGAATGCTCGGTAGGTTTGGGTGAATTCAATTCTATTGTAAGGTGCAGTAATCTCACTTGACAACATTTACAACGTATGAATTCAATTCATTCGGCGTAACATTGATTGGGAAGTTCAATTCATTTATCTTAATTCATTCACCTAGTTATTTATTCTCATGTTCTAACCTCTAAATTTTATGGCTTGTACTAATTTTATGGCAATGTTTATTGACTTTGAGGTAATGTTGTGCACTTTGTTTGGTTAATGTTGTGAATTAAACACATTTTAGTGCACATTTTGTATGTGTTAATTATTTACGTTCTAACTTATGGTTCGCAAGTTTTGTTCTAAAAACTTAATATTATGCCATAAAAAAAACACTATACAATAAATAATTTTAGTGTATCAAAAATGATTCAAATTTCCAAAATTAGCTCGAAAACCACTTGAAATGAACGATGAATTGGGTGAAATTCGTTAGGTTTATAACATCAACAGAATATATATAGTTTAGAAATAATTTTTACACCTACATACCATAAAGTTGACGTTAGGGATGTTTGCTCTCAGAAATTTACTGAAATTAGTATGAAATGAACTCCATAAATAATTCATTTATGAAAAATTGAATGTCACGATTTTTAACTTACCTATAAATACTTTTTTTTTAATATAATTTTTTTTTTTAACCTAATAATAGTGTTTAACATTGCAAACTAAAAAAAAAAAAAGCTCTACTTTATTTTGTCAAAGTTCGGTTGTATATGTAACTTCATAAATGCTGTTGTTGTTAACAAATCATGCAATGGTATTTATTTCCATTTAAAATTAAAACTTCGCATCATTCTTTGGTCGTTCGTCATTTCATGGATCAAGGATGGGGTTCGTAGTCAATGACTTCATTGTTGCTTCATATTTCTGCTCGGACCGCTGTTTATAAACATCACAATGAAACGTTTTCTCAGCGAGTTGGAGGAATCCACGAAAATAATCAAAGTGATTTTGTAATGTCTCAGAGCCGAAATCCGCTGACGAGCCGGTAACGACTGAGGACGAACGGAGACGACGATTTCTGACCGACCGCTGAAACAGTTTCATCAGAAATCCTTCAGTGAATTACCAAATGGAAATTTCTCTCTATTCAAGTTCATCACACCTATGAGGGATTCTCCGAGGCGTCTGAAGATCGGACGACGGTGGACCGGTGAAAGTCTTGGCGATGGTGGAAGTCATTTTTGGATTTGAGTTGTTGATGCTGAATCTGCACTGATTTAGGGGAACTGATTCCTCCCCATTTTATGTCACGCTGCTCCAAGTAGCAAAATTCTCAAAATAAAAATCTTAAATGTTAACTTAAGAATGATATTGTTCATAAATTATTTCACATTCCTACTTCAAACATGTGCAAAAAAAAAAAAAAAAATAATAATAAAAAAAAATTAAAATAAAAAAAAAATAATAATAATAAAATAAAATAAAGTCCAGTCATGCAGCATGACACCATGAGCGAATTTTTGAAGAAATCTTCGACATTTTGAGCGGAGCGAGGCCTTGGGGCTGCGTGCTAGTACGTACATAAATAGAACTTCTTCATAATTTCATGGCTGATATTTTCTAAGCCACAGTCAGTATTGAAGCTACATCAAGTCCTAAGACAGTTGAGCGTAAAACATTAAAGAGAGCGACCGAGAGAATCGGAGGACGGAATATTTCACAGAGTAAACTCATCAGTTGTGATTACTTTTTTTTTTTAACAAGCACCTACTACCTACGTTTTAAACAGCATGGTTCTAGGATTGGTTATACAGGGATACTTCCATAAGAGTAGTTCAACCTGAATTTGGACAATGTTTCATGCAAATATTACCGATTTTTACAACTAGCGAACGGCATTATTTCGATTTTTGACTGATTTTTCAACTTTGAAATTTTGGAAAACTTGATACATATTCTTACAGGAAATTTTACGCTGATTCCGAATATACCACATGTTAGTAGGTATGCTGAAAAAATTATTTCGCACAACAAATCGCAAAAAACAGGCTATTTTGAAACTTTTTACTACATTTTTGAAAATTTCAACCCGAAGATGTAATCCGATCATGCTGGCCAACGAACTTGAACTTTCGTTTTGTGTCCTTAACATTTTAAAATTTGTTTGAAGTTTCTAGCACAATTCTACGGACAGTTATCGTCTGGAATGACACATACATATTTACGTACATACATACATAAATACATGAAAAAATGCGTTAAACTTCAGAATATGATTCAAAGTAGCCTGAAACGGATTTCTGCATAAAATTTTTTCAAAAATTCACATTCTACAAATTTTGAGGCGAGAGCGAAAATTAAAGCGAATTCTACAAATTCTACAAAATTGCTAAAAACGCACCTAATAAACCATGGTGTCTACTAGATCTGTAAAATAAAAATCTGGGACTTTTTGGGGACTTTTGGGGTTCTAAATTTCAGAAATCGATGACCTTTCACAGGCTTTAATTTCTCTAGGAATGGCGTACCGAAATACTTACCAGTAGACCTACTGTAATCATGAGTAGCCTAAATGAACATTAGATCTTCATAACTTTTTTATTGATTCTAGCCTACTTATAAAGTACAGAAGTCTAAGACTACTTACAGAATATAAGTAAAATACAATGCACAAAATGTTTAATATTATAGATTTTAAAAATAATTCTTACCTTAGTTTTGAATGTCTACAATAGTGATTAGTGCAATTAGGCCCACATCAGCGTATTCTATTTTTATTACAACTTACTTACTAAGAATAAGATATGGAAGTCTTTAACAAAATATATTTACAGCATATATGGAGATGTTCAATATATTTATAGGTCTATGTACACATATACACAGTGCCGTAAGCTACCAGTATAGTAAAAAAAAACTTGGAACGTTTAGGGTAGATGCACCAGTAGTAGGCACTACTCCAGTAGTAGGCACTTGTGACTTCAACTCCTTAAAATAAGTGATCGGAACCACTAAAATATTTGAATTTGGCACCGTTTTAAAGGTTAGCATGCGCTGTATTTCTTCTAGAATCATCTAGATGATCGAGGCAGCCTTGGTTACATTATGTCACCTGTTAACAAAACAATCTCCATGAGGTTGTCTGCCTTAACAGTTCTGCTAAGGAGGTGAGTTTGGTTTTTAGTATTTTAGCACCAATTTGAGGCAATTTCGGATCTGTTTTTTGTTTCTTGTTTTCTTTTATATACCCTCGAGAAGATGTAGAATGTTCCTGTACCTCTAGAAGTTTTAATTTCGGCTAAAATAAGGTGCCTACTACTGGGTCACAAAAATAATGAATTTTCCAGTAGTAGGCACTTCTGCCTACTACTGGAAATACCTTCTCTTTTTGTTAGCAACATAGTTTTCATCAGTTATTAATTTGGAATACGACAGTATCTGAGGTTTTTTTCAGAAAATGAGTATCTAGTTCCAATAGTTGGCAGGGGGTGCCTACTTCTGAATCCCGAAGGTGCCTACTACTGGAATAGATTTTTTATTTCAGAACTCCACATGTTAGGATGCTGAACGTTTACTACTGATGCTGAAGTACCAATGTGATACTTTGTCGTTTTGTAATAGACTGAAGTTTGTTTTCAGTCAATACCTAGTAAAACTCCATTTTATATTTTGCATTTTTTAAATTTGTATTTTGTATTACGACTATCATGGCCTATGTATAGCATTTTTTAAAAGAATAATTCAATATGAGAGCTGAGAAATGTGGTGATGGTTTCAGGCCTTGATGTATTTTCGTTACATTTTCGTTTAGAGGAAATATAATTAATAAAATTCGTTCATTGAGATTCAACTGCCTACTACTGGATCATTTCCCTGCCTACTACTGGAATTTCAATGCCTACTACTGGCTCATTTCCCAGCCTACTACTGGAGTTTCAATGCCTTCTACTGGTGAAAAAACTTGCGTCCGGTTTTTTTAAATTTAAAAAATCATAATCGTCTATTATTTAGGCAATTTAAATGTAATTAGCTTTGGGAGGAGTTAGTAAATGTTGAACAAGCGTTTGAAATAAAATAGTATGAAAAATAACATCGTAACACACAAAAAACGTGATTTTTTTGTTAAAGTGCCTACTACTGGTGCGTCTACCCTACACTCTCTTCAATAATGAATTGAGTTTAGAGTCTATTACACTCAATTCTTCATTCTTCTCTTCCAACGTATATTTTGTGAATTCTGTACTGGCATTATATTATGATTATTTGGTAACCGACGCCATAAAAATCGGTGACCTCTATATTAAAATCCGTGACTTTCGGAAATATCCGTGCCCTAGTATTAAATCCGAGACTTTTCCGGGACTTTCCAGGAATCCGTGACCAGTAATAGTTTGTAGTTAGTAGTAATAGCTTGTAGTGAGAAAACGGAAAATCGCACACCTTTCCAGATGATTTCATTCGATTTGCTGGGAAAATGTATTTGTATGAAAAAAAAAAAAAAAATACTGTTACCATGGAAGTTTTTGAGATCTCGATTTTTCAATATTTCAGCCCTTAAAAGCTACCCTTTAGGGTTGATCAAAATTGATGCCGATGTTACTGGTACATCCCCGGCCGATGTATGATTTTTCGGTCAAATTTCATTAGCTTTAGTCCAGTAGTTTTGGAGGAATGCTCTGGTCGGCGTAGGGCGGACGGACAGATTTCTTTTCTCTTTTTTTTCGATTTTTAGATTCTATGCATCTCGAAACAAAAACCAACAATTTGTAGGAGGGGTTACAAAAACAGTTTTTTTTCTATAACAAACGTTCATTATTGAAAATAATAAACCAAAAGTAGTCTGTTTTCCTATCATTGTAGCGTAATTAGTTCTTTCCACTCCGAAAAAAGTGCAGTGATGAACGAGTCAAATATCTATAGTTTTATGAACAAATTGGGAACTTGGCAATATGTCGACACATAAACTTGTCGACACCTCCTGTCGCCATATTTCCACACCAGGTGTTGAAGAACGTCGATAACGCACATCTTTGAAACTGGTCGACGGATTTATGTCGAAAAATTTGAGATCCGTTTTTCGCTGTATTTCAACAACAGGAGTTGAACATGAGCTAAAAACACCCCTCTTGAAACTGGTCGACTGCTAAACGACGACAAAAGGGTTATTTGGCCTTTGGTTACCTGTCCTCAGCCTTGGTCCCATAGGGTCTTTCAATCCGAGGATTAAATGAAAAGTCACATTTACGTTTCTAAACTGTTATGTGATCGTGTTATGAGACCACGAAACTATACACTTCATTCTGATCTACACATCCAACTAATCTGCATTTTTACTAAGGGATTGACTACTTGATGTTATGTATTTTTGAGATGCGAGCTTGCGAGCATCCAGACCACCAAACTATACACTTCATTCTAACCTACATGTCAGGTATACGAAGGATGTCGATGTAAATATGTCGACGTATCCCCATGGTTGACTTGGACGACCTTTTTCAACAAGGGGTGTTGAAAGTTGTCGACTAGTCGCTGTA
This sequence comes from Adelphocoris suturalis, assembly GCA_030762985.1. Taxonomy (NCBI): domain Eukaryota; kingdom Metazoa; phylum Arthropoda; class Insecta; order Hemiptera; family Miridae; genus Adelphocoris; species Adelphocoris suturalis. The sequence continues at coordinate 145,831,538 of CM061041.1, read as the reverse complement.
TTTTTGTGTCGCCATATTTCCAATGCCTGTGAAATCGACATTGGTCAACCCTTGGTGTTGAAAGATGTCGACACGGCTTCTTGCCCGTTTGTCGACCAGTTTATGTGTCGACATATTGCCCCCCATCCAACAAATTCATCAAACTTCATAATTTAAAAGAATTTCATTGCGTAATGTGATGTTGTTAACTAATGTTCATAATTATGTAATTAGCGATAGTTGAAGGAACTTCTATCTTGAGATGACAATCTAAGGGCCACTTTCACCAACAACTTATAAAGCGGAGATTGGCCAAACTCGATTAAATATAATCTCGAGGATCAAACCTTGGCGTCTTTCACCAACCCAAAATTCGTTTAAACCAAGATTGGAATAATCGAGTTTCCCTAACGGAGATTCCGGAAACTGTCCAATGAAAAATTGGACAATTTGAAACGACAGTTTGAAAACCCGCCATGTGTCCGACATATCAAGACAATAAAGCAGTGAATCACAACCACGACCGATTATTACCCGCGCCGTTTTTATCTAGTTACCTAGTTACTATCTACTCGCAACTTTTCGTTGACTTCCAAGAAAGAAAGTGTGACACATCATTTGACGGAAGCAGGACGGTTGATCACCTTATTTAAATGTACATAAGTTATTTTATGTGGTATAGGTAGGTAGGTACATACTGTACAAGGGGTAGCAATTCAACATCGTATTATAACGTGCAATCATCATCGATTATACTTTATTTTCCTACCATCCTACATCAATTTCGTATTATAATTCATCGATTTGATGGTATAAAAGCCTTTTTCCAACTTATACCTGTTCGAAGGGAACTCCAGGTGAGTGTCGATAAGCTCGAGGACTTTCAAAACTGTCGGTTTTGGGAGCCGGAATCTCCGCCGAAATTCGACGTCGTCCAACCCGTCAAAATGTGGAATTCGCCGTCGGATCGTCCTTGGGCGTCTTTGCAGGACATCGTCCTCATCCGAGGAATCAAATTAATCCGAGCGATAAATCGCGTGAATTCATCATCAAAAACTTGAATAACAATAAACTATATATAAACTATAATAATAAACTGTGAACCAAACTGTAGAGGTATGAGGAATCAGCTGTTGGTGCGCGGCCATTTTGCTCGATATCATTTTTATCACTAATCTGAGATTGGCAAGAGTTAACTGGCCGAGATTGGGAGATTAACCTCAAGCCACCTCGTTAGGAGTTTAAACTCGTAAAGTGGTTTGGTGAAAGACGATTAGCTGGAATCTCGATTATTTGTTAATCTTTTGTAACTTAAACTCGTTTATGTTGTTGGTGAAAGTGGCCCTAAGGAGGTTAGTAGAGATAAATTTAACACAGATATTCTTTTAGCCTTGGCATCTTCAACCGAAAACGAAATGTTTATGTGTTACAAAAATGTGTTGCAACAATTTATGATGATTTCTGCTTACAACCGAGTCGTTGCTAGGGAAATGGTACTTCGTCGTTTTTCACTCCACAAAATTCGTTGACCGCTTGTTCGAAAGCTCTCGATCTATCCAACAATATTATGTTAACTACTTCGAAGTGCCAGCAAGCTGAGTTATGAGCATAGTTATTTGAATAATTGCTTATGCACAGGTGATCATGCTCAATAATTGATATTGTGAACATTATTGCATCCGCTTGTAAATTTAATTGAGCTGGTGATGAGACGTTGCGCTGGTGATAAAAAAATTAAACAACTTGACATAGTAGTAATAAGATACACCGCAAAACCTGAGTCATTCTTAAATGCGGGATCCACGGGTTTATGTGAAAGACGTGGGCTAAAACACATTCTGTGTTTCAATAATAAATTTCATTCGAAGTATGTAAATAGAGGAAAAATGGGGATCCAGGGGGCTTGCGCCGAGTTTTTGTTTTCAAGAGCTTTTCACTGAATGAGAAATGAGAAGAATTATTTTTCTCTTTCAGCTTCGTAGTTCCCTTGTAACATAGAACTCTGTTTTCATCAAGTATACCATATTGCGTTACCTGTGTCAGAAGTTGTAGGTACTCCATTTCAATTTGTTAGATGATGGGTGATTTGTTTGGGTTAAGTAGTATTATACCATATAACTATAATATGGAGTACAATTCTGTAATTATTGACTCGAACTATGCTATTATATTCATTATGCTATTCTCTTCTCTTCTGTAATGGCCAAAGGGTTTGTACAAATAAATTACTTCATTAATTGATTCTAATGATCGTAAATTACTTATCCTATACGATTAAAATTTCCAATACAACGCTATCACAATTTTGAAATACAAAAGTGATGAACAATAAAATAATAATAGATTGTTTTTAAAATAAAGTTTTCGGATAATAGTGATATATACAAAGTGAGTAAACTAATATGAATTAATCCATTCGAAATGGAGCAATAGGTCCTTTGCAGACTTGAAGGTTCTTCACTTTGGACACATTAAGTTTTGTGAGGAGAAGCGTAGATAACTAGGAACAGCTTGACTTGTCCTAATGTTGGGATGAATTGCGAAGGATGAAAACGTCAACATCCTCCGCAACACCCGATATCTTCGTGGCCTCCGATACACCCGCAGCTACCCAGTAGTCCTCTGTAACTGCGAAGACCTCCGCAGAGACCTCCACAGCCGATGCTTCTGTAGCTGAGACCACCAAGGCTCAGACCCCCGCAGCCGCACAGCCCTCCGTCATAACCGCATCCGCACCCGCATCCGCATCCACATCCGCAGGTACAGCTTGTGATGGGCCTGTGCTGGACGGCGCGTATGTAGGTGGAGCAGGGAGAGGATGAGACTGAGCAGTACTCACTACATCTCCGGCACGGCCCTGCCTCACAGACCTGGAACACACATAACCACATAAATATGATTAACAGACTATCAGTTAAATCTAGAATTCCTCAAAATACCGTTAATAAAACAGATACCTAATATTGCGTATCGTGATCCTTCAAAATACTTATAAGTACTATTTAAGCTAATTTCATTTTTTTTCCCTGGGCCGCATCCCGACCAATTCCAACAAAATAAACTTTTTCTATAATTTCAATCAATCTTTCTCAAAACGGTAATGGACAGACGCATTACTAATGCATTTGAGCCGAATCAGCTCTGTATACAGGGTGTACCAGACACGACTCGCCAACATTCAGGGATCAATTCTACAACTAATTTGCATCAAAAAGTGCCTCCTAAATTTTTTAAGAGGCTTTGTTTCCGAGTTATTTCACTTCCAAGAGATTTATCGTGTTTTTGACCTTATTTCACTAAAATGGTCATAACTCCCTTAATTTGATGAGTAAATTAAAATTTGATGGCACCGTTGAAAAGAGCGTTAAGTTTCCTATCTCCCTGATGCCAAAACAAGTATTTTTGAGCTGCTCCAATACCTAAAAAATGAGATAAAAGTCATAACTTTTGAGAAGTTGACAAAATTTCACAGTTTTGAATCCGCTTATTGACTTTTTTTACTGTAGTGCTTTTGAATTCCCATCTTCAGGAAAACTACCTTGGAATTTCAGCTTTCCAACGCTATAATCAATTTTTATTTCCCGTCGCCAGTTAGAGGAGAAAAGCATGTTTTTATGTTGATAAACATGGTATTTTTCCATGAAATCTAGTTTTTGTGTAAAATTACCCTTTAAAAAAAACTTCGAATTTGGGGTCAGTTCCTACGTATTTCTTCACGCTGAATTGAATGGTAGCACTTACAGATCTCCAAAACTCTGTTATAACAGAGTTTTACACTTTAACTCACGAATTTTTAGTTCATTTGTTATGCTCAGTTTTATGTGTTTTTAAGGGTAAAACTAGTTAGTTAAAATAGTAAAACTCAGTGATAACGGAGTTGGGGAGATCTGTAAGTGTTACCAGTTGATTCAGCGTGAAAAAACACGTAGAAATCGGTCCCAAACAACTTTTTTTAGAGGAGTAATATTTCACAAAAACCGTCGATTTCATAGAAAATACCATGTATTTCAACATACAAACATACTTTTCTCCTCCAATTAGCGAAGTGAAATATAACTTGGTTATAACGTTGGAAGGCTGAAATTCTAAGGTAGTTTTCCTGAAGATAGAGATTCAGAAACACTGCAGTAAAAACACTGCAATTTTGTCAACTTCTCAAAATAATGACTTTAACCTCACTTTTTAGCTATCGGAGCTGCCCGAAAATTCTTGTTTTGGCATCAGGGAGATAGGAAACTTCACTAAAAAAAAAAAAATTCCAGTCATGTAGCATGACCCCATGAGCGAATTTTTGAAGAAATCTTCGACATTTCAGTCGCTATTGATCGTGTACAGAAATTTTAGTTTATGATTTAGACAGGGATACTTCCATAAGAGTAGTTAAATCTGAATTTGGACAATGTTTCATACAAATATTACCGATTTTTACAACTAGCGTACGGCATTATTTCGATTTTTGACTGATTTTTCAACTTTGAAATTTTTGAAAACTTGATACATATTCTTATAGGAAATTTTATGCTTATTCCGAATATACCACATGTTAGTATGCTGAAAAAATTATTTCGCACAACAAATCGCAAAAAACAGGCTATTTAGAAATTTTTGACTACATTTTTGAAAATTTCAACCCGAAGATGTAATCCGATCATGCTGGCCAACGAACTTGAACTTTCGTTTTGTGTCCTTAACATTTGAAATGAAATGAAATGAAATGAATGAAATGAAATTGTTTATTTGTAAAAGCCTTCCGGCGGTACAAAAGTTCAAACAACACATAAGTAATCAAGGTAGAATATTTAAGCAGAAAGAGAGAAAGAAAAAACAATCTGTACGTTAAATGAAAAGAAATAGTGCAATGAATCATACAACAATTAGATATAGATATACAGAATAGACATAGTGCAAGTTACATAATGAACAATGAGAAGCAGATGAAGTTAGGGTTACACAAAGGACAATATGTTATTAAATGTAGTATAAAGAATACATTATAAAGAAGAAAGCAACGCAAGTACATCATTACATCATTATAAAATCCCACGAGGTGAGAGAAGAAAGAAAGGCGAAAATATACAGAAGACAGAAAATTAGTACAAAAATCCCTCATTCAAGAAAAAAACCCTAGTCCTTATACAATTTTTAACGAAGAAGAATATTTTTTTGCAATGTAGTATGTCTTCAAGAGAGAGTAATGAAGAAAGCCTATCAAAAGATAATTCATTTTCAAGAAAGAAAGAGTATCTCTCGCCACGAAGGACAGGGCAAACGCAGAGGAAATGGAAGACTGAATCAGGCAAATTATAATTACACAGTGGGCAGTCTACAGTGGGATCAAATTTCACCACAAAGCCTGGTACACTCAGCTTAGCATAGAAATTTCCCGTTTTGTCCTTAACATTTTAAAATTTGTTTGAAGTTTCTAGCACAATTCTACGGACAGTTATCGTCTGGAATGACACATACATATATACCTACATACATACATACATATATACATACATAAAAAAATGCGTTTGACTTCAGAATATGATTCAGAATAGCCTGAAACGGATTTCTGCATAAAATTTTTTCAAAAATTCACATTCTACAAATTTTGAGGCGAGAGCAACAGCTTAATTTTCTTCAAAAATTCGCTAAAAGTCCAGTCATGCAGCATGACCCCATGAGCGAATTTTTGAAGAAATCTTAGACATTTCAGTCGCTATTGATCGTGTAGAGAAATTTTAGTTTATGATTTTGATAGACACACATGGAATCAAATTATTAACACATGCACAGAGTTAACTCATCAGTTGTGATTACATTTATTTATTTTTATTTTTTTTTAAAGCACCTACTACCTACGTTTTAAACAGCATGGTTCTAGGATTGGTTATACAGGGATACTTCCATAAGAGTAGTTCAATCTGAATTTGGACAATGTTTCATGCAAATATTACCGATTTTTACAACTAGCGAACGGCATTATTTCGATTTTTGACTGATTTTTCAACTTTGAAATTTTTGAAAACTTGATACATATTCTTATAGGAAATTTTACGCTGATTCCGAATATACCACATGTTAGTATGCTGAAAAAATTATTTCGCACAACAAATCGCAAAAAACAGGCTATTTTGACATTTTTGACTACATTTTTGAAAATTTCAACCCGAAGATGTAATCCGATCAAGCTGGCCAACGAACTTGAACTTTCGTTTTGTGTCCTTAACATTTTAAAATTTGTTTGAAGTTTCTAGCACAATTCTACGGACAGTTATTGTCTGGAATGACACATACATATATACATACATACATACATACATACATACATAAAAAAATGCGTTAAACTTCAGAATATGATTCAGAATAGCCTGAAACGGATTTCTGCATAAAAGTTTTTCAAAAATTCACATTTTACAAATTTGGAGGCGAGAGCAATAGGTTAATTTTCTTCAAAAATTCGCTAAAACTAAACTTCACAAGTAAACTTCGCCCTTTTCAACGGTGAAATCAAATTTGAACTTACTTATCAAATTAAAGGAATTTATGACCATTTTACTGAAATAAGGTCAAAAACAAGAAAAAAATCTTAAAAGTGAAATTACTCGGAAACGAAGTCTTAGAGTCACTTCTTGTTTCAAAGTTGTAAAATCGATCCCTGAACGAGTCGTGTCTGATATACGCTGTATAGCTTCTGTATAATTATGTAGGAGAGTGAACTGGGTCCAGGTAATATATATAATTCAACGAACTGTTCGTAGAACAGACTTTCAACTGGATCGTTCCAAGTCTTTCCACTTAAGAAGCTAAACCGCCCAACCCTTGGAAATAGCATCCATGCACTCTTGGAACCATTAGTACCACGGTGCCTGGTATTTTCTCAGCACTATTAGGCAGCCGAATTTGGATTTGACTTGTCACAGATTAGTTTGTATAATTCGTGTAGAAATAGGTTGCAGCAACTCGGCGTACGTAACTAATTATTGACATGGATATGTCTTTTGGCTGGGGGTCAAGGAATTTTTCGCGACACTTTTTTTTCCCGACCGACACTTTTTTTCCCGACCGGCACATTTTGTATTGATTTTCACGTACAACCGAGGCGTTACTAGGGAAGAGTAACTCCCATAGTTTTCATAGTAGGAAAATCGTTCGCCACTTTTTGGAATGCTCTCATTTTACCACGACATTTCTTGACCTCTAAGCCATTGTACTGTCAAGGAATGCTGATTTATTACTCTAAGTTAAAAACTAATATTGTTTTGTAACCATAATGGAATAATCTTGTGAAATGAAGGCACTACATGGTTGGTATACAATTGAGTAGTAGGTACCAACTGGTAAGCAGACATATCCATGATCTTTTGTTTTTCCCATCAAGGGATAAATTAAAACGCTTGATTTACATGGATATGTCTTTTGGCTGGGGGTCAAGGAATTTTTTTTTAGTTTAAAAGTTCAAAAAGCTTGCAGGTAGAAGTCAGGGTTGAGTCGAAGAGCTCAAAGTAAGTTGGCGATGGTAGTACAGCGGAGAAGCTAATATGAAATAAGTAGTAGAGCTTCACCTTCCAGGTGGCCGCAGAGGTCAGGGGAATGGAAAGGCGAGCCTCGTATTTCTTTATTAATCCAATTACAACAATATTAGCATAAGTAGGAGAGTACGTGCATGATAATTGATATAATGATACATACATACAAATGATATATAATGCAACAATAGTTGATAAGAACAACATAATAGAAAAGTCAATAAATTATGCATACAAGTAAAGTTTAGTGAACTTGACAATAAACATTAAGGCATTTCAACACATTAAATAATAAAATAATTAATGGAGGATTAAACAGGAAATTGTGCTTTCCTTAAGAATTGCGGATTTAATGCTTGATATTGGGCTTAGAAATAGGTAAATATCCGATCCGATGATCCGAGACAAAGGCTTGTGGTGTTGGTAGTTAGTTGTGGGTAATTATTGAGTTTGTTGGTATTTTCAAGTCATGTGTTGATATACCGTTTCATGCATGTATTGTAGGTAGAAAATGAAATGTTGATGTAAGTTAAGTTTAACAAGTAAGTTTGCAGTTTCTAAATTAATGTAAGTAGTATAGTTCAGGGTTTAGTTTATTCTTCTTGAAGCATAATGTACGAATTTCGTTTTAACGCATAATTTTAGCGAATTCTTGAAGAAAATTCAGCTATTGCTCTCGCCTCAAAATTTGTAGAATGTGAATTTTTGAAAACATTTTATGCAGAAATCCGTTTCAGGCTATTCTGAATCATATTCTGAAGTTTAACGCATTTTTTTATGTATGTATGTATGAATGTATATATGTATGTATGTATATATGTATGTATGTATGTATGTATGTGTCATTCCAGACGATAACTGTCCGTAGAATTGTGCTAGAAACTTCAAACAAATTTTAAAATGTTAAGGACACAAAACGAAAGTTCCAGTTCGTTGGCCAGCATGATCGGATTACATCTTCGGGTTGAAATTTGCAAAAAATTCAAAATAGCCTGTTTTTTGCGATTTGTTGTGCGAAATTATTTTTTCAGCATACTAACAGGTGGTATATTCGGAATCAGCGTAAAATTTCCTATAAGAATATGTATCAAGTTTTCAAAAATGTCAAAGTTGAAAAATCAGTCAAAAATCGAAATAATGCCGTTCGCTAGTTCGGTAATATTTGCATGAAACATTGTCCAAATTCAGATTGAACTACTCTTATGGAAGTATCCCTGTATAACCAATTGTAGAACCATGCAATCACAACTGATGAGTTACTCTGTGCATGTGTTAATAATTTGATTCCATGTTTGTCTATCAAAATCATAAACTAAAATTTCTCAACACGATCAATGGCGACTGAAATGTCGAAGATTTCTTCAAAAATTCGCTCATGGGGTCATGCTGCATGACTGGACTTTTTACTGTTTCGACGGCCTGATGATGTTTTTGCATCGAAAGCTCTCGCCCCCGGTGCTCGACTTGCTAGTTACGACGGATTTCTCCGAAAGGTACGTAAATGATTATTATACTACGAGTATTACTACAAGCGGGAAAAAACCCTTTATATTTATTACCAAAACCTCTCTACTTAAGATGAAAGTAGTTTGGCTAGCTAGAGGGTACTTACGGCAAAAAGGCAGACAAGCGCGAAGGCGGGTGTGAAACTCATTACGAACATTTTCGAAATGAACTGCCGCTAAGGTTCACCAAGTTTTATATAAATAATGTCGCTAAACATGAATAGCAAGTGTACGACTGTTATTGTGAAATGATCACAATTTCATTATCTCCATAAGGAAGTAGGAACGTCAAACTTGGGAGATCGTGATGCGCTTCGTTGTACCGACCGGACGGAGCATGGTTGGGAAAGGGCACGTAGGCCACCATGTAGGGGATATTGTAGGCCCAAGGAATTGTAAGTAATTATAGTTGGACGGTTTCCGGAACATAAGAATGTCGTGTTTATGCGGGTTCACCCCTGGATGTCGTTGCACTCCAGGGTAGTTGAAAAAGTCCAGTCATGCAGCATGACCCCATGAGCGAGTTTTTGAAGAAATCTTCGACATTTCGAGCGGAGTGAGGCCTTGGGTCAGCGTGCTAGTAAGTACATAAATAGAACTTCTTCATAATTTCATGGATGATATTTTCGAAGCCACAGTCAGTATTAAAGCTACATCAAGTCCTAAAACAGTTGAGCGTAAAACATTAAAGAGAGCGACCGAGAGAATCGGAGGACGGAATATTTCACAGAGTAAACTCATCAGTTGTGATTACATTTTTTTTTTTTTTTCTTCTTTTTTTAACAAGCACCTACTACCTACGTTTTAAAGAGCATGGTTCTTCTAGGTTTGGTTGTACAGGGATACTTCCATAAGAGTAGTTCGATCTGAATTTGGACAATGTTTCATGCAAATATTACCGATTTTTACAGCTAGCGAACGGCATTATTTCGATTTTTAACTGATTTTTCGACTTTGAAATTTTTGAAAACTTAATACATATTCTTATAGGAAATTTTACGCTGATTCCGAATATACCACATGTTAGTGTGCCGGCAAAATTATTTCGCACAACAAATCGCAAATAGCCTGTATTTTGAAATTTTTGACTACATTTTTGAAAATTTCAACCCGAAGATGTAATCCGATCATGCTGGCCAACGAACTTGAACTTTCGTTTTGTGTCCTTAACATTTTAAAATTTGTTTGAAGTTTCTAGCACAATTCTACGGACAGTTATCGTCTGGAATGACACATATAGACATACATCATACATACATATACAGGGTGATTCCCTCGCAGATGCAAAAAAAAAAAAAAAAAAAAAAATTTGGGTGAAACTAAATCAAAAATGGTGTAAAATGCCGCCAACTGCATATTTTTATCTCAATCCGTTCTCGAGATATGATTTTTTAAAGGTTTTTTCAGGAAAACCGTGTTTTTTTCCTTTTAAACTCAAATTTCTCCACTTTACATCATTCAATTTCAACTTTTGACCACATTTTCGGAATCAACATTAAATTTACTGTAAGAATAGTGTACTTGGGTTCTTAAAAAGTACCATCCAAAGGCCCTCACATCAGCTCAAACATTGACGATTTTGAAAAAAGAATATTTCTGAAAATCTTTAAAACTTTACTTCTCTTCCAAAACGAATCCTGGAAACTGGCAAATCTTATGAAAACTGCTTCGTCTAATACTCTTTCCAACGGTATAATCAAGTTTACTTTTATTTTGTTATTTAGTGGAGAAAATTATGTTTTAATGTTAAAAAATGTGGGTTTTTTAATGAAATTGTTGGTTTTCTCGAAAGATGACCCTCCATGAACCTACGAGTATGGGGTCGGTTTTCTATGTATTTTTTCACGCTGTATCGAATGGTAACATTTGTAGATCTCTCCAACTCCGTTATAACCGAGTTTTTCACTTAAAATCGCAAATGTTTAGTTTGTTTGTTACGATTAAATGTATGTGTGTTATGGGGTAAAACTAGTTAATTAAAGTGTAAAACTCGATTATAACGTAGTTGAGAGATCTGCAAGAGTTTCCATTCGATCCAGCGAGAAAAAATACATAGAAACCGACCCCATACTCGTTGGTTCATGGAGGGTCATCTTTCGAGAAAACCAACAATTTCATTGAAAAACCCACATTTTTTAACATTAAAACATTATTTTCTTCCCTAAATACCAAAATAAAAGGAAAATTGATAATACCGTTGGAAAGAGTATTAGACGAAGCAGTTTTCATGAGATTTGCCAGTTTCCGGGATTCTTTTTAAAAGAGTAGTAAAGTTTTAAAGATTTTCAGAAATATTATTTTTTCAAAATCGTCAATGTTTAAGCTGATGTGAGGGTCTTCGGATGGTACTTTTCAAAAACCCAATTACACTATTTTTATAGTAAACTTAATGCTGATTCCGAAAATGTGGTCAAAAGTTAAAATTGAATGAAGTAAAGTGGAGAAATTTGAGTTTAAAAAGAAAAAACAACCTTTCCTGAAAAAAACCTTTAAAAAATCATATCTCGAGAACGGATTGAGATAAAAATATGCAATTGGCGGAATTTTACACCATTTTTGATGTAGTTTCACCCAAATTTTTTTTTTTTGCATCTACGAGGGAATCACCCTGTATACATACATACATAACAAAATGCGTTTAACTTCAGAATATGATTCAGAATAGCCTGAAACGGATTTCTGCATAAATGTTTTTCAAAAATTCACATTCTACAAATTTTGAGGCGAGAGCAATAGCTTAATTTTCTTCAAAAATTCGCTAAAAGGGGTTTTTGCCGCTCTTGCCCCACTGTGCGGCGGAGGGGGAAATTGACAGGCGTTTCCATTCATAATTCCTTTCCCTCACTCCCAAACGCTTGATATTCACCCGATTTTCAAATTTCTAACAGATTTCAACTGGAAATATAGCGCGGATCCCTAGCGCGACTGAACCTTGAATCTCATGAATTAACATTTCTTCTATGTGTTCAATGTCGTGGTAAAAAAATAAAAAAAAAAAAAAAAAAACTAAGAATATCACTTCAATTTTAAGTACACATGGTTTACATAGAAATTTTTAGAACGAAAATCGGACAAGCCGTTTCGTCGCAGTTTTTATAGCATTTACAGATTTAATTCAACCTTTTACAGATTAATTTCAACTTTTTACAAATTCATTTAAACCTTTTACAAAATCAATTCAACCTTTTACAAATTCAACTCAACTTTTTACTAATTCAATTCACCTTTTTACAAATTTTACTCATTCCAGCCCTTCAATTGATTTCATGAGAAAAAAAACCTTTCCTATTACCCTACGGATGGTACGGAATTGTTCGAATCAGAATGACTTTCTATATATCACAAGTCTCCTACAATTCCTCTAACAACAAAAGAGTCTGAATCGGAATCGCTAACACTCATGATTACTTCAGGTTATGGAGTGAAAAAAAAAAAAAAAAAAAAAAAAAAAAAAAAAAAAAAAAAAAATCGTAAACAGCGATACAGAGCGACTAATGTAAAAGTTATCGCTTTCAAGGGCATGCAAACATAAGTGATTGTCAGCATTGCATACAGAAGCGATTCTGACCATACAGTAGACATCGAATTGACAAGGCACTGAGGTCACGTATGTACGTAGTATGTACGTACGTATATGTCACGTATGTACCTGACCTGAGGTCAGGTAGGTAGTATGTACGTAGCTATCTACTTACCCACCTCATGTAGCCTACTACTTATAACTTTCCTCCTAATCAATCACCTACTTTCCATATCCACCCCTTCGGGTAGAGTTGAAATGAATTGGTAAAAGGTTGAATTGAATTTGTAAAAGGTTTAAATGAATTTGTAAATGGCTGAAATAAATCTGTAAAAGGTTGAATTAAATCTGTAAATGCTATAAATAAATACAATACAAATAAATTTGCCCCCGATAGTGCTGTCACCTGTTGAAGAAAATTATCACTAAAATCGGGGATATTTAGCTTTAAGTGAAGATAGTTTATGAAGGGCTCCTCTCTGCTGAGCCAAGTTGATATTTTATCTGCTCCTTGCTCAGCTCTCCAGCTGGCGATGACCCCTTAAGAATGTTGTCATTCGTCAACATTACACAATGGGTTGTTTTGAGTAATTCCACTGACTCGAAATGTTTTGACAAGACCTAGCCTAAATATGGGACTGGGCCGGTAAAGGTCGTATTCTACATAAGTTATTACACCTGAAATAAATATTTATATGAGTCTGTGATATCAGGGATTCATTCTTGAATTTGCCAAAGTTTAGCTCATTTAGTTTTTTCAGCAAATGAACATTTCTAATGATGCTTTATCAACAGTCAATTTATAATTGATACTGATATTTATAATAATTTATATAGAATTGATGTGTCTCTGTTATATTCTAAATAATCATGCTGAAATAGGAAATGAGGAATAGGATGTTCACAATTAATTAACTACAGAGTTTTGTTTTGGTTTTTTATTGACCCCGAAAGAGGCATGGTTTTAATTTTTTTTTTTTTTTTTTTTTTCTTTGATTTATTGGTTTTTGTGATGGAGTTCTGTGCTGGTAGTTTAGTACCAGCCACCGCAACCGCAACCGCAGCAGTCCCAACCTCCTTTGCCCCATCCGCCTTAACACCAACCGCCCCATTCGCCGTTGCCCCATCCTCCGTAGCCGCCCCATCCGCCTCCGTATCCGCATCCGCAGTTAGAGCTAGGGATATCTGATTGGGGGGCGGTGTGGGGGGCGGTGTGGTGGCCAACGGTGACTGCGACGGGGTAACCGGACCAGCTCTTCAGAGTCATCGACTGGGCCAGCCAAAGAGGCCTAAAACATACACAAACATGATCATTAAAAACTCAATAAAAATCTAATACAAAAAAAAATCGGTGTGCGTCGGACCACACGGTGGAAGTTATACTTCTGTGGCCATAATTTATAATTAATAAATAAATTATGAATAATAATTTATAAATTATAAATTTATAATTTATAATAATTATAAATTTATAAATTTATAATAATTTATAATAAATTTATAATTATAATATTTATAAATTTATAATAATAATCTATAAATTTATTATAATTTATTAATTATAATTTATATATTATGAATCGATAGTTCTTAAAAATTTGTTCTTAAAAATTTGTTCTTAAAAATTATAAATTTATAATTTATAATAATTATAAATTTATAAATTTATAATAATTTATAATAAATTTATAATTATAATATTTATAAATTTATAATAATAATCTATAAATTTATTATAATTTATTAATTATAATTTATATATTATGAATCGATAGTTCTTAAAAATTTGTTCTTACTTTTCTTACTTTTCTTACTTTTCAGCGTGACGCGGTTTCTCGACCAACATCCCATCCCAAAGGGTCTAACTCCTCCTCCTCCTCCTCCTCCTCCTCCCTCACTCCTCCTCCTCCGCCTCCCTCCTCCTCCTCCTCCCTCCTCCTCCTCCTCCCTCCTCCTCCTCCTCCCTCCTCCTCCTCCCTCCTCCTCCTCCTCCTCCTCCTCGATTAATCGATAGTTCTTAAAAATTTGTTCTTACTTTTCAGCGTGACATCCCATCCTATAGTTCTTAAAATTCAGCGTGACGCAGTTTCTCGACCAACATCCCATCCCAAAGTGTCTAACGGGCGCAAAGAAGTATAACTTCAAAAGGTGCTTCAAAGTTAAACTGTAATATTCTCATTAAAATATATACGCTGAAGTGACTGCATTTAATTCTGACAAGCTCCATGTAATGAAAGGGATTTGCTTGGTGATCATTAGCATGACCTTGGGGGGGGGGGGGGGGGGTCATAGTAAAAGGCACTATTATTAGCTTTCGTGTATTGATTTAATTTTTTTGACATTTTATGTCTTTACTATGGCACATAAATGAAAAAGCGTCACGCGGGGGAGCGTCACGCGGGGGAGTGTCACGCGGAGAGCGTTACGTGGAGATTCCCTAATGATCCCACGATTCTGAGATTTGGTATGTGGGCCCTTGAGGGACTTCTGAACACAACTGACCGATCCCAGATCAGCTGAGTGGCTCTAGAATCCAGTTTTTTCCCTAATGATCCCACGATTTTGAGATTTGGTATGTGGCCCCTTGAGGGACTTCTGAACACAACTGACCGATCCCAGATCAGCTGAGTGGCTCTAGAATCCAGTTTTTTCCCTAATGATCCCACGATTCTGAGATTTGGTATGTGGGCCCTTGAGGGACTTCTGAACACAACTGACCGATCCCAGATCAGCTGAGTGGCTCTAGAATCCAGTTTTTTCCCTAACGATCCCACGATTTTTTTTTCATTGATTTGATTTTTTTTTTTTTTTTTTTTTTACTAGCACTTTTAACTCTGTGGTATAAATTTCTATTTTCATTCGTTATCTGTATTTTCCATGTATAGTTTCCTTATTGTATATTTGGCTAACTAGCCCGTAAATAAATAAATGAATGATTAATCTAGTCGACCTCTGTCACACTTTCAAACCACAAAAATCTTAATTAATTCAGGTGGATACTTACGGCAATGAGCGCAAGAGCGACGAAAGCGAAAGTGAAAATTTTAGCGAACATTTTCAGAGTATACTGAATTGACAGTAAGGCCCAACCATCTTTTATAGGAACGAATAAATGACATTACGTGTGAGATAGGATACGCAGGTGATACTAGGATATTACGAGATGATACGGTATTTTTGTGACGCGAACAGGAAACAATATCAGAGTTAAAGTCAGGGGATCGGAGTAGGTAGGTATGTTCTATCAATGTTATTCAATGTTTGTCAATCTAGATTCTTATTTCTGGGCCTGCTTGACCTTTTTTATGTTCGTTTCCGCGTTTCGAACGCACACGTTTTATTTTACCCACCTTTTCTTAGAAGAGGGGGGTATTATAGCCATCGGCACGGAGGCACCTAGGGGTAGAGATTTGCCAATTTTCAACAAAAAAATTAGCTATTTAGTTGGCTTCGAAATTTTAAAAGTGGGTAGGAAAGGTCGGGGACCCCCTACAAATCCGTTTAATATACCAAAGAACACAATCCTAGATTTTAACGTCGTATGTATATATTTATTTAATTATAGGGTGTATTTTCAGATTGTAACTCCCTTTGATGAACGGCGTAAAAAGTTCGTTCGAACGCGGAAAAATCCGTCTTGGCAAAAGGAAGGTTAAGTTCGTTGGCCAGCCCGATCTGCAGAATTTCAGGGTCACATTTACAATTGAATGCCCAAAAAATGTTAAAACAAAAGACAGAAGGGCATGTGGGGTGTCACAGTCGAAGTATATTTTTAGAGCTGAGAAGATAGTGTGACCACTCCCAGACCTCTAAAATTCATAAATAAGAGCAAAAAATAGATTTTTGGGATAAAAAATGCCCACGATTGACAACATTTTCGAGTTCGGCTGTTCGTGTTCTAACATTTTCCTTGCGATCACGTCACAAGGCTGTCCCCCTCAGTTTTATTCATGTTATGGTTGGCCGCAATAATCATGGAATTTAAATTTAATGTTATCCACAACCTTTCTTTGAAAATTCGCTCTACTAGTCATGCTTCACGACTGCTTGCTTTTTGGTTTATTATTTCCAATAATAAGCCTATGTGATCGTATAACAAAAAATTTTTATACCCCCCCCTCAAACTTTGTCACTTTACATTTCAAGGTGCTTAGAATCCAAATTTGAAATGTCCGTCCGCCGTCCGCCGTCCGGGCCATAAAAGGCCTAAGAATTGACTTAAAAACCCCGTTCTTCAGCACATAGACTCCATTTGGGGTCTAGTTGGTCCTAAAGTCAAGGAATAGGATGTTTACAATAAATTAAGTACAGAGTTTTGTTTTGGTTTTTTATTGATCCGAAAGAGGCATGATTTTAATTTTTTTTTTCTTTGATTTATTGGTTTTTGTGAAGGAGTTCAGTGCTAGTAGTTTAGTACCAGCCACCGCAACCGCAGCCGCCCCAACCTCCGTTGCCCCATCCGCCATAACCCCATCCGCCCCATCCGCCGCAACCGCAGCCGCCCCAACCTCCGTTGCCCCATCCGCCATAGCCCCAGCCGCCCCATCCGCCGTTGTCCCATCCTCCGTAGCCGCCCCATCCACCTCCGTATCCGCATCCGCAGTTAGAGCTTGGGATGATTCTGTGGGTGGTGTGGATTGGGATGCAGGATGAGTAGGGGACTGTGTGGCATCTGTGGACTGTGCAGCAGTCACCACCGTATCCTCCGCATGGTTCAGGGTCAGCGACTGGGCCAGCCAAACAGGCCTAAAACATACACCGAAAATGATCATTAAAACCTCAATAAAAATCTATTTAAAAAAAAAGCGCTTGAAAGTTAAACTGTAATATTCTCATAAAAATACGAGTATATATGCTGAAGTGACTGCATTTAATTCTGACTAGCTCCATTCAATGAAAGGGATTTGCTTGGTGATCATTAGCAATTAAAAGGTACTATTATTATCTTTTGTGTATTGATTTTCATTTATTTTTTATTTTTATTTTTTTAACTAACACTTTTAACTCTGTATAAATTTCTATACTCATTCGTTATCTGTATTTTCCATGAATAGTTTCCTTATTGTATATTTGGCTAACTAGCCCGTACATAAATAAATAAATAATTAACCTAGTCGACCTCTGTCACACTTTCATACCACAAAAACCGTAATCAATTCAAGTGGATACTTACGGCAACGAGGGCAAGAGCGACGAAAGCGAAAGTGAAAGTTTTAGCGAACATTTTCAGAGTACACTGAATTGACCGCACTGCCCAACCATCTTTTATAGGTACGAATAAATGATATTACGTGTGAGATATGATACGCAGGTGATACTAGGATATTACGAGATGATACGGTATTTCGGTAACGCTAACAGGAAAAAACTCGAGTTAAAGTCAGGGGATCGGAGTTGGTACGTTCTATCAATGTTATTCGATGTGGGTCAATCTAGATTCTTATTTCTGGGCCTGCTTGACCTTTTTTACGTTCGTTTCCGCGTTTCGAACGTACTCGTTATATTTTACCCACCTTTTCGTGGAAGAGGGGGTATTACATCCGTCGGCACGGAGGCACCTAGGGGTGGGGATGCATTTGCCAATTTTCAACGATAAAATTAGCTATTTAGATGGCTTCGAAATGTTAAAAGTGGGTAGGAAAGGTCGGGGACCCCCTACAAATCCGTTTAATATATCAAAGATCACAATCCTAGATTTTTACGTCGTATTATATATTTATATAATTATGGGGTGTATTTTCAGATTATAACCCTTGAATGGTATAACTCACCATGGGGTGCATATCCAGAAATGGGAGTGCACCCTCGGGAGGCCACCACGGTGGGTCGGGTCCGGGCTTGGCCGGGACGCCCCGGCCAAGCCACCTTTTGGGTGGTTACAAACTAAATATTTAGACTGCAGCCGACATTTTAGTTTTTCTCATTTATTTTATTGTTCATGACTTTTTAAATATAGTTATAGTTATAGTCTTCCATAAAATTGTATGGCTGCATGTATAAATTTCTGCTAATTTGATCATTTGGGAGTTGTGAATTCGTATTTGTTATTTGGATTTTTTTTTTTTTTTACCATTGTTAAAACTATCAGTCTATCTTAAAACGGCGTAAAAAGTTCGTTCCAACGCCGAAAAATCGGTGAAGAAAATCGGCGAAGAAAATCAAATGAGAAAAGTGAAAACATTAAGACTTTTCATTATTCTCTCACCATGTTTCCGTTTTCATCATGAAATATAAGACTCCTGACATGTGTTCCAAAACTAGACCAAATTTATAAACGAACAATAAAAGAATCACGAAAATCGGTAGTGAATAGTAGCTTGGACTTGGAATAGTAACTTGGTAACTTGGAAAAGATAAAAAACACGGTACCTATTTGGTTTTACCAATATATTGGTATTCTATTCCATTCCAATTGGTATTGGAATGGAATATTTAGTATAAACATTGGTATTCTATTCCATTCCATTCCATTCTTCTATTCCATCCCTCCCATTAGGAAAATTCAAAATAACTAACTTACCTGAATAACTAAATAACGTAATTCGTACATTCCTTGGATTCTTGGATATGCCATCAAAATCGGATGAAAAGTGTAGAAATTAGTCTTGTTACTAAACTTTTACAATCGTGCATACGCAACAACAACATGATAACAACCGACAACAATGACAACAACAACAATGATACAATCGTGTTGAAATTGGTATGGAATGATTTGATCGTATTTTCCCAACGATCTTCAAAATTTGAGGGAGGTTCAAAGACTTGGGTGAGAGAAAAACGATGTTTGATAAAATTTACGTTTGCGCGTACAAATAGTGAAGTATTATCATGGCAACAATGCAAATGGTAGGAGATTGTTTGCAGTATAACCCGCACATTACCTGACAATGTCATGGAAATCGGATGAATACTGCGGAATTCAAGCTTGTTACAAGGATTTGTGGACGGAAGCATGCAGACACGGAACGAAAAATATTCAGACTGGTATAAATGTTAAAATACGAGTGGAAATTTCGATTTTGAGGAAACAATAGCCATCTTCCGAAAGTGAAAACAGAAACTTTACGCTATCTGTAATAGGTAAACGCGGAAGCGAAATAGTCTGCAAAGTTGAATGCGTCACATAGCTTCTTCGGATCCGTAACACGAATTCACTGATAGATCATTGAAATGCTTAAAATACGTAGTAGAAAGATTCCGTAGTGCGTTCACCCGAATCCGCACATTATCTGAAAATTTAATCAAAATCGTATGCAATTGGAGAATAGTATTAGAGGGAAAAAAATAGTCCACCTCCTGAAATTGAGATTATAGCCTTCGCTTCATTTAAATAATCTCAGAAGTAAAATATGACATAAACAAGATAAAGAAATTTATAAGGAATTTAGGTGCCCCCCCCCCCAGAGGTGCAATGGGGGCCTAAATCCTCATAACAAGGTAGAGGAGGTAACAGGCATCCCGTCAGAGAGATACCACCCCTACTAATGAGCTTTTAATGAGCCATGTTCGGGGAAGGTTGATATTCCTGTCACCAGAAAACCATCCGACGCCAAACCAGCTGTCTAAAATGATCGAGCACAGCGCGTGGTTCCCATTGATTCCTCAACGGGACGCCGACAACGCTATCTCTTGTGCTCTGACGGGAGCTTGATGGACCTCTCAGGAGGAAACTCTGTTACAAATTACAAAAATTTGATCTTAGAGCACCACGGATGGAAGTTTTTTTGAATGATAATGTTCGGTCGATGTTATGCTTAAAATTTCAAAACAATTTAATATACAATACGGTAATTTACGAAAATTTGCTCATACATTCGCTGCATGACTGGAACTTTTTCGCCCGTTTTCTATCTTTTTGTCAATCAGTCGATTACAAAAGGCTGGTCGTGAGGATTGTTTGTGAGATTATCTCAGAATCTTCTGATGACCCAGTGTAGGCTCGTCTACAACCACTCTAAGAGAGATTTTACACAGATTAGCTTCGAGCTTAGATCAGCTCGCATCTCAAAACTGCATAACATCAAGAAGACAATCCCGTATTTAACGTTCAGATTAGTTGAAAATATATTATTAGTATTCTGTTGTGGCTAGTTAGAACTGTACTGTACCTGCACATAGCCACTTCGGATAAAAGTTAAGCTTAATACTGCCATATTATAAATAGTTCCTCTCTATTGCCAAATTCTAGATCCAATGCTACTATGGCATTTTTGGTCATATTGAGTTAATGATACTCCCCCCCCACGTTTAGGGGGTTGGTTTCTTTCGAATTTGCTAGTCTCGGTGTTGGATCTCTACGGGAAATGCCTCAAAAACGGCGTGCAATCATCGCATTAACTACGTTTTTGTTCGATTTACTAATAAAAATCCCGTAACTTGCCTTTTCTAGAGCAAAAACCCGCATTTGGGGGTCAGATACGATTATTTGATCAGTACTCAGGTACATACGATTTGCGACACTTCAGATAAGAGTTCATTTCTTAGTATTTTAGGACTCGTGGCGTCTGATACGATTTCAGAATCAGTGGCAGATACGATTTTTCTTCCCAGTATTTTGATCATACGAATGTATTTTCTCTTGTCAGATCAGATACGGTTTTCGGAGGTTGGCAACCACGATTTTGACATGGATATGTCTTTGCTCTGTGGGGGTCAACCAAAAATTTCCGTCCCGCAAAAGTTGATTTCACAATTTCTAATGATGTTCACGTACAACCCAGCCGTTGCTAGGAGAATGGAACTTTCGCAGTTTTCATCGCACAGAAATCGTTCGCCACTCGTTGGAATCACACATCTCAAGCTACCAATTTCCCCCTCCTTACGTACCTGGCTACATTCCTAAATTAAGTTGATTGGACTATAAACAATAAATTTTCTTTTCTCCACTTTATTTCATTTACTCCATCATTTACTCCACTTCATAGGAAACATTTTCATCCCCTTGACTACAGTCGACTGTTAACAACAACTCATTACAGTGGCTATCATGAACATAAAAAGTCCAGTCATGCAGCATGACCCCATGAGCGAATTTTTGAAAAAATCTTCGACATTTCAGTCGCTATTGATCGTGTAGAGAAATTTTAGTTTATGATTTTGATAGACAAACATGGAATCAAATTATTAAAAATATAATTTCATGGCTAATATTTTCTAAGCCACAGTCAGTATTAAAGCTAAAACAGTTGAGCGTAAAACATTAAAGAGAGCGACCGAGAGAATCGGAGGACGGAATATTTCACAGAGCAAACTCATAAGTTGTGATTACTTTTTTTTTATTTTTTTTTTTATTTTTTTTTTTTTTTTTTACAAGCACCTACTACCTACGTTTTAAACAGCATGGTTCTAGGATTTGTTATACACTGATACTTCCATAAGAGTAGTTCAATCTGAATTTGGACAATGTTTCATGCAAATATTACCGATTTTTACAACTAGCGAACGGCATTATTTCGATTTTTGACTGATTTTTCAACTTTGAAATTTTTGAAAACTTGATGCATATTCTTATAGGAAATTTTACGCTGATTCCGAATATACCACATGTTAGTATGCTGAAAAAATTATTTCGCACAACAAATCGCAAAAAACAGGCTATTTTGAATTTTTTTACTACATTTTTGAAAATTTCAACCCGAAGATGTAATCCGATCATGCTGGCCAACGAACTTGAACTTTCGTTTTGTGTCCTTAACATTTTAAAATTTGTTTGAAGTTTCTAGCACAATTCTACGGACAGTTATCGTCTGGAATGACACATACATATATACATACATACATACATACATACATACATACATACATACATACATACATACATACATAAAAAAATGCGTTAAACTTCAGAATATGATTCAGAATAGCCTGAAACGGATTTCTGCATAAACATTTTTCAAAAATTCACATTCTACAAATTTTGAGGCGAGAGCAATAGCTTAATTTTCTTCAAAAATTCGCTAAAATGATAGCGCCTGTATTGAAGAAATAACTTTAATAGTATGTATAGTATGCTTATTGTGTCTCCAAGAATAATAGAATAAATTCTTTATCCTACATTTCGTCGCCTACAGTCCAAAGTTGAAAGATTTGTTTACAACTCTCGAGGACAACCGTTATGAAATCCCCAATCAAACATATCCATGTAAACATGGTATCTGCTTGTAAAGCAGATAGTGGAACTCGTTTACGAGTTTCTGAATCATTTTCTCCTAGTACCCTGCATATACGAGAAAATAATTGTATTTTTTTTTTTCTCCACGTAGAGCAGTAATAATTTTGTATTCGAAAAAACGTATAAACCGTATTGCTAAACGAAAACTCGTTGTGCACCAGATTCTAGAAAATCACCTAGTACATATGTTCTATACTTTTTTGCCATTTTCTGACCAAAAATAATGTTTTTCCAGCCACACCACGCGATTCAGCGAGAAATTTCTTTTGGAATGAGTGCTTTTGGAGCTCGAGACATGGCAATAAAAAAGTCCAGTCATGCAGCATGACCCCATGAGCGAATTTTTTAAGAAATCTTCGACATTTCAGTCGCTATTGATCGTGTAGAGAAATTTTAGTTTATGATTTTGATAGACAAACATGGAATCAAATTATTAAAAATAATTAGGAGGTACTCATACTTTATTATTATTAAACCAATCTTGCAGATTTAAAGACAAATGTAGGTAAATGTTCATAGATTTCGATGTCCAATGTGTTCAGTATTGAAGGCAGTTGAAATCTTAACAGTATCCTATCATAACATCATCAAATCTTGACATAAAATAAAATAACATACCGAAGTCATATGAAAGAAATGTATTTCCACAGCCAATGAGGCATTATATTACGAGTGATATAAAGTCAGTTGCATTCGAATCTAGTATCCTACAGGATTGGTTATACAGGATTGGTTACACAACCAACCAACTAAAATTGGTTATACAGGGATACTTCCATGAGAGTAGTTCAATCTGAATTTGGACAATGTTTCATGCAAATATTACCGATTTTTACAACTAGCGAACGGCATTATTTCGATTTTTGACTGATTTTTCAACTTTGAAATTTTTGAAAACTTGATACATATTCTTATAGGAAATTTTACGCTGATTCCGAATATACCACATGTTAGGATGCTGAAAAAATTATTTCGCACAACAAATCGCAAAAAACAGGCTATTTTGAAATTTTTGATTACATTTTTGAAAATTTTAACCCGAAGATGTAATCCGATCATGCTGTCCAACGAACTTGAACTTTCGTTTTGTGTCCTTAACATTTTAAAATTTCTTTGAAGTTTCTAGCACAACTCTGCGGACAGTTATCGTCTGGAATGACACATACATACATACATACATACATACATACATATATACATACATATTGTTGGGTGAACTACAAACAAATTCCCAACCCCGTTTATAACAGTTGTTTTGTGTTTGACTAACAATTTGGTAACTAATAAAGATTGTGATTATCTCGTTTAAAGTTGAAGACGTGTTTTCTTGCTTTCGTGATTTTTTTGTATCTGGTCTTGTGATCTTAGTGTAGGCAAAAATGAGTCAGGCCGAGGAAGCTAACAGTGGTGGCAGCGGTGGGATTCAGCTACGTAGTGGCCGGACCGTCCAAGCGACTGAACCACCGGGGAGGGAAGACGACGAAGTTTTCACACTAGCTGGAGAAGTGGAGAATGCCGAGGGAGCCGTGACAAACCCCGCAGAGGACCCGCCAGTGAACCCCACGCCACAGGACCCCGCAATGCATGAGCTTCGAAGGATTATGATAGAGCAACACTCGGCCTTGATGAAGGCACTCCAGGAGCACGCGAACATGTTCGCTTCTACCCTGACTGGGCTGTTCAGTCATAGTGATAGACCCCCTTCACCCCAAGTAAGTGTACCCATGTCGAACTCAGACCCACCACCGCAGCAACCGGCTGCGCTAGGTGCTCGCCCCCGCTGACAGAAACCAATGAAGTACGATGGCTCCGAGTCATGGGAAGCCTATCTGGTTCAGTTTGAGGGAATAGCCAGGAGTAACGGTTGGAATAGCAGAGAAAAAGCAAGTGAGCTGTCAGCCGTGTTGGCTGGGCCAGCTCGGGATGTTCTGCCAGAGGTAGGGTTGGGCTGTAGCTACTCTCAACTCGTAGGCGCATTGGAACGTAATTTTGGGCAGCTTGGGCAGGAAGAAAAGAACATGACCCTACTAATGAACCGGAGACAACAACAGGGGGAACAGCTTACAGCCTTTCATCAAGCCATCAAAACTTTAGCTCGTAGGGCCCTTCCTGAGACCTCGGTAGGTACAGAGTTAATGGTGACCCACCTGTTTGTTAGAGGCCTTCGGGATATGCAGCTGAAAGAAAAAGTCCTGACTGCTGGTCCTAGGGATATGTCACAGGCTCTGGAAATTTCCCTAAAGTTGGAGTCGGTATTAGCCGTTGTGAAGGAGACTGCCCATCTGCCTGTGTGGGTGGCTGAGGTTAGAGAGGAAGAGAGTATGCGAGCTGAAGATGGTGCAAATAATGAGGTGGCTGAGACACGACAGGCTCGACTGGCCCCGGCTTTACAGCCGATACAGCAGCCAGCCAACCCCAGGCCCTACAACCGACAAGGTGCATGTCGCCAGCAGGTTACCTGTTACTGCTGTGGTAGTGTTGGGCATATAGCCCGGTTCTGCCCATTTCGGGGACAGCAGAGAGTAGGGCGAGGGACAATGGGCGAGACGTCAGCGCCGCTATACCAGCCGGGAAACGCCAACCCGTCAGGCTGAGGGGTGCCCAGCCTGATGTCCCCGTACAAGTTGGCACCATGGCTGGGACGGAGAAAGATGAAACTGTGTATGTGCGCTGCACAGAGTCCTCTCCGGTTCTGCTGGGTAAGGTTAATGGGGTACCTTGCACGATGGTGTTGGACACAGGGGCCACACGGACAATCGTGAGGAGGGGGATTGCTGAGGAAGCAAAATTGGCCATTCATAGAGGTCGGAAGGTGTCGATTCGGGCCATATCTGGGGACGTTTTTGCAGTGGATGGAGAGGCCATTGGTGAGTTTGATCTGGGAGATGGAGCCACCAGGAAGCAGGACGTCTTAGTGGCGGCGATCAGTGAAGATTGTGTATTGGGGAACGATTTTTTAGTACGACATGAATGTGTTATAAAGTCAGCAGAGCATGTTGTGGTCGTAGAAGGCAAGATTTTCAGTACCTGTGAGGGTAGGGGCCTACTGGCTGAAGAGGTAACAGACGACATTGAGGGCATGCAAGAGCTCTGGCCATTGGGCGAGGAGGCGGATCAAGAAGATAGTCAACAGGTGTTGGTAAGCGGTGTCCCCATACACGTGAGAGCATTGTATGAGGAGGCTGTGAAGGGGCTACAGCCAAGTCAGGCCCTAGAGGTACAGCGGCTTCTCAACGAGTTCACTGAGCTGTTTGCCAAAGGGGGTAAGGTACTGGGGCAGATTAGGGGCTATACGCATGTCGTGAACGTAGAGGGACGTCCGCCAATCAGACAGGCCCCCAGGCGAGTCCCACCTCATCGGCTGGACGAAGTTGATCAGCTCATCAGAGACATGGAGGAAGCTGGTGTGATTGAACCCTCAAACAGTCCATGGGCAAGCCCTATTGTGCTGGTTCCAAAAAAAGATGGGTCAACGAGGTTTTGCGTGGACTATAGGCAGTTGAATGCAGTAACCCGAAAAGATGCCTACCCCTTGCCCAAAATTGATGAGTTAACCAGTGCATTGGCCGGAAGTAAGTGGTTCACATCCCTTGATCTACAGAGTGGGTATTGGCAGATCCCTATGGAACCAGCTGACATGGAAAAGACTGCTTTTTGCACACCACGGGGTCTTTGGCAGTTCCGTGTCATGCCTTTTGGTCTGACCAATGCCCCTGCTACCTTTCAACGAGCGATGCAGGGCGTATTACGGGAGGAGCTGCGGGAAGGCCGAGTGAAGGTCTACTTGGACGATGTTCTCGTAGACAATCCAAATTTTGCTGAGCATGTGGCCTGGCTGAGGAGAGTGTTCACAACAATGAAGAACGCTGGGGTGAAACTCAACCCGAAAAAGTGTCGCCTATTTGGCAAGCAGGTTGACTATCTAGGAGTGGTGATTTCGGGAGAGGGAATAGCCGCTGACCCTAGGAAGATTGAGCGAGTGGCCAATTGGCCAGCCCCAACCACTACGAAAGAGGTACGCACATTTGTTGGGTTCTGCTCCTATTACCGCTTCTTCATCAAGGATTTTGCTGAGACGATGGTCCCCTTGTATGTCCTACAGGATAGCAGCAAAGGTTTTGAGTGGACCCCGGAATGCCAAGAAGCCTTCGACAGCATGAAACGCGCTTTGACCACACCGCCCGTGCTGGGTCACCCAGAAACGGGGGCAATGTTCATCTTGGACACAGACACAAGCGACAAGACTGTGGGAGCTGTTCTGTCACAGCTACAAGAGGGTACTGAAAAGGTAATTGCATACTTCAGCAAGTGTCTATCGAGGCAAGAACGGAACTATTGTGTGACTCGAAAGGAACTTAGAAGTCTGGTGTTGGCCCTTGAGCACTTCCAGTCCTATGGTTTGCAAGGGGAAACCAACTTTTTAGTGAGGACGGATCACGCTTCTTTGCAATGGCTGAGGACGTTCAAGAATATCGACGGGCAGCTAGCCAGATGGAACGAAATCTTGTCTCAGTACCACTTCCAGGTACAGCATCGGGCGGGGAAGGAACACCTGAACGCTGATGGCATGTCTCGCCGACCCTGCATCGAAAAGGAGTGTAAGTACTGTAGCAGGATTGAACAAAAAGCAGCTGCTGTGGAGGAGGTATGTGCCGTGAAGGTGGAGCCCGATATCCAGTGGGAAGTGGTGCAGCAGGAGGACCCAGTGACAAACAGGGTAAGGCAGTGGGTCACAGCTGGACAGCGGCCGCCGTGGAAGGACGTGGTTGCTCTGGATGAGGACACCAAGGCTCTGTGGGCTGCCTTCAGTAGGTTGCACTTCAAACACGGGGTGCTGGTACGAAGGTGGGAAAATGATTCGGGGATGACCATCTCGGAGCAGATCGTAGTACCTGTGCGAGAACGGACCCGAGTTGTGGCAACAGCTCACAACGGGGGGCATTTCGGTCGACGGCGCACTTTAACGTTGGTTCGCACGGGCTTCTACTGGCCAGCATTGCAGGGTGCGGTCAAGCGCTTTTGTCAGGCATGCGAAGTCTGTGGGCGACGCCGGCAAAGCCCAGGGAAGGCTCCGATGCAGAGCTATGTGACGGGGACCCCCTTTGAACGATTGTCAATTGATGTGGTGGGACCCTTCCCAGAAACCACAAAAGGAAACAAATTTATTGTGGTGGTGGTTGACCACTTTACAAAATGGCCAGAAGCGTGGGCTGTACCGGACCAAACGGCTAAGACTGTTGCAGAAGGGCTGGTGGAGCATGTGGTCTCCAGGTTTGGCGTGCCGCGGGAAATCCATTCTGATCAGGGTACCAACTTTGAATCGACAGTGTTCAAAGAAGTGTTGGAACTATTAGGCGTGCAGAAGACGAGAACCTGTCCTATGAGGCCGCAAGGGAATGGCTTGGTGGAGCGATTCAATCGTACCTTGGTAGACACCCTAGCCAAGATGGTTCAGGGGGCTGATCAGGCTACTTGGGACAGGCATCTACCCGGGGCTCTGCTTGCGTATCGTGGCACAGAGCACAAGGCGACGGGGTTCTCGCCAGCTGAGCTCACATTTGGGCGACGTTTGGAACTCCCTTTGAATCTGTTGACAGGCTGTACACCAGGCAACGCAAAATGGAAACCAGGGACCTACGCGCAGGAGCTTCAAGACACGCTGCAGAGGACCCATAACATAGCTCGTGAGCGGCTGGTTGGAGCAGCTGAAGAGTGCAAGAGGCGGTACAACGTCAAGGCCAAGGCACCGCAGTTTAAGGAGGGCGACTTGGTTTGGTACTGGTGGCCTCGTCGTAAACAGGGCGTATGTCAGAAGTTACAGTCTTCCTGGCAGGGTCCATGTCAGGTGGTGACCCCGTTGTCAGACGTCACCATTCGCATCAGGACGCCAAACCGGAAGCTAAGGATTGTTCACGTCGACCATTTGCGACGCTTTGAAAAGGAAGGGGGGGGGGGGGGGGGGGGGTAGTGTTGGGTGAACTACAAACAAATTCCCAACCCCGTTTATAACAGTTGTTTTGTGTTTGACTAACAATTTGGTAACTAATAAAGATCGTCATTATCTCGTTTAAAGTTGAACAACTTCAGAATATAATTCAGAATAGCCTGAAACGGATTTCTGCATAAAATCTTTTCAAAAATTCACATTCTACAAATTTTGAGGCGAGAGCAATAGCTTAATTTTCTTCAATAATTCGCTAATAATTTTCTTCAAAAATTCGTTAACAGAGCTAATATCAGAAAATTTCGACTCAAAACCTTAAGACTCATTTTCCCAAAAGTAGGGTTTGGTCAGATACGGGATCTATTCTTAGTACGGCTGTATACTAGTAAACTTTTAAGGCTATTTTAATTGTAATCCCACCCGCATTGTAAATTGTAACCCCGCAGTCCGTTGCTAGAAACATTGCAAAGGAAAAATTACATTAGAAATGGCGACGACGCAAACTTATGATTTCACCTTGCGATCCCATTACAAGTTCAGATCGTGCGGGAAGATCGCAGCGAACGGTTTATCTCGTTGGATTGCAGCTGCGTGCTGATCCGTAATTGCCGGCTGATTTTTTTTTCGGTGAACTC
This sequence comes from Adelphocoris suturalis, assembly GCA_030762985.1. Taxonomy (NCBI): domain Eukaryota; kingdom Metazoa; phylum Arthropoda; class Insecta; order Hemiptera; family Miridae; genus Adelphocoris; species Adelphocoris suturalis. Next base: position 145,802,267 of record CM061041.1, on the reverse strand, counting down.
CTCCACCCAACAGGGCCAACAGATTTCCGGCATCTTTACGTGTATTTTGACTGATATCGAAGCAGGAGTCCTAGAAACGTATTGAGGGCATGAAATACTCGTATAAAAACGTTGATGAGACTGTGCACTTCCAGTTGATACTGATACTTCAACAATGTACGCCAAGACTTTCACTTTCGCTCTCATCGCCATCTGGGCTTTCAACGTAAGTATTTAATTTAAATTATGGATACCTTATTAACTTGTAATAATTCATTAAACTAAATTGAAGAACGTCAGTATAAAATATTATAATAATCAAGAATTGAAGAAGAAAAAAATACATATTGAAGTCAATATTCTCATCAACAAAGTTTTTGTCGCATGGCAAATATTTACCAGTAAAATTCAATACATATTGTAAAAATAGCCTTAATACTCGTCAATATGCATAAATACGAATTGAGTCTCGAAATTGAATCATGGCCAACCCATGAGAAGCTTTCCAAAAAGGTGCAATGTGAGGAATCCGAAGTTAATGGGAGTGGATTAAGACATGGTAGGAGAAATGGTGTGACATTGAGAATCTATCGTGGGTCTCCATCTTGATCCCTACCCCGGGAACCGACTGAGGGACTGAAGATTGGCCGATGTCACAGTGGTCTGCTTCTACCGCATTCTTACCGAAATAATCTAAAAGGGCATTAGGGAATTAAAGACCTTTAGGAAATTCTTACCGAAATAATCTAAAAGAGCATTAGGAAATTCGTTCGAACTCGATCAAATTACAACAGAACTCATACAAATTATTTTAATTCTAAGGGAGCTCAATTACAAATCTATTTAAATTTGATGCCTGATCTCCTGATTTGAGTTTTCCTGAATTCAGAGTTTTGCTGAAATCAAGTATTAGTTAAGTATCGTGTCATAACTTTTTTAAATTCATTATTGGTCTACTAATTTCTATTATAACCGCCATCTATAGGATGAAACCAAAACCACAAAAGCAATTGCATTATTGTCTCAAAACTATCATCTATTGGACGATACCATACAACTTATATTAACCTATAAAGACTTCATAATAAAATTTAAAATAAATATAAGATTTTAAAATATTACCCAATAAAACTGCTCTATATTCGCAAATTTGTATATAAACTTAAGTGATGATTAATTTCGTAGGTAGTTGTTGTATATTTATTAGAATAGTTTCAATACATTTTTTCATTATATTCATATTTATTTATTTCAATTGTGGTTTTTATCTCGAGACTGATGTGTGTTTTTCCTTGTTTTAGGCCTGTTTGGCTGCTCCTGCTCCAGAAGCCAAGCCATGTGGTGGATGCGGCTGCTGCAGTGTTGAAAGATGCACCACTCACCCCGTCTCCTCCTGCATCCCGATCCACACCACCCACAGACTCATCCCTAGCTCTAACTGCGGATGCGGAGGCTATGGAGGTTGGGGCAACGGTGGATGGGGCAACGGATGGGGCAACGGTGGATGGGGCTATGGAGGATGGGGTAACGGATGTGGTTGCGGTTGCGGAGGCTATGGAGGTTGGGGCAACGGATGGGGCAACGGTGGTTGGGGCTACGGAGGTTGGGGCAACGGTTGCGGTTGTGGCTGCTGCTAAAAAGCCTCAACAGAGTGGGCTACACAAACATCTGAAAACAACAATAAAAACTGTAAAACCCGAAAACCAATGCAATAAAAAATACAAACCCCACAAAACATTTATTTCATTTATCATTTTTCCTGTACCTAGAAGTATTTTTATAATCTGCTTTAATATGAAACGCAAGCGAAGGTACCGCTTACTGCAAAGTTACCTAGTGTTTAGTGCGTATAGTACGAACTTCTGATAAAATTTTGGTCTTTTAGGGTTTTAGGGGCGATATTAACGAATTGTAATAATTTCATACAATTTTTTTGTAAAAGCTGTTCATACTTTATTGTGGTTGTGAGGGTGGATTGGGGGGGGGGGGGGGGGGGGGGGGGGGGACTTGTAAAACTTAGCGTTTGTTCGAGAAACCGTCACTTCAGTTTGTACCGCTCATTGAAATCCTGCCATCTATTTGATAAAGTTCGTCCTGAGGAGGAATGATTCTGGTTGCGAAACTGTAGTGGCTTCAGTTTTTAAAGTATATTTTTCAAGGAAAGAAAATCTTGCGATAATCATCAGAAAATCAGTAGTAACACTACGGTAACGTAACGCAGGGATGCCCACAGGGGGGGGGGGGGTCGCGACGCAAACTGCGTCGTTAAAATTTTGGGGGGGGGGGGGGGGGGGGGGGGGGGGGGGGGGGTTAGAAAAATGAGTATTTTTTTTATTTTTTTATGAACAAGTAATAAGATTTATACTAACAATTTGCTAGCGTCAGCTGTTTTCAATTCGAATTACTTTATTGGATAATATGTTGTAGAAACAGGTATTGTGCGCATGCGTTGTGAGTGCCATAATGACAGCGGTAATGTCTTTGACACTAATATTATATTAAATATAATATATGGGTCATTTCACGCGAACGGCCAAACTTTTTTTTTCGATATTTTTTAAAAGTCCTGATTTTCTAGTATGCTGTACCCATTGGTAACACAAGCTACAAGCCAAATTTTCAGACCCCTTCTTCGCTCAGCCTTTTCTCTACAACTGTCCGAAGTTTAGAGGTGTGCGCCAAACACTAACTTTTGTTTTAATTGCTCAACCGTTTTTGTGCACAAAAAAATAAGTAAGGTGGCCAATTCTTACGGTAAATTGTCTGCTCTTTCTGGTAGTCATGTCTAAATTTACAAAAAACTTAAGCTTCCTCATGAAAACTCAAAATAAAAACTTCTTTTTCACATTTCATCAATTTCGCATTTTTTGAGAAAAAAATTTTTTGATCTTAAATCATACCTACCAGTATGTAGAATACGAGGTTAAGAGGACGTAATGGGCAGACAAACGGTTTGTCGCCAGTGGTACTTAATGTACGGCCTGAACTCCCAAAAAACGTGAGCTTCCCCATGAAAACTCCACATTTCATCAATTTCGCATTTTTTGAGAAAAAAAATTTTTGATCTTAAATCATACCTACCAGTATGTAGAATACGAGGTTAAGAGGACGTAATGGGCAGACAAACGGTTTGTCGCCAGTGGTACTTAATGTACGGCCTGAACTCCCAAAAAACGTGAGCTTCCCCATGAAAACTCCACATTTCATCAATTTCGCATTTTTTGAGAAAAAAAATGTTTGATCTTAAATCATACCTACTAGTATGTAGAATACGAGGTTGAGAGAACGTAATGGGCCGACAAACAGTTTGTCGCCAGTGGTACTTAATGTACGGCCTGAACTCCCAAAAAACGTCAGCTTCCCCATGAAAACTCCACATTTTATCAATTTCGCATTTTACCAGAAAGAGCAGACGATTTACCATAAGAATTGGCCACCTTACTTATTTTTTTGGGCACAATAACGGTTGAGCAATTAAAACAAAAGTTAGTGTTTGGCGCACACCCCTAAACTTCGGACAGTTGTAGAGAAAAGGCTGGGCGAAGAAGGGGTCTGAAAATTTGGCTCCTAGCTTGTATTACCAATGGGTACAGCATACTAGAAAATCAGGACTTTTAAAAAATATCGAAAAAAAAGTTTGGCCGTTATAAATATAATAAAATAAATAAATAATATATATAATAAAATATCTATTTAATAAATATTTTAGTTGGGGGGGGGGGTCGTGAGTTTGGGGAGGGGGGCTTGAGTCGTTGTGCTTGGGGGGGGGGGGGGGGGCTTGAGTCGTTGTGCTTGGGGGGGGGGGGGGGGAGTCGTTGTGCTTGGGGGGGGGGGGGGCACCCCTGCGTAACGTAACACTTTTTGATTCTATGTGCCAAAGTAAAAACATAAAATATCAAAACTTGTATTTTATCAATATACATCATACTAGCCGGTTACCCGTGCGTTGCACGGACCCGCATGTACGGGTTATTCCGGTGTTTAGACTACTGAATAACCATATCCAGACTGTGTTAGTAACTACGAAGGCTACATGCTAAATTACAGCTTATAAAGTAGCAAAATTGATAGCACTACGAGTAGTTTTAGAAGCGATTCAGCTGAAACCAGCCCTTAGTATCGTTATGTAGAGGTCCTACGGAGGCTACATGACAAATTACAGCTTCATAGGATGAAAAGCATGGATATTAGCTGTAGGAGCTCACTCATCTGATTACGGGATTGTAATATAGCCTATGTTCTATCCAGGAACTTGCTCGTTAATTCCTAGTTTTTTCCTTGTTTGGGAAGGCTGAATTCTCGATGAAGGACTAAGTCTAGAGAATTTTATTATAGCCTAAGTTGTATTTTAGAACTTGCTCGTGAATTGGCACCCACCCTCTCGAAAATAGGTAGATCCGTTCAACCCTGATGCAAGGACAAACAAACAGAAATTAGATTTTCTATATTAATAAGATAAGATTGTATCAAAATGTCAAATAAAAGTATTTCGTTACTCAATGTTGTACGATTCTTGTTAGTATGTTTGTTATTGTGGTTATTATAGAGTTTTAGTTCTATTTAATAGGCAAGTAGGATACTAAAACGTATCCCCTAATTTTTTTTGGGGATGGGTTTTCGCTGTAACGTCAACACATTATCAATACGTAGCCTCTCTCCTCAAACTAGAAGTAACGTCGACCTTCTAGTATTTTTGCTGTTTGAAATAGAGTGACGTGGAGAGTTACCTAACGCTAAATTTGAGGTTACTTTAGTATCGAGACTAGATTCGTTGAACGTAACGCCAATAGCCACTCCGATTCGCCGTTACAGTGACTACTTATCCCCTATGAAGTAGGAGATACGTAATAACGATACGTGTTCTATTGAGGCAGTGTCGGTAAACGCATTGCCAGGCTGTAATGGTGTCGCAAATCGAAATACGTCGCAGCAGTATTACCATGGTGAGTTACGTTTCCGGCCAAGGAATACGGCTGCGTTTGGAGATGCGTTCTCAGTTTCGTGCCACTAAAACTTCATATTTACCATATGTTTAATAGTACCTACTTACTAAAATCCTCAGCGATGGTGGTGCAGTGCATAAAGGAAGAAGGAACAAAGAAACTCATAAATTCCATGAACTGAATTCATTTGGATCGAGAAACATCGCGATGGGGGGGGGGGGGGGGGGGGGGGGGGGGGGGAACTCGGTCTGAATTTTTTGAAAAATGAAAAAACATTCTGGAACATAAATTATTTTCATTGGCTACTTATTTAATTACTTTTTTATCCTTCATCAAAACACTTGAAACCACTGATTCTCGGGATGTCATAAGTTCACGAATGGGACTTTTGAAATATTGAATTACTCAAAAAACGAATGTAGAATATTCTGCAAACTATTGACTTAAAACTAGGTAGTTGTTTTCTAAGCTGTATACATATTTCTGCATTGTATGTATATACGTGCTGATGAGGAATGCTAAATAACTTGTTCCGAAACGTGACAATGAAGATGAGCGTCGCCTGATTTGATTAACACGTCTACAGCTGAAGATTTTTCGTGGATTTTGAGAAGTTTTTCCGTTTTCTTTGGCCGCCTAAAACAAGCGCTTTATCTCGCGCCTTCTTCGAGCAACTCGTTCCCTTCAACGGGTTGTTTGCGATGTTGAGACAATTCCATGCACGTGACAATTCCAAACTTCGAGGGTCAAACTCAGATATAACTGCGGGGTTTAGGCGATTGTCATCTCACAGTCGGATCCCACACATCTCAAAATGACTTTTACTTAAGGGGTTATTGATAAGTCCACTCGCTTTGTTCGCTCATCCGGCCCGTGTAGATTTAAACCATTCGACTGTCTCCACCCTGCTGTTCCTACTTATTCCTACTAAGAATGGAGTTGAACGAACAAAAATCATCTACCATGTAGGCTGTGGCACATAGCTTCCTCGTACTTAACCGCATAAAGTGGGGCGACGCCCGACTGCCTCCCTGCCAGGCGTACCTCATTTTTGGCGAGGACGAGTGCCACCCCGGGAAGTAGGCGGTAAGTTCGTGGGGCACCCAGCTGCCACCCCGCTCGAACGGAGAGGAGGAAAACTGACACCCGCACAAACATGAGTGAAATTTGGCATTTATGGTTTCCTGCGACTCCATTTACATGGATGGCACTTATAAATACGAGTATGCACCGAAATTCTTCGTTCAGTTGTTCACAGTGCATGGGTACCGGAATGGTATATACGTGCCCCTGGTGTTTTGTGTGCTCCCCAATAAAGAGGAAAAGACGTATGAACGTTGCTTGCGAGCTATCGTTGATAAATGTCCCGAACTGAAAATCGAAACCATGAACCCGTCTGAATGTATCACTGATTTTGAAGTGGGAATGCGTAACGCCGTATCAACGGTATGGCCTGATACATCAAACCTTGGTTGCAAGTTTCACCTCAGACAATCATGGTAGGTAATAATACGAGTACTATTGACTTCTAATACTACATAAATTCTATCCTAACAAACAAACCAAAAGAAAAAAAAATAAATAAAGAAAAATTAAAAAAATAAAGTAGGTATTAACTACCTATGAAAATTAGTTAGAAAAACAATTATTAGAAATTCCGATAGGTACCTACCTAAAAAAACCTAATTCGTGTCAGGATACCTAAAAGAAAGACTATAATGGAGAATAAATAATAGAGCAGAAATATAAAAGGAGTGCATGGAGAAATTTTTGAGTTTATTGACATTTGGCATGGTAGGTACTTGCCAACTGGCGGGGTGGCACTTGTCAACTGGCTGATTAGGGGAGGGGAGGCAGTTGTCTAAGGCCGTGTACGGCCGGGTGGCACTTGGGAAAAAAAACCACGAGCAGGGAGGCAGTTGGGAACCGCCCATAAAATGAATATGTAGATTATTGTATTATTTCTTAATCATCAAAGATAACCATTCAATCCCAGACTTTCTTCATCGGAATCAGATGAAAACTGTGGAAGCCATGCTTAAGCAAGGCATTCTTAGTCAATCCCTTATAGTAAAAATTCAGATATAGGTCAGAATGGTGTGTATAGTTTGGTGGTCCGGTTGCAATATCTTGTTCACTTGATTTACAATTCCTTTCCAAGAGATCTCAAACAGCCAGAAAATTATAGTCGTTTAGTCTACAAGAGGCTTATTTTCACTTGGTTGAACCAAGTAGGACCAAACACGCTGAAAACATGCTCAGCAGTATTTATGTTTAGTTTTATCTATAAAAGATTGTAGGTTATTTGGGAAGGGAGAGTTCGGTGCAATCGAATGTATGGTTGCATACAAAAAAAGTCCAGTCATGCAGCATGACCCTATGAGCGAATTTTTGAAGAAATCTACGACATTTCAGTCGCTATTGATCGTGTAGAGAAATTTTAGTTTATGATTTTGATAGACAAACATGGAATCAAATTATTAAAAATAATTAGGAGGTACTCATACTTTATTATTATTATTATTAAACTAATCTTGTAGATTTAAAGACAAATGTAGGACGGAATATTCCACAATCGGAGGACGGAATATTTCACAGAGTAAACTCATCAGTTGTGATTACATTTTTTTTTTTTTTTTTAACAAGCACCTACTACTTACGTTTTAAACAGCATGGTTCTAGGATTGGTTATACAGGGATACTTCCATAAGAGTAGTTCAATCTGAATTTGGACAATGTTTCATGCCAATATTACCGATTTTTACAACTAGCGAACGGCATTATTTCGATTTTTGACTGATTTTTCAACTTTGAAATTTTTGAAAACTTGATACATATTCTTATAGGAAATTTTACGCTGATTCCGAATATACCACATGTTAGTATGCTGAAAAAATTATTTCGCACAACAAATCGCAAAAAACAGGCTATTTTGAAATTTTTGACTACATTTTTTAAAATTTCAACCCGAAGATGTAATCCGATCATGCTGGCCAACGAACTTGAACTTTCGTTTTGAGTCCTTAACATTTTAAAATTTGTTTGAAGTTTCTAGCACAATTCTACGGACAGTTATCGTCTGGAATGACACATACATACATACATATGTACATACATATATACATACATACATACATACATACATACATAAAAAAATGCGTTAAACTTCAGAATATGATTCAGAATAGCCTGAAACGGATTTCTGCATAAAATTTTTTCAAAAATTCACATTCTACAAATTTTGAGGCGAGAGCAATAGCTTAATTTTCTTCAAAAATTCGCTAATTATATTTTGTTAGTAAATGAAGACAACGCACTACATTTTTTTAAGGTAATTATGATCTGGATGTTTTTCAAGCGGCTCTGGCTCGTCAAGACAGGCTCAGCATACTGACGGGCTATGCCCAATATGTATTTTTGTTAGGATAATTTTCTTGTATAATATTGAATAAAAAAATCTTTCTCTCTCTCTCTCTCTCTCTCTCTCTCTCTCTCTCTCTCTCTTTCTCTCTCTCTCTCTCTCTCTCTCTCTCTCTCTCTCTCTCTATTTTTGGATGAAACTAGATATGCGATTGATAAACGGAAAGTGGAAATATGTTGCCTAATTGATTTTGCTCGTGCTTTTGACACTGTGAACATAAAATTGTTAGTATCAATATTAAGATCAATCAATTTCAGTGAACCCTTAGTTAAGTGGTTCAACTCAATGTTGACTAATAGATTTCAAAAGGTCAGAAACTCTAATGGATTGGAATCTTCTTGGCACGAAGTTAAAGTAGGAATTCCTCAAGGTTCAGTTTTGTCGGCTATTCTTTTTGTTGTATTTATAAATCAAATTTCGTCGAGTATTGATTTGAGTGTATGTAAATATATGTTACTAGAGGCCTGTTAGGGCTTGGAAAGCCCTAATCTAGTCCGTATAACAGTAGTACCTAACAGGAACTCAGCACATGATAGTAACGATATAAGTCCTACCTATTTGCGGCGTTATGTGACCTGGTGCAAAGCTAAGGCGATGTTATTAAATGATTAAAAAATGTAAGTAAGTAATGTAAAAGTAAAAATGAAAAAAATGTAAAAGTAAGTAATGCAAGTAAAAATGTATGTAATGTAATAAAATAAATATCACCAGTTGAGGTGGTCCTCGCCACTATGAGACTAAACAAAAAGTTGAATCGGGGAATTCAGAACCTACCTAACAGTCTAACTATCAAATTTCAACTTCCTACAGTGAACAGGAAAGAATGTTGCTTACTCAGCTGATCAGAAAAGACCCCATCACAACGTTTCTTGCTGCCGTGCTGATTCGGAATTATATATAAATACCGTTCGGAATTATATATAAAGTCCGCTAAGTTCTTCGGTTTCAATTTCTTCGTTCAGAAATTACTCTCCTAGATGTTAGTAACTACACTTCGTTTCTGGCAATTGATGGCAACTGTTGTTACCGCCACAGCCTAATAAACAACTCTCGTTGATAAGGACCGTATAGAACCCGATCAAGGCGGGTATAGAGACGAACGGCGACACTTTTGCAACAAACTTGGGGCCGTGCTGATTCCAATGAGCAGTCTAACACCAAAATCGGACCGCGAAGTTCTTCACAATTTCAAAGACCGTTCGGAATTATATATAAAGAAAGAAGAAAGAAAGAAGAAAGATATGCAGATGACTTGCAGATTTTGACCGAGACTGAAGTTGAATTCTTTAATCAAACAGTGAGGTGTTTAAACGAAAATTTACGTAGTATTAGTGAGTGGTGTTCAAGACATGCTTTGAAAATTAATGAAAATAAGTGTAAAGTATTAGTAGCTGGAAACAATATTTTATTGAATAAGATTGATTATCAGACATGTGAAAGAGTAATGATAAATGATGTTCAACTACCATATGTAGATAATGTAAAAAAACCTAGGCCTAACAGTTGACAATTGCCTTAGATGGGACAAACAAGTTTCTTTGGTATGCTCAAGGATATACAAAGGTCTGTATCAATTTAGAAGACTTGCACACAATTTCCCGCAACATGTGAGAGCAAAATTGGTTCAAGCCATGCTTCTTCCAATTTTGGATTACGCTTCTGTGCTTACTGTGATATGTCTGATGAAAAATATATAATGAATTGCAACGGGCACAGAATGCGTGCATTCGCATTCATGTAACTCCAAATTATAGGGAACTGGGTTGGCTGAAAATCAGGGAGTGGAGGAAGTACAGGCTAGGAGTTTTACTTTTCAAAATTTTAAAATACAAGCAACCAACTTTCTTGTTTGAAAAATTTACTTTCATGTGTAACATTCATAATATTAAAACCAGAAATTCACCTAGATTATTACAGTTTCCACTGCATCGCACGATGATGTATAATCGCTCGTTTCATGTATATGCCACCAGATTCTACAATGAAAATGTTAATTTATTTGATACCACAAAAAATGTAAGTGCCTTTAAAAATGCATTAAAGTGTAAATTATTGAGCAGATATATATAATTTATGTAATTTATAAGCATTATGTTTATTTATTTTACGGCGTTTTCAGCCGCTGTAGATTGATTTATGTTTTTTAGTTTTCTGTATATTTGATTTTTTCTGTCAAAATGGTAGAGAGGGCCTGATGGCCATAAACAGTCAAACAGTCTCTCTCTCTCTCTCTCTCTCTCTCTCTCTCTCTCTCTCTCTCTCTCTCTCTCTCTCTTTCTCTCTCTCTCTCTCTCTCTCTCTCTCTCTCTCTCTCTCTCTCTCTCTCTCTCTCTCTCTCTCTCTCTCTCTCTCTCTCTCTTGTATTAATGGATCATGTGTATAGAAACGAAATACTAGATGTTTATCAGTCTGGTTTCAAAGCTGGAAACAGCACAGAAACGGCTTTATTGAAGGTCACTGATGAAATTAGACTAGCAATGGATAATAGAAAACTGACTATTCTCTGTCTTATAGATTTTGCGAGAGCCTTCAGTTCAGTACGTCATGATATTTTGGTTTCAATTTTGTACTCGATAGGTCTATCTGAGAAGTTTATAATATTGATTAAATCTATGATGTCTAACAGACAACAAAAAATAAGGACAGCTGGAGGTTTAGAATCTAGTTGGTGTGAGGTAATTGTAGGTGTTCCTGAAGGATCTGTTCTGTCAGCATTATTTTTTGTACTATTTATAAATAAAATATCTTCATGCCTAAGATTTTCAAAGTACATGCTATATGCTGACGATCTACAGCTTTCTTTAGACACAAGCAGATCTGAACTACCAAACGGTATTATAAAACTTAATGAAGATTTACATGCACTGAGTACTTGGAGTTCTGCTCATGGATTAAAGATTAACCCTACAAAAAGTAAAGTGATGCTCATTGGAAACCCTAGACTGAAGATCAATATTGATATAAATAGCTTGCCCCCGATTAAAATTGCATCAAATACTTTGAGTTATATTGATAGTGGAAGAAATTTAGGAGTGTTATTTGATGATTCATTTACGTGGGAACAACAGGTAACTACTGTTTGTAATAAAGTATACAAAGGACTATATCAGCTTAGGAGATTAGCATTTCATTTGCCTGAGAATGTAAAACTAAGTATTGTAAAAGCACTACTGTTTCCTTTTTTCGATTATTGCTGTACAATTTATATGGAAATAACGGATGAACAAAATTCTAAATTGCAACGAGCACAAAACTCTTGTATTCGTTTTATAACGAGAACGCCAATTTTTAAGCACATAACGCCTGATTTCAAAAAACTAAAATTGTTAAAAATTAAAGAGTGGAGACAGTTCAGATCTAATGTGCTACTATTTAAAATACTTAAAACTAAATCTCCGCCATACCTATACGAAAAATTTATTTACATGTCCACCTCGCATAATAGAGATACTAGAACGGCATCCAAAACCCTAAAAATTCCTTATCACAATACTGTAAAATATTCAGATTCATTTATAATTAGTTCCATTAAGCACCATAATCAATACCCTGAATTGTACGATTACAATAACATGTCCGTAAATATGTTTAAAACTAAACTAATGGAAAAACTCTTGAATTCATATTAAACCACACGTACCAACAATTTTATACAGAAATAATGATTAATTTATAACTGTAATTAAAAATATAATTTATTGTAGCGTAAGGCCACTATATAAAAAATTCTGTTATTTTCACTTTTTTTTCATATATATTAATTTGTAAGAAGACTGATTTATTTCATTAATTGTAATTGTAAATTTATTCTTGCCAAAAAGGCAGAGAGGGTCAATAGACCCTATTTTTGTGCAAGTGAATAAATAAATTCTTCAATCAATCAATCAATCAATCTCTCTCTCTCTCTCTCTCTCTCTCTCTCTCTCTCTCTCTCTCTCTCTCTCTCTCTCTCTCTCTCTCTCTCTCTCTCTCTCTCTCTCTCTCTCTCTCCCTCTCTCCCTCTCTCCCTCTCTCCTCTAGAGTTCGACCTGTTAACATCTCTTACGCGAAGCTCGATCTTAAATCGTCATTAATCGATGTCTACGAAGTGTAAGACGTGTGATAAGGGATTTGCCCATAATTCCCACCGTCCTCAGTGTGATACGTGTGACGGTTATTTTCATCTTGATTGTGCCAAGTTGAAAAAAGAAGATTACATTTTTTTGAAGGAGAGCAATAAGGCGTTTAGGTGTGTTCGTTGCATCAAGGGTCGACGCGGTTCCTTATCTTCGGACGGTTCGATGGAGGGGGATGGAGCCAAAGGAGGAACCTCACCAAGAGGGGGAGTGCTATCAACAACCGTGAGTACTGATCTCCTTTTAAAAACGATAAACGAGATGCGGTCAGAAGCAAGGTCCGCGAACGCTCAGTTTGGCAAACAATTAGCCGACTTTAACTCTGAGATAAAGGATTTGAAGGAGCATTTGAACAGGTATTCGGACTCGATCGATCAAAATACGGCTAAGATTGACGCCCTAGAGTCCAAGCTGTCGTCGCTGACCGACACCTTTAGTGATGTTAACACTCGATGCTTGACCCTTGAAACTCGCGTGTCCGAGCTGGAGGGTTTGATCGGTGATTCCGAGCAATTATCGCTTTCGAGGTGCGTGGAGATAAGCGGCATTCCTTCGAGTCAGGGCGAGAATGTGTTCGAGATCGTAGATAAGATATGCTCCTCTCTAGAGGTTACGATCCCGGAACAAATGATTGACAATTGTTTTAGGAGGCGCCAGCCCCAAAACGGGACGTTCCCGGGATCAATTTTCCTATCTTTTGTAAGAAAACTGGACAAAGACCGTTTTATGTATGCGGCTCGTCAGCATCGAAATTTGACCTCGAGGGACCTCGGTTTCATTGAGGGCGAGTCAATTAAGATTTATATAAATCATAGCCTGTGTTTATTGAAGAGAAAACTGTTGGCTGCCGCAAAAATGAAGAAAAAAGAGTGGGGCTATAATTTTGTCTGGGTGAATAATGGCAATATTTTTATGAAAAAAGAAGAGGGAGCCCAGCCAAAGCTGATTCGGTCTGCTCTCGATTTAAAGCAGAAATTGTCAAAAAACGATTCTGCCCCGGCCCCTGGGCCCCGCTGATTTCCCGTCGAACGATTAGGCTTGTCGTCTGGCTCACACTTGGATTTTCTTGTTTCTCTCATCCCTCATATTTCTACTATGTTTTCTTCGTCGTCAATTTTTGTTCATCGTCACCTTTTTATTGTTCAAGATTATCAGACTTCTTTTGTTCTGTTGTCACCGCTTCGCAAACTCAATGGTTAAATGTTTGTTTCGCCTCAATCTACTCACCATGGCAGCCGTAAATAATGCTATACGAGCACGGCTTGGAAACTTCAGTAAGCAGGTAAATTTGGCGCATGTCAATGCGGAATCCGTCGTTGCACACCTGGACGAATTAAGAGATATTTTCAGTGGTGAAATTTTTGATGTTGTAGCTATCAGCGAGACATTTTTGAAGCCCAGCATCACGTCAGAGTCAATAAAAATGAAAAATTACGTATGGATTCGGAACGACCGTACTGGTTTGGGTAGAGGAGGAGTGGCGCTACTAGTGCACACAAAGCTCAAATTCAGAGTAATATGCAGTTCTCCCTCGGCATATTCGAAAAGTCCTGAGTTTATATTTATCGAGTTAGAATATAACGCTACTAAATTGGTCATTGGAGTAATTTACAGGCCGCCAAAAGTGGGAAAAATTCAGGAGGTATTTAATGAAGTTGCGAAATTTTTGACTATTTATCCTCACGTCATTGTTCTTGGAGACTTGAATTCTGATCTTCTCGTTAACTCAGCGTATAGTTCTCAATTGCGCAGAATCCTTGACTCTCTTGACCTGAAGTTTTTACCGTTCGGTCCGACTCATCACTCTACTAATTCAAGCTCACTCCTCGACTTAATTATTGTGAACGATATGACTATCATTGATCAGTTTGCCCAGCTTCCTGCTTGTGGTCTCTCCCGGCATGACCTGATTTATTGTTCACTGAGGCTGAAGTCTCCTAAAACCGATCGTAGATATGTTTACGTTAGAGACAAAAGGAATCTTGACAAAGAAGCCCTACTAAGCGATGCCATATCTAGAAATTGGAGTTCAGTCTTGAATGAAGTGAATTTGAACAGAAAGGTGGAATTGTTCAACGAAATTGTAAAGGAGCTCTACAATAAGCACTGCCCGCTCAAAAGGGTTAAAACGAAACATCAACCTGCCCCCTGGATCGGTGTAGTGGTGAGAGAGCTGATGAGTGAACGTGACAAAATGTACAAGAAATTTCGTAAGACAAAGGATAGAGAAATTCATAATAAATACAAAAAGCTTAGAAACAGAGTAAAGCAATTGTTAAGGAATGCCAAAACCAAATATTATTATGAGCTTTTCAAAAGTAACAAGAGTTCAGCCGATTTGTGGAAGGTAATCCGAGGGATGGGCTTGTGTGGGAAGAAACCCGATGTTGAGGTGAATGTGTCTATTGAGACTCTCTGTGAGCACTTCTGCAGATTTACTGACGCCCCCATTTCATGCGATGTCATCGATCGGTACATGGCTATAACCCGAGCACATGAGTGGGGGAGTATCCCTCCACTGTCTGAAGAGAAGGTGAAAGAGGCCCTGCTCAGCGTGACGTCTAAATCTACGGGTGCTGATGAAATTTCTGTAGAGGTGCTTCATATGCTAGCTGATGCGATTATTACCAGCATGACTGACATCTTCAATTGTTCGCTGCGCACAGGGGAATACCCTCAACTTTGGAAGAAAGCCATCATCATACCCCTCCCAAAATCGAAGCTCCCGACTTCGGTTGCTGACTTCAGAGCAATCTCACTATTATGCGCCATGGGGAAGATCTTGGATAAGCTAGTTTATAATGAGCTCCGGGATTATATTGATACTCACCGGCTTCTGGATTCCAGGCAGTCAGCGTATCGAACTAATTTCAGCACAGAAACGGCGCTTATTGGAGTCTTAGATGGGGTGAGGCAGGCAATGGACCAGAAACAGGTTACTGTGATGGTAATGGTCGATTTCACTGCCGCCTTCGACCTGGTGCGCAGGGACATCCTGCTGGCTGTGCTGAGGTCGATGGGTGTCGCTGGGAGTTTGCTGAGCTGGTTCGGCTCATATTTGTCCGAAAGGCAGCTCGCGGTAAGAGGAAAACTTGGAGAGCTCTCCTCGTGGAGGTCTCTCAGTGTTGGTACTCCGCAGGGGTCCGTACTCTCGGCACTGAGCTTTGTGGTATATGTAAATTCATTACCCAGAGTGTTTACGGAAGGGACGTGCCATATGTCGTACGCAGACGATCTTCAGTTCTATAGATATTGCAGTCTTGAGGATTTGAGCAGCACAATTGACAGGCTGAGTCGGGAGTTGGATCGGGTAGGGCGCTGGTGTACCGATCATGGAATGGTGATAAACCCAACCAAAACGAAGGCCATGATCCTTGGCTACCCAAAACTCCTATCCAGGCTGAATGGTGTGGCAGTGCCAAATGTCATGTATGGGGGTGTCCCAGTGGATTATATCCATTCGGCTAAAATCCTGGAGATCCACATTCAAAACAATATGTGTTGGGAAGGCCAAGTCACGTCAATGTGTAATGCAGCCTTCAGAAGTATCTATCAGCTGAGGAGAATGGCTGCAGATTTCCCGGTCCATGTGCGATGCCAGCTGATTCAAAGCTTGATTTTCCCGCACTTCGATTACGCTGCTGCTGCCCTGACCGATCTCAGTGGTGAAGAAATGAAGAGATTGCAGAAAGCCGAAAATGCTGCCATAAGATTCGCTTTACGTCTGCGCCTCGACGACCACGTGACACCTCATTTCCTTAGAATGGGTTGGCTGAAGATAAAGGAGAGGAAAAAACTACAAGTCGTCACCCTAATTTTCAAGATACTCAAGACCCGAGCCCCTTCGTACCTCTACGAAAAATTTAAATTCCTGATCGCCCGCGACACACGGAACAAGAATAAGATGATGAGAATCCCGGCCCATCGAACTGTGATGCTTGAACGTGCATTTTTTGTACAAGGCGCTAAATTGTATAATCAATATTTACAGTTGTTTGACCTGAGCATGTCGGTGAACATATTTAAAAATAATTTTAAAAAAATGTTGTTAAATGAATATGAAAAAGCGTGACACGTGAATATAATTTGTATATTTGTAATAATAATATTATTGAGAAACATCGTGGATGACCATAGAAGATGAGCTTTATTTGACTTACATAATTTATCATGAATTTGTAAATTTTTTTTGTTTTCTGTAATTCTGTATTGGATGTACGAGGACATGTATTTTTGAAAAATGTATTCAGGGGAAGTGGTAGAGAGGGCCTCAAGGCCCTAACTTCCTCTGATGGTTAAATAAAACATTCATTCATTCATTCATTCATTCATTCTCTCTCTCTCTCTCTCTCTCTCTCTCTCTCTCTCTCTCTCTCTCTCTCTCTCTCTCTCTCTCTCTCTCTCTCTCTCTCTCTCTCTCTCTCTCTCTCTCTCTCTCTCTCTCTCTCTCTCTCTCTCTCTCTCTCTCTCTCTCTCTCTCTCTCTCTCTCTCTCTCTCTCTCTCTCTCTCTCTCTCTCTCTCTCTCTCTCTCTCTCTCTCTCTCTCTCTCTCTCTCTCTCTCTCTCTCTCTCTCTCTCTCTCTCTCTCTCTCTCTCTCTCTCTCTCTCTCTCTCTCTCTCTCTCTCTCTCTCTCTCTCTCTCTCTCTCTCTCTCTCTCTCTCTCTCTCTCTCTCTCTCTCTCTCTCTCTCTCTCTCTCTCTCTCTCTCTCTCTCTCTCTCTCTCTCTCTCTCTCTCTCTCTCTCTCTCTCTCTCTCTCTCTCTCTCTCTCTCTCTCTCTCTCTCTCTCTCTCTCTCTCTCTCTCTCTCTCTCTCTCTCTCTCTCTCTCTCTCTCTCTCTCTCTCTCTCTCTCTCTCTCTCTCTCTCTCTCTCTCTCTCTCTCTCTCTCTCTCTCTCTCTCTCTCTCTCTCTCTCTCTCTCTCTCTCTCTCTCTCTCTCTCTCTCTCTCTCTCTCTCTCTCTCTCTCTCTCTCTCTCTCTCTCTCTCTCTCTCTCTCTCTCTCTCTCTCTCTCTCTCTCTCTCTCTCTCTCTCTCTCTCTCTCTCTCTCTCTCTCTCTCTCTCTCTCTCTCTCTCTCTCTCTCTCTCTCTCTCTCTCTCTCTCTCTCTCTCTCTCTCTCTCTCTCTCTCTCTCTCTCTCTCTCTCTCTCTCTCTCTCTCTCTCTCTCTCTCTCTCTCTCTCTCTCTCTCTCTCTCTCTCTCTCTCTCTCTCTCTCTCTCTCTCTCTCTCTCTCTCTCTCTCTCTCTCTCTCTCTCTCTCTCTCTCTCTCTCTCTCTCTCTCTCTCTCTCTCTCTCTCTCTCTCTCTCTCTCTCTCTCTCTCTCTCTCTCTCTCTCTCTCTCTCTCTCTCTCTCTCTCTCTCTCTCTCTCTCTCTCTCTCTCTCTCTCTCTCTCTCTCTCTCTCTCTCTCTCTCTCTCTCTCTCTCTCTCTCTCTCTCTCTCTCTCTCTCTCTCTCTCTCTCTCTCTCTCTCTCTCTCTCTCTCTCTCTCTCTCTCTCTCTCTCTCTCTCTCTCTCTCTCTCTCTCTCTCTCTCTCTCTCTCTCTCTCTCTCTCTCTCTCTCTCTCTCTCTCTCTCTCTCTCTCTCTCTCTCTCTCTCTCTCTCTCTCTCTCTCTCTCTCTCTCTCTCTCTCTCTCTCTCTCTCTCTCTCTCTCTCTCTCTCTCTCTCTCTCTCTCTCTCTCTCTCTCTCTCTCTCTCTCTCTCTCTCTCTCTCTCTCTCTCTCTCTCTCTCTCTCTCTCTCTCTCTCTCTCTCTCTCTCTCTCTCTCTCTCTCTCTCTCTCTCTCTCTCTCTCTCTCTCTCTCTCTCTCTCTCTCTCTCTCTCTCTCTCTCTCTCTCTCTCTCTCTCTCTCTCTCTCTCTCTCTCTCTCTCTCTCTCTCTCTCTCTCTCTCTCTCTCTCTCTCTCTCTCTCTCTCTCTCTCTCTCTCTCTCTCTCTCTCTCTCTCTCTCTCTCTCTCTCTCTCTCTCTCTCTCTCTCTCTCTCTCTCTCTCTCTCTCTCTCTCTCTCTCTCTCTCTCTCTCTCTCTCTCTCTCTCTCTCTCTCTCTCTCTCTCTCTCTCTCTCTCTCTCTCTCTCTCTCTCTCTCTCTCTCTCTCTCTCTCTCTCTCTCTCTCTCTCTCTCTCTCTCTCTCTCTCTCTCTCTCTCTCTCTCTCTCTCTCTCTCTCTCTCTCTCTCTCTCTCTCTCTCTCTCTCTCTCTCTCTCTCTCTCTCTCTCTCTCTCTCTCTCTCTCTCTCTCTCTCTCTGAAAATCACTTGGAGCAAGATCAGGTGAATAGGGAAGATGATAAAAACGGGCTGCTTTCTGTTATATATCCACATTGACAAACTATTTCTATAGAATGGGGATTGAGCGAATTGATGATACCCAATCATTTTATCTCGACATTACTAAAGGCATGGGCCCTGATGGGGTGCCTCCTGTCCTGCTGAAGAAGTGTGCTGCCAGGCTTGCCGAACCACTTACTTTCCTGTTTAACCTTTCTCTTAGGACAGGTTGTTTCCCCAAGTGCTGGAAGTCTTCGTTTGTCACTCCTGTACACAAGAGTGGTGATAAGGGCCTCATCGTGCACTATCGTCCAGTTTGCTCTCTATCTACAACACCTAAGCTCCTTGAGAAGCTGGTCATAAAGCAGCTCCAGATCAAGTTCAGGCCTTTCATTGTGGTTGAGCAACATGGTTTTATGAGTGGACGTTCGACGGTGACAAATTTACTCTTATTCCAAGAATACTTTATGGAGGGCTTTCGCACTGGCTGCCAAACTGACCTGGTCTCAACGGATTTCTCCAAAGCCTTTGATAAGGTTTCGCATAGTCATCTAGTGAGCCTGCTTGGCTCCTTGGGGGTTTTTGGACCACTGCTTGATTGGTTCTCGTCATATCTATGTGATAGATGGCTGAAGGTGCGGGTTCGAGGTACACTGTCCTCTCCATTTCATGCTTCCTCGGGAGTTCCACAGGGCAGCCATCTTGGACCCTGGTGTTTCCTGCTGGCTATTAACAGTGTTATTGCCCACTTGGGTCCTGCCGTGCGTTGCCTGCTATTTGCTGACGACTTGAAGATTTTCCGTTACGTCACCTCGGTTGAAGACCGAGACATCGTTCAGCAGGCCATCACTGAGCTGGAGAATTGGTGCGTGGTGAACTGCCTTTTTCTGAACCCGTCGAAGTGTTCTGTCGTCTCATTTCATCGCTCAGTGGCGCCCCTTCAGTTTGCGTACAGCCTTGGAAACGCACCCCTAGCGAGAAAGAATGAAACTTTGGATTTGGGAGTTAGGTGCGACGGTCAGCTCACTTTCTCGCGGCACATCGAAATGGTTGCCAGTAGCGCTATGCGCTCGCTTGGCTTTGTAAAGAGGCATACCCGCGACTTTAACCACGTTCATGCCATCGTTACGCTTTATAAGGCGCTTGTCCTTCCTAAGCTGGAGTACGCCTCAACGGTATGGTCTCCTTACTATGCAGTCCACAAATATCAGGTTGAGCGAGTACAAAATAAATTCTTGCGGTATATAGCATTTAAGCTTGGAATATCTTCTGAAAACGTGGACTATCCATCACTCCTCAGGACCTGCAGACTCCAACCCCTGGAAGTGCGGCGTGGCATGGCTGATCTGTCATTTCTCCACAAGCTCGTAAATGGCGGTATGGACTGTCCTCCGTTGCTGGCGGAGATTCGACTCTCCATCCCTCGTTTCTCAAGTCGTCAACCCGAAATTTTCCACATCCCTTTCTCTTCGACAAACTATCTTCGAAATCGACCACTGCACCGCATCCCCCGTTCTGCCAACCACCTCTTAAATTTGTACCCTGATTTTGACTTTTTCAATAGTCCCCTGTCATCTCTGAAAACTTTAGTGCTCTCCTCTCCCGCTTTGTTTTGACCATTATATCCAAATTGCTCTATTTGACTTCATAAGTTACTGTTACGTTATTACTGTTATATTATATTATTATGTTATTTTATTACTGTTATATTATTGCTGTTTCTGGTAATTGTTCTTTTTCATGTTGTATTTCTCAAATTTGAAAATTCTTGTATACACTGAATTGCAACTTTTGTTATGCTCTTGTGAATTGGGCTTGCCCGTTAATAAATAAATAAATAAATAGATCAGAATGCTTTGTATAATTTGATGGTCTGGAAGCTCGCAAGCTCGCATCTCAAAAATACATAACATCAAGTAGTTAATCCCTTATAGTACAAATTCAGATATGGGTCAGAATTATGTGTATTGTTTGGTGGTTTGAATGCTTGCAAGCTCACAGCTCAAACATAAATAACATCAAGAAGTAGAAACGGTCTAGTTTGTCTGTAGAAGGTGGAGATATGTGTAGGGCACTCTAATTCCGCTAGAGAGTGCGTGTGTCTTTCTTCTATGGAGGGAGTAACCAATTCACGTCCTAGGAAGAAAGACACAACTCAGTTGAGTTCACGCAGTCTGTGTCTCGTTTTGAGTTGTTTCCTTTTTGTGTGGACTATTTTAACTTGTGTCTTTCTTTTCTGAACATTTTGGATCCTGACTGGTGAGATTTCAGTGTTTGAGTTGGAACAACTCAAAAATTCTTTAAAAAATCAACAAAACCGTTCCCCCGATTCCCTTCCCACTGGCAAAAAAAACTATTTATTCACCATGGGGCGTTAAAGTAATAATGTAGGAAACAATGTTCGCAAAGATAAATTATGTTCATCGTGTTCCAAAGAACGGGTAGCCAATGTTGTGTTAGGAAAACTTTGAATGCGATTTGCCAAAAATGACAATTTTTGAGTTGTACCCTTATTCTAGGATGGGTGCGAAGTAGTCAATCTCTTAGTAAAAATTCAGACTAGTTGGACAAACGTCAAAATGATGTGTATAGTTTGGTGGTCCGGATGCTCGCATCTCAAAAATTCATAACATCAAGTAGCCAATCCCCTAGTAAAAATTCAGATTAGTTGGAAAAATGTACCACTTACTCTCGCCAATAGCTACTGTTTCCTCATGTACGCATATTTTGCTGTGCGCATTTGTCGCTGTTCGCATTTTTCGTGATACCGTTGAAACTTCAGAATGTGACTTATACTATAGATTGGAATGTTTCTAAATGTTTGTGGTAATTGAAGAATAAATGAGTTATAAATATTGGATAATGGGAACGTAACTATATTAAGAAACACCAAAATTTAATGAAGGGCGTTGCGGATTCCATTGCAACAAGTAAAATTTGAATGCCAGTTGCATGCAGTATGCAGTTGCATAAATAGTTCACCTTGGAATTAAGTAGTCGCTCAATTGACTCGACTAAAAATCGACTAAATAACAATATTTGTTGAAATAATTTGGCAACAGTCGACAGTTGAATAGGTATAAAAACGATTGGTAGGAACTGATGGGTGAGGTGACCAAATTTCAATTAAATCCAAATTAGGGCCATGTCATACGAGCGCTATTGCCGTCGCGCAGATGCCGTCGAGATAGCGCCGGAAAAAGTGCATGTCATACGTGACGGCAAATGCGTCGCGTTGATGCCGTCCCGCCAACGCCAGGTGCCTGTCATACGTAGCGTCTTCCGGGCGCATTTGCCGTCGCGGCTATTATGTGTTCCAGCTGTTCTGCCAGTGCTCACGCGGCAAATGCGTCCCGCTGGCGCTAGCGCTCCGTATGACAGGGTCCCGGCGTCACGTGCGCCGCGTCGCTAACGCGACCGTCCGCGTTGGCAGCGCTCAGCGTCCGGCTAACGCGGACTCGCCGACGGCATTAGCGTCCGTATGACATGCTCCATAAGAACCCCATTGCCGGGTTGGAGCGTTTTTAACGCGACGGCATCAGCGCGACGGCAATAGCGCTCGTATGACATGGCCCTTAGATGTTTACGATGACACTGTCTTTGCTCTATTCCAGCTTCGTCGATACCTACCTTTGACACAAGACGCAATAATGTTTTGCGGCAGGACATTAAGCTGTACCAAAACTCAAAGGTTACAATGCTTGCGATATGAAAAAAAAAAAAAAAAAATGCAACAATATGTGTGGTTTGTGTTTTTATTTTTATTGTAGTGGTTTTCAGGTTTTAAACTTTTTATGGCTGTTTTATATTGTTTGTGTGGCCCTTGCTGGATAGGATTAACACCAGCAACCACATCCGCAGCCGCTGCCCCATCCGTTGCCCCAGCCTCCGTAGCCTCCTTCACAACCGCAGCCGTATCCGCCATTGCCCCACCCTCCGTAGCCACCCCAACCGCCTCCGTAGCCTCCTTCACAACCGCAGCTACCCCAACCGCCTCCGTATCCGCCTCCATATCCGCCTCCGTAGTTAGAGATGAGTCTGTGGGTGGTGTGGATTGGGATGCAGGATTTGTAGGGGACGCTGTGGCATCTGTGAAAGGCGCAGCAGTCTTGGCCTCCGTATCCTCCGTGTCCACCACATGGCTTAGCTTCAGGAGCTGCAGTAGCTAAGCAAGCCTGAAACCAACATTACAATAATTAGTTCATAAGTAATAAATAATACTATTTTTGAAATAATTAGTGAAATTTCAAAAATCAAAATATGTGTTTTCACTCATGTAGATACGTGCTTTCATAGCAATACGATACATTGGAACGCACCGATATATTTCACTGAGTCTAATATTTTTATTTATTTCTGAAACACAGGTTAAGTTGAGTTGAAGTGGTAACACGATTATTAAAGGGACTCAAAACTTCTGTGAAATTTGACAAATAGCTATGATATAATGGATTTTACCTGAACTGAAATCTAGATTCGCTATGTTGTTCTTCCCAAATTATCTACCATAATTTACATTCTCATTAGGCATAATAATAAAGTGTAATCACTATATTATACTCACTGATGCCAAATTCTGGATATTTTTGAAATAATGTTTTCGTAGTAATATTTACATGTGTTTCTAGATCAGCATAACTTCATGATCGACGTATTTAAGAGGTTCTTGACACTTTGCAAAAGGAAAGAAACGAAAAGTTCTAGTCGTTCAGCATGACCGTATGACCGAATTTTCGTAACTAATTGCATTACCTTGAACATAGATCGTTCTGAAACCTGATCGCTTTGTACATCCAGAATTTTGTTATTTAAAAAACTATGGGAGAAATACTATTTTCAAATATTAATCTGCTATGAAAACCAATTTTAGAATTTTAAACAATTTTTACTGTCGATTTTTTTACACATTTTAATTAAATTCAGGTAAGTTTTTCAGCACCATTAAATGAAAATTTGTTGAATGTTCTTGTTCAAATTTGATAGACGTTTTTAAATAATATTCAGCTAAAGCAAATATATAATTTGAACATAGATGAGAGATGCCTTGAACATATATCGTTCAGTAACCTGATTACTTTATACCTACAAATCTTATGTTATTTAATAAACTATGGCAGAAATGCTGTTTTCAAATATTAATCTGCTATAAAAACCAATTTTTGGATTTTAAACAATTTTTACTGCCGATTTTTTTACACATTTTAATTAAATTTAGGTACGTTTTTCAGCACCATTGCATGAAAATTTGTCGAATGTTCTTGTTCATAGTTGATGATATTTTAAGTAATATTCAGGTAAAGCAAATATATATAGTTTTAACGATTTTTAGTGCTTTTTATGGCACATTTATTGAAATTTAACCAATTTATGTGTTGGCCAGCAAACTGATTTTTGTTTACGGGAATTCTTGATTTTTCGTATAGGCACGGATTTTTTCTAAGAAATCCTAAGGAAGGAAACCGTCAGGAATGATACATACATATATGTAATAAGGAAATTATTGTATGTATACGTTTGAAAAAGTGCTCAACTCCAGGAATCGTTTCAGAATGCTGCAAAACGGATTTCAATGGATAACATTTTGGAAAGTTCAATTTTTAACATTTTTGGAGCCATTACAATTGGTAGATTACAATTTTTAATGTTAACGATTGAACTTCTATAAGAATATAAGTATTCGATATTTTCAAGTATATAAGTAGATACTTACGTTGAAAGCCCAGAGGGCGATCAGAGCGAAAGCGTATGTCTTGGCGTACATTGTTGTGATGTCGTTCAGAATCAACTGAAGACACATCGGCTGAACAAGATATTTATATGATCATCTTATGGCCTCGTTATGGTCTCATTTGACCCCATCCTATCGATCATTTCACACGTAATAATACCGGAAATCTTCATTAAAGCCGATGGAAAATTCTAACTGCAATCGCTGGCCGTCGCAATCAGATAGGAAAACGCACGTATTGCACCTACTTCCAACGGTGCAACTCGATTCAGTTTACTCGATTGGACTACTTACTGAGAACTTAACCTGGATAATATCGGAATGACGTATTTCCTATAAGTCAGTTGTGATTAAGCAACAATTTAGTTCTACCTATTCCAAAATAGGTAACCTCATATGGCAATTAAAGTTGAGCGAATCTTTGCCTGTTTGACATGAAAACATATTGTTAAGTAATGCACTACAGGGACGTCCCTATGAATGGATTGCATATAATTTTTGCGAGATTTAAAATAAGAGAAAATACGAAAATACCATGACGTCTTGGAATTACTACCCCCCACCCTCCCCATTAACGCTGAATTACCATCATATAACTTCCTGCATGGTACTTGAAGCTCCTGACATATTTTCCAAAACTAGTCCAAATTGGTAATTGAATTGAAAAAGTTCCAGTCATGCACCATGATCGTATGAGCGAATTTTCGTAAATACTTTATTGCAAATTTAATCGAGTTTTAGTAGATTTTAATAAAACTCATGTACATGTTTCAGCATAATTTTGTATATAGGTACATTTTTGAATATTATATTTTATAGTTAATACACAATTTGAGCAACATGCTGCAAAAAAATATGAATTCAACAGTTTTTAGCGGTTTTTGGCTATTTTCAGTGAATTTTTTTTTTTTTTTTTTTTAAAGCACTTTTAGCGAATTTTTGAAGAAAATTAAGCTATTGCTATCGCCTCAAAATTTGTAGAATGTGAATTTTTGAAAAATCTTTATGCAGAAATCCGTTTCAGGCTAGTCTGAATCATATTCTGAAGTTTAACGCATTTTTTTATGTATGTATGTATATATGTATGTGTCATTCCAGACGATAACAATCCGTAGAATTGTGCTAGGAACTTCAAACAAATTTTAAAATGTTAAGGACACAAAACGAAAGTTCAAGTTCGTTGGCCAGCATGATCGGATTACATCTTCGGGTTGAAATTTTCAAAAATGTAGTCAAAAATTTTAAAATAGCCTGGTTTTTGCGATTTGTTGTGCGAAATAATTTTTTCAGCACACTAACATGTGGTTTATTCGGAATCAGCGTAAGATTTCCTATAAGAATATGTATCAAGTTTTCAAAAATTTCAAAGTTGAAAAATCAGTCAAAAATCGAAACAATGCCGTTCGCTAGTTGTAAAAATCGGCAATATTTGTTCGAAACAGAGACTACCGTTTGTCTGTCAATTTCTTGCTGTGGGATACTAGATTCGAATGCAACTGACTTTATATCACTAGTAATATAAAGCCTCACCATCGATTGGCTGTGGAAATACGTTTCTTTCATATGACGTCGGTATGTTATTTTATTTTATGTCGAGATTTGATGATGTTATGACTGTTAAGATTTCAACTGCCTTCAATACTGACCACATTGGACATCGAAATCTATGAATATTTACCTACATTTGTCTATAATCTACAAGATTAGTTTAATAATAATAAAGTATGAGTACCTCCTAATTATTTTTAATAATTTGATTCCATGTTTGTCTATCAAAATCATAAACTAAAATTTCTCTACACGATCAATAGCGACTGAAATGTCGAAAATTTCTTCAAAAATTCGCTCATGGGGTCATGCTGCATGACTGGACTTTTTATTTTGGAATTTGACCAATTTAATGTGCTCAAAAAGTGCTGGCCAACGAGCTCGACTTTTCGTTTGGAAAGCTTGATTTTTTGGCGCAAGTGTTCCTTAGAAACCTAGACATTCCCGTAAAAATTGAATTTCCGTTGGATCAATAGTCCATGCGAATGCGCAAAACGATAATTTCTTATATCGGCGACTAATCTATCATTTCGACTCGTGCTTTGTTCCTCTATTAATTTTATACCTATGCACATGTTTCAGTATGTGATGAAGCTATACTGCCCACCCAACTTGGCAGACGTTTTTTTGTTTATTATTTCCAATAATAAGCCTATGTGATCGTATAGCAAAAAGTTTTTATAACCCCCCCTCAAACTTTGTCACTTTACGTTTCAAGGTGCGTAGAATCCAAATTTGTAATGTCCGTCCGCCGTCCGGGCCATAAAAGGCCTTAGAATTGACTTAAAAAATCTGTTCTTTCGCACATAGACTCCACTTGGGGCCTAGTTGGTCTTAACTTCTCGCCAGCTCGATCGCTCCACTCTCATGGGTGCTATGAGCCAAAAATAGGCGAAAAAGTGTCTTTTTGGTTTATTATTTCCAATAATAGGTAAGCCTATGTGATCGTGTAGCAACAAATTTTTATAAACCCCCCTCAAACTTTGTCACTTCACGTTTCAAGGTGCTTAGAATCCAAATTTGAAATGTCCGTCCGCCGTTCGCCGTCCGCCGTCCGTGCCATAAAAGGCCTGAGAATTGACTTAAAAAACCCGTTCTTTCGCACATAGACTCCATTTGGGGTCTAGTTGGTCCTAACGTTTAACCATCCCGATCGCTTTACTCGCATAGATGCTATGGGCCAAAAACGGGCGAAAAAGTGTCTTTTTCGACGCGCGCACGCCTGGCACGCTTGGCAGGGGGTCATGGTGGGTGGAGAGGGGTGGTGAGTGGGGGGGGGGGGTGGAGTGAGAGGAGGCGCCGGCGCCGCGGCACCTTGTGGTGGGTACGGCGCCGGCGTTCCTTCGAGGCATGAATATATGTTTTTTTCAAGGTCATATTTGTGTGTTAATACCAAAGCTTTTCCTACGCATATTTAATAACATATCCTCTCGACTTTTCGTACGTACTTAGATAATGATATTATTAAGGCAATAACTATTTGAATAGATAGGAGCTCAAATCGAGAAATATAAACATGCGTATATAATTAAAGAAGTATAGGTTGTGGCAACTCGAAGTAGGACACGCCGAGGAGTCTGGACGGGCCTTATGACGTACGCTAGCCAACTAAAACTACGATCATACTCAATTTAAAAAATAATAAACCTTTGTGAAATAGTTTGCAGCGTTTTTTTTTTTTTAATATTTCAAGTTGTATATGTTGTTTATACACTGGATTCGCATTTCTCTTGGGAGGAGCAGCAGTCACTTGGGAAAGCAAAAAACAAAAAACCGTAGCATTGTCGACTGTAGAAGCAGAGTACATGGCTCTAGCTGAATCTGCGAAAGAAGCAATGTTCTTAAAAACATTTCTCTCTGAGCTAAACTACGGAAAACTTCAGTCATCTGTAACTATTTACAATGACAATCAAGGAGCTCACTGTCTTGCCAAGAACCCAACTCAGCACTCAAGAACAAAACATATAGACATCCGACATCATTTCCTGAGGCAATGTGTTGAAGAAAATACTATTGACATTCAATACCTACCAACGGAATCTATGATTGCTGATGTGTTGACAAAAGGGTTGCCTGGAGCAAAACATCATGTCTTCACAAGTGAACTTGGAGTTGCCAGTTTGAGGGGACGTGTTGTTTATACAAACTGACACTCCAATATAAATTTATTTAGTTAAATGTGTTATATTCACATGTTGATTATTATGTTGTGTTGTCAACAAATAAAATTACTTCGCCTCTAAAATCTATCAAAGATAGTTGTGCTAATTTCACTTATAAAAATAACTAACTCTGCTAAAGTAAAATTCACTAAAAATCACATATTTACAAGAGTATAGAAATTGGAGATTTATGAGTGAAAAGACAATGTTAGCTATTAATTTTATGGAAGGTAAAGTATTTTAAATGATACTCTTCTATTCAAAAAGAGATTTTGGATTTTAGGCTATTTTTTGCTATTTTATAGATTTTTTAACGCAAAATTTAATGAAGTTCAAGTTTTTAGCATAATTTCGTACATACATTTTTGAATGTTCTATTTCATAGTTAATAAACTTTATTTGACCAATCTTTTGCTAAAAAATATCAATTTAACAATTCTTAGCCATTTTCAGTGATTTTGTCAGCACATTTTTTGAAATTTGACCAATTAGATGATATCAATATACAGTATAGGTAACACTTTTATGTGTTGGAAAGATGACTTGGTAATAAATTGTTTTATTTATCAACTATATTAAAAAGCGTAAAATTGTGAGATTCCGCTGCTGTAATGGATTGAACCCATTTGTGAGGTCCGAAGCTCCGAGTTCCGATACTAAATATACTATAAGCGGCGTTTAATAATTATGGACCAGAGATCTACGTAGAAGGGCTGTCTAATACATAAATAATAAACCTTTGTGTAATAACTTGCATAGTTTTTTTCACGGATTCGGTCTTAGAATGGTCTGAAACGTATATATATTTGGGTAATATTTCCTCATACATGGGTTGTCACACATCCCTCTGAATAAATTCCTATAGCTTGACGAAGCAGCGGGGCGTCCTTACCCCGAAACGTCCTAAACCTTGACCGAAAATCTTATTAAATCTTACGGATATAAGCCCGTAGAATATTGAAAAAAAATACTTCTAGATATTGCGCAAGCTTTTGATGCAATTCCTAGGAAACTCGGCGCTCCGCGCCTCGCCAGGGGGCAAGCCCCCTGGACCCCCGGTTACCTCTATTTACATACTTCGGACGAAATTATTGAAACACAGAATGTGTTTGCGTTGTCGCGCAACCAAGTGACAACCAAACAAGCATCATTGTTTACTATTCATTTATAACATCAATTTATATAGTTTTATAGTATGAAACTACGAAAAAAAATACGAAATAAATTCGTGATAAATCAAGAGCGATTTATCAAGTAAATATCCTAAAGAGGCTACATACGAAATTACAGCTTCCTAGAGTGTAAAGTATAGAAATTAGCTTTAAAAGCCACTCATCTGATCCGGACCCTGGACATCGTCAAGTAAATGTCCTAAAGAGGCTACATACGAAATTACAGCTTCCTAGAGTATAAAGCATAGAAATTAGCTTTAAGAGCCACACATCTGATCCGGACCCTGAGCATCGTCAAGTAAATGTCCTAAAGAGGCTACATACGAAATTACAGCTTCCTAGAGTGTAAAGCATAGAAATTAGCTTTAAGAGCCACACATCTGATCCGGACCCTGAGCATCGCCAAGTAAATGTCCTAAAGAGGCTACAAACGAAATTACAGCTTCCTAGAGTGTAAAGTATAGAAATTACCTATTCAAATTATTTAACCTCCGCTTCACAAATCAAACCGTTTTCGTAATACTCAGATCACCTGCTATGAATCAAATCATCGAAACACAAGCTCAATGAAATCATCAGAAATTAACAAGCGGTTGCAATCATGTTCACAATATCAATTATTGAGAATGATCACCTGTGTGTAAACAATTATTTATATAACCATGCTCATAACTCAGTTTGTTGGACACGCACTTCGCAGTAGTTAACATAATATTGTTGGATAAATCGAGAGCTTTCGAACGAATGGTCAACGAATTTTGTCGGATGAAAAACGACGAAGTACCATTTCCCTAGCAACGACTCGGTTGTACGTGAAAATCATCCGTCACACATTTCGTTACCATCCCGCGTTCCATTTTCGGCTAGTTAGTCCATGGCTAAAACACATTCTGTGTTTAAAATTGCTATATTACATTCATCTTAGATGGCCAAAAACGAGCGAGCGTATTTTCATAGCAAGAGGCGTTAGTGCCGAGTGGTGTTATGGGTTGGGACCCAGTTTCTTCAGGTATTGGTAAACATTCAAGGCAACAATGAACTCTCCGGTTTGCCAACAATCCGACTTCATCATTCAACAACAGATTACTAATGAGATATTTTATCGTTATAAATTTCCTTTCACCTTAATGACATTCCTGCTTATAATCCTGCTTATAGTCCTACTTGAAACATATTCTTATAGGAAATTTTACGCTGATTCCGAATATACCACATGTTAGTATGCTGAAAAAATTATTTCGCACGACAAATCGCAAAAAACAGGCTATTTTGAAATTTTTGACTACATTTTTGAAAATTTCAACCCGAAGATGTAATCCGATCAAGCTGGCCAACGAACTTGAACTTTCGTTTTGTGCCCTTAACATTTTAAAATTTGTTTGAAGTTTCTAGCGCAATTCTACGGACAGTTATCGTCTGGAATGACACATACATACATACATACATACATACATACATACATACATACATACATACATACATACATACATACATACATACATACATACATACATACATATATACATACATACATATATACATACATAAAAAAATGCGTTAAACTTCAGAATATGATTCAGAATAGCCTGAAACGGATTTCTGCATAATTTTTTTCAAAAATTCACATTCTACAAATTTTGAGGCGAGAGCAATAGCTTAATTTTCTTCAAAAATTCTTTAATGAACTATTCTGTCACTTCGATTCTATTTATAGGACGTATCTCTGAAGCTATGCCTTATTGGCATGGCTTTGTTAAAAAGAGCCTATTGGAATTGATCCAGGGGAGTGAGGGACAACGCAGGCAAGAGGAAAAAAATAAAAATAAAAAACCCATACAAATCGGTTTCAGACCATTCTAGGACAGAATCCGTAAAAAAACCATAGATGTATGTCTGTGTGTGTGTGAGTGTGTGTGTGTGTGTGTGTGTGTGTGTGTGTGTGTGTGTGTGTATGCGAACGCGCGCGCGCGTGTGTGCGTCAAAATTTGTCGACGCCATCCAGGCTACAATAAATTCTCATCCGGTTTTCGAGATTCTTATTTGGTTCGATCCCAATTTTAGTATAGTTGTGCAACAAACCTCAGAAATTCAGAACTTAGGGGTATTGGAGGGGATGAAGCCGGAAATACGTGTTTTAGCGGATCTTCGTTGAAAATGAACTATTGCAATGGCTTGGAAAATGTTAAAACCAAGATTTGTTAAAAATTTCATCATTGAAATCCGTTTTTAAAGCATTCTGAAACGAATCCTAGAGTTTAACTCTTATATATATATGAAAAACCCTCGACGATAACAATCCTTCGGATTGAGATGAAAATTCTTTTCTCGCTCCAAAAAATCAAGCTTTCCAAACAAAAGGGTGATTTCGTTGGCCAGCACTTTTTGAGCTCATTAAATTTGTCAAATTTCAAAAAATTTACTTAAAAATATTTATATTTTTCAGCAGAATATGACTCAAATAAAGTTTATCGACTATAAATTAGAACATTCAAAAATTTATATACAAAATTTTGATGAAAAATGTACTTAAATTTGATCAAAATTTTCTAAAAATCGACGAACACAGCAAAAAAGCTACAAATCTGAAATCTCTTTTAGAATAGCAATTATTTTTTGCCATGAAATTAATAGTAAACAGTTTCTTTGCACTCAGAAGGCTCAAGCTTGAAAACAATTTAACATTATACAATAAAATAATTTGCGAAAATTCGCTCATATGATTATGCTGCATGACTGAACTTTTTTCTAAAATAAAATTGATAATTAATTAATAATTTATTAATTAATAATCAATTTGAAATTCAAGTGAATTATTCGCTGCAGAATTTAACTCTCTTGGACCCATGTAATATATGTTTTCTCCGTGATGGATTAGTTTTGGCATAAAATAAATTTTAAACTTTTAAAAACGTACGAAAATGTCCATGTTTTTTCGCTATGGCTCTGCAAGCATTTGAATTCGGCGAACCAGAGGTTTTTCTACTCATATTGGTCGTAGTAGCATAGGTAGACAGATATCGGAACAACCCAACCCTATGTTAAGTTTGGTTTTAAGGTATGAATCAACTGGCCTATCCAGTGATATGGTACAATGTGACTGCTGTGAATTTCAGTCGTTTAGAAAACGATAATTTGTTACTGGTCTGGCAGCCAAAATGATCAACTTGGTTGGTAGGCCTAGTAATTATTTCAAAAAAATAAAAAATCCAGGCATTCTCGTCAGTTTTCACATTACAGCATTATGAAATGGTCATTTGGTAAAACCTTAAAGTTTGAGGACTTTGTGACAATTGGTAGGGAAGTTTAGTAATTTTGGATTCAATTCAATTGTGTTCAACTGAATTTTAAATTATGGTCAGTTTTGAAATTTTGGTCTGCAGCCCAAATTTTCATCTAGTTCTAATGAACATCTTTTAACAAATTCCACTCATTTATCTCTCAGGTAAATTCAGTGCCAAATTGCATCAAGTTTAAACTGCAAATCAGTTTTCACAATGTAACATTATGCGGTGGTCAGTTGGTAATACGCTAATCCCCTGATGGCCATGTCACATATTATAGCAAAGTTTTGTCGTTTTGGTTAGATTTTGGTCAGTTTCGAAAATGCAAGATGGTAACTGATGGTAAATTTCATCAAATTAAAACTAGTCAGTTTTCAAAATACAACGGTATGCGACGGTCAGTTGGTAATACCCTTATCCTTTGACGGCGGTGTGACAGATTGTAGCAAAGTTTAGCCGTTTTGGTTGAATTATTTTCAACTGAAATTTAAATTTTGGTCAGTTTTGAAAATGCAAGGGGATTACTAGTCTGGCAGACCGAATTTCCATCTGGGAAGGTCTACTGAATATTTTAGACAAAATTCCAGTAATTTTTTTTTTTTTTTTTTTTTTTTTTTTTTTTAAAGCCACTGAGGCCGTAATGGCCTATTGAAGCTGGAGAAGGAGGCCGTACCTCCTCCCCATCCCAGACACTAGGTCTGCCCGATACCAACAGCCCTGCCAAACCAAGCACTATCTGCCTGGTTCCGGCACTCCTACCAGCCCTCAGGCACTGTCTGGGCCCGAGTGCTCCACCCTCGGTAAGTTACTGAGTCGCAGCCCCAGTCTGGCTTGGCGCCATATCGAAAATGCCAGCCACAGCTGGGAAGTCAATCCTTCCCCACCACGTTTTGGCAAAAACGAGGAGAGTCTTAATCTCCCCCATCTTAATGTCTTGGAGATCGATGGAGGTTCTAAATTCCAGTAATTATCTCTCAGTTAAATTGAATGCGAAATTTCATGAAATCTAAAGTTCCTCGTTTTGAAAACGCAAGTAGTTTAGTGGTCTGGCGACATACATCGTCTATCAAGACGGTATGCCGCGAACATTTTAAAGAACATTCGAACCATTTATCTCTCAGTTAAATTCAGTGCAAAATCTTCGAATTTTAGTCAAAATTTCCCAGTTCCCTTCAGATTCAAGAGAATGCGCCTCTATCCGTCGCTCTTGGGCCTGGTTGAACCCGTCATACTTGAGTTCTTGAAAGCTGTGGTTGGCGATAGATGCGGATCCGAGAACCGGAAAACCAATTTTCTCCGAACATAGCACAGTAGGTAAGTTATTAGTACGAGTTGTATCTGTTATGGTACTGTCACACTCCCCTTGGCGGTTTTAGGCCCCATTGCACCTCTGAGGGCGACCTGTCTGTCACAATTTTCAAAAGGAAAGCAAGGGGTACAGACTGCCAGACCACCGGTTCTTTATCCAAGACCTTGAGAACTACAAATTGAATGGGTTCGTAACTTCAAGTTTTTCAGTTAAAATATCGATCTTAAACTCTTAAATTTAAAACTTAAACTTAAAACTTAAACTTAAAAACTTGAAGTTTTTCAGTTAAAATATCGATCTTAAACTCTTAAATTTAAAACTTAAACTTAAAACTTAAACTTAAAAACAAAGTTTTTCAGTTAAAATATCGATCTTAAACTCTTAAATTTGAAACTTAAACTTAAACTTAAAACTTAAAAACTTGAAGTTTTTCAGTTAAAATATCGATTTTAAACTCTTAAATTTAAAACCTAAATTTGAAACTTAAACTTAAAACTTAAACTTAAAACTTAAACTTAAAACTTAAAAACTTA
The DNA here is from genome assembly GCA_030762985.1 of Adelphocoris suturalis. NCBI lineage: Eukaryota > Metazoa > Arthropoda > Insecta > Hemiptera > Miridae > Adelphocoris > Adelphocoris suturalis. The sequence continues at coordinate 145,767,812 of CM061041.1, read as the reverse complement.
AAAGTTTTTCAGTTAAAATATCAATCTTAAACTCTTGAACTTATATACAATGGCAAGATGGCAGGGAATGTGGACTGTAGAGCAGAGAGGGAGATGGACAGCACGCTTGATTCCTCAGATCAAGGTATGTCTAGATAGAAAACATGGAGAAGTAAACTTTTTCCTGACTCAGTTCCTTTCTGGTCATGGGCTGTTTTACACATTTCTCTATTGAATGGGAAAAGTAGACTCCCCAATATGTCCATACTGCCAGGAAATGGACGATGATGTGCTCCATACTTTCTTTGTATGCAAGTGATGGGCTACAGAAAGAAGAAGGCTGCAGGATGCTCTGGAATCACCACCTCAAGATGTGACACCGGAGGTGGTAGTAGCCAAAATTATTGAACGAGAGCAAAAATGGAATTTTGTAGCTGCCTACGTTGAGGACATCCTCCAGAAAAAGATCATCTTGGAACGGGAGAGACAGAGGAGGAGGGAGCACATGGACCGAAAGGACTGAAGAAATTTCTCAAGGACTCGGCCTGAAGTAATGTGTTAAACAGTTCCAGGCTGAGTTCCAGCGTGGGAAAAGGAAGGTGAGGTTTTAGTGTGTTCGAATCATACATAACCCGGAGTGCGGTCCCTCTTGGGTATCTTACGAGATCCGATTACCACCTTAGGATCTTAAAGATTTCCTCACCTGCCTACGTAAAAAAAAAAAAAAAAAAAAAAAAAAACTCTTAAACTTTAAACTTGAAAACAAAGTTTTTCAGTTAATATTATCGATCTTAAACTTGAAACTCATGATCTATAACACGCCTACAGAAGACCAACACTTTTTAATTATATTAAACTGGTAAAATCTCAAAAAACCATGTGCTCAACAAATCACTAAAAATTGCTAAATCGGTCAAAATTCGTTAAATTTAAATGTTTAGCAGAATTTAGGTCGTAACGTTTTAGGTTTAGGTAACGATTTAGGTTGGATGCTAAAACATTTTGCAGTAAATTATGCTGAAAACTTACTTTAATTTCAATTTCAGTACTGGCAGAAAAATGAATAGAAACTTTAAACGTAGATTACCCTTGGATGGAATCTTTGAGGAGCTCTTTTCTTGATGCGATTTTCTTTTTGATGAAATACCACTTGCTCGTGGGCCACCTGTTACCCCTCCGTGGACCCCCCCCCCCCCCCATGGGCCACTTGAACCAAAGATCCGAACATGCGAGGGAGATAAGCCCTGGGTCGCATTAATCGTCGCTGAACTGCGGAAATCTCTGAAACGTCATCCGTCAGAACAAAGTCACCGGCTCTCAGAAATGGGTCTGACAAATAAATAAAAATAGTTTTAATTTTAATATTGTGAATTGAACCTTTTTATTCATAGCTATTTCCCGGCATTTTTAGATATTTTGACCTGAATTCGCCTAATGGCTGGGGTTTCGAATGGCTAAAAACCAGATATGTAATCAACATCTCATACAAGAATATTATTTAGAAATATTGATTTATTGTACTTTAACGCACGCGAAGTGAGAATTACGAGTATCTCGCAAAGGATCAAAAATTATTAACAAACTGAAATTAATTACCTAGCCAAAATCACATAACGTAACTAACAATCCAGCAAAGCATTGATTAATTTAACAATATTTGGAGGGAGTTTATTTTCTATATTTACCATAACTTGGGATATAAAATATCTTAAAGAAAAAGAACGATTTAATGGCCAGTTAAACTTTCCAAACAGGGTGGAAAGGTGGAAAGCATTGTCACTTCCAAAGCATCTCAGAATTCGTTTTAGCCACAGACCAAAAAATGTACTCATTGGTGTACGATTTCCTTTTGGCGCCAATTGGCTTTCCAACCAGTGAGGGAAAGTGAAAAGTATTGTACTTGTAACATACATCTCAGGAGAAAATCGGTACAGATTAGAAACACTAAAACCACTTCTGCCTGAGATAGAAATTCTATTATATTATTTTCCTAGGCATTTGGCCAGTTATACTTTCCAACCAGGGTGGAAAGGTGGAAAGTATTGTCACTTCCAAAGCATTTCAGGATTCGTTTCTGCCACAAATCATATGTACTTAATAATGAACCATTTCCTGTATACGTATATTCACCTGTATATACATGTATATATTTGCCTCATATACGTGTGGGCGAAATTTCAGGAAAAATTTTTTGAAAAAAAAAAAAATGCTTAAACAGTTTTCATAAGGTCACATAAATTTCAAGCCTTCAAACTGGAATGGAAATGGAAAATGCCTCAAAACAGGTTCCCCCGAAACAAATTTTGGAATTTTTTTCATTTTTTATGTAATGGATGTAATGGGATGGCTTTAATTTATACGAAAGTTTGCTAGCAAATGCCTATTAGATCATACTGCTCAATAAATTTTAAATTTTTAAACGTTGGTTACTTTTGGATGGAATTAATTTGGAGCTCTTTTCTTGATGCGATTTTCTTCTTGATGAAATAGTACTGGCTCGTGGGCCACCTGTTACCCCTCCGTGGACCACCCTCCATGGTCCAGTAGAACCAAAGATGCGAACCAGCGAGGGAGATAAGCCCTGGGTCGCACTAATCGTCGCCGAACCGCGGAAATCTCTGAAAAGTCATCCGTTAGAACAAAGTCACCGGCTCTCAGAAATGGATCTGATGAATAAATGAAAAATTTTTATTTTTAATATTGTGAATAGAACCTTTGTATTCATAGCTATTTCCCGGCATTTTTAGGTATCTTGACCTGAATTTGCCTAATGGCTGGTAGTTTTGAGTGGCTAAAAACCGGATATGTAATCAATATCTCATAGAAGAATATTATTTAGAAAGATTAATTTATTGTACTTTAACGGACGCAAAGTGACTTGCGTACTTGAGTGTATCTTGCAAAGGAACCAAAATGTTCAAACTGAAATCAATTACCTAGCTAAAATTCTATTCTAACCCCAAACCTATAGTTCTGTTATACAAAGCCCTCATACATACATTCTCGAGTATGGCTCAGTTGTGTGGTCTCCTTACTATTGTGTGTACAAAATGCAATTGGAAAGGGTCCAGCGTCGCTATATTTGGGGTACAAGCTGTGTACCTTTACTTCCCGAAAACCTTGATTTTTCCAGGTTAGGCTTGAAATACCGTGTTTCTCCTCTGGAGGACAGACGAGATGTGGCTGACATCGCAACCAACAATCCAGCAAAGCATTGTTTAACTGAACAACATTTAGAGGGAGTTTATTTACCATATTTACCATAGCTTTGGACATAAAATATCTTAAAGAAAAAGAACGATTTAACGTAAAAATAGGTTTTGCATACATGTGGGCTAAATTTCAGGAAAAATTATTTTAAAAAAAATGCTTAAACAGTTTTCTTAAGGTCACATAAATTTCAAGCCCTCAAACTGGAATGGAAATGGAGAATGCCTCAAAACAGGTTTCCCCGAAAAAAATTTTGGAATTTTTTCATTTTTTACGTAGGTAATGGATCTAATTTACGTATAGACGTATAGCTTTAATTTATACAAAAGTTCGCTAGCAAATGCCTATTAGATCATACTGCTCAATAAATTTTAAATTTTTAAACGTTGGTTACTTTTGGATGGAATTAATTTGGAGCTCTTTTCTTGATGCGATTTTCTTCTTGATGAAATAGTACTGGCTCGTGGGCCACCTGTTACCCCTCCGTGGGCCACCCCCTATGGGCCACTAGAACCAAATGCGAACCTGCGAGGGAGATAAGCCCTGGGTTGCATTAATCGTCGCCGAACCGCGGAAATCTCTGAAAAGTCATCCGTTAGAACAAAGTCACCGGCTCTCAGAAATGGATCTGATGAATAAATGAAAAATTTTTATTTTTAATATTGTGAATAGAACCTTTGTATTCATAGCTATTTCCCGGCATTTTTAGGTATCTTGACCTGAATTTGCCTAATGGCTGGTAGTTTTGAGTGGCTAAAAACCAGATATGTAACCAATATCTCATAGAAGAATATTATTTAGAAACATTTGCATACATGTGGGCGAAATTTCAGGAAAAATTATTAGAAAAAAATGCTTACAAAGTTTCGTTAAGGTCACATAAATTTGAAGCCCTCAAAATGGGATGGAAATGGAAAATCGAGGCATTCTCCATTTCCATTCAGGTTTCCCCGAAAAAAAATTTTGGAATTTATTTTTTATGTAATGGATCTAATGGGATGGCTTTAATTTATAGGAAAGTTTTCTAACGAATTCCTATCAGATCATACAGCTTAGTAAATTTTAAATTTTTAAACGTTGGTTACTTTTGGTTGGAATTAACGTGGTTCTTGATGCGATTTTCTTCTTAATGAAATACTACTGGCTCGTGGGCCACCTGTTACTCCTCCGTGGACCACCTTTTACCCCTCCGTGGGCCACCCCCCATGGGCCACTAGAACCAAAGATGCGAACCTGCGAGGGAGATAAGCCCTGGGTCGCCCTAATCGTCGCTGAACCGCGGAAATCTCGGAAAAGTCATCCGTCAGAACAAAGAGACCGGCTATCGGAAATGGGTCTGTGGGTTGCGGGTTTGAAGAGTTACGTGCGTTTTCACCGATCGATTGCGACCGGTATTCAACTTTCGTGATTGCAGGTAGAATTTTTTTCCTACGAATAGGTGACGATAACGCGATGTCGATTTATTAGGCCAAAAGAGGGTCGTTAGTCATATAAAAAGGTCCTCCAGTCAGAGAGTCTTCAGTTGATTCTCGACATCTCAAAAATGTACGCCAAGAGTTACGCTTTCGCTTTCATCGCCATCTGGGCCTTCAACGTAAGTACAGCAAAAACTAACTTCACTTCAAATTTCCGTACATTGTTCCATGAACTCTCAGATAGTAGCTTGAAGAAAAACGCTTCTTCTAATATGATGGACTTAAATCAAATCAAATACTTACTTGAATATTTCGTTAAACAAAGCAGTAAATTAAAAATTATAAATAACCCATTGAAAATAGATGCTCATTTATCATGGATATTTTCATAAACTACACTGGAAATGTAACAACCAAATAAAATGGGTAGGTACTTTTCGTACTTAACATTCATCTCTAGATAACCATCATTAAATATTGTTATGTGAAATTCTTTTTTATATTTACACATAAAGATTAAATAGTTGTAGTGAGTTATAATTACCAATTAATATATAATTTTTCTGAGATTAAATAATAAGTAGGTTTCCAAGCTGCCAAATGCCCAAATGTTCAGTGTGAGTTCAGTGCATTCCGGTAGTGTATTTACAGTCTTATTGTGGGTTGATACAACGTACATACGTTGCTATCATAATTTTTTGGAAATATTGAATGTTATTCCTATCTCGTAAAAACCAAGTGTTTTTTATATTTATTATTTTAAAACCTATTCATTCACTCATTCTAAATAGTTATTGAGTAGAATTAAATTGAAATTATTGAAAAATAATGAGCAAGATTAGTGGAAAGTGTAATTATAATAAAATGCCAAGAATTTATGCAAAAAGAAGGCAACTAACGCTGGAATCATAAAAAGACTAGTGGATTCTACATTCTTAGATCATTAACAAATAATTAAAATTTTCATTAGTAAAACCTTCATACAAATAACAGCGACACTGAAGCCTTCACAGTTGGTACTATAAATACTGAATTTTATATATTGATTTGCCACTGTCGATATGTTTAGAGAAATTCTGGTGAGGCGATTGAATGATATAAGTACCCAGATGGTACGCACCATTTTATAATATAATGGAAGTATTTATAATCAGGGTGTCTACTAGATCTGTTAAATAAAAATCGGGGACTTTTGGGGTTCTAAATTTTAAAAATCGGTGACCTTTTACAGGCTTTAAATTTCTTTAGGAATAGCGTACCGAAATACTTACCAGTAGACCTATTGTAATCATGAGTAGCCTGTATAAAATTAAATTAGATCTTCATAACTTTTTTATTGATTCTAGCCTACTTATAGTAAGTAAGCCTACTTATAAGTCTACTTATAAGTAGCCTACTTATAAGTACAGAAGTTTTAGACTACTTACAGAATATTAGTTAAATACAATGTACAAAATATTTAATATTATAGATTCAAAAATCTCACTTGATTCTTTCGTGTGTTTTGTGAATCCCGGTACTGGCATTATATTATGATTATTTGGTTACCGATGCCATAAAAATCGGTGACTTCTAAAATACCCTGATAATCTAATAGAAGTAAATATAAAATAGAAGATTACTGAACATTACAGCTCTTCCTCTCAGTGCAAATTTACTTAAACATGGGAGATGCATATAGCTTATAACATTCATTGTAGTTTTATTTGTATATTTTCAAATAAACGCATTTTTTTTAAACTCTTCAAACGAAATCAAATTCTAGAATGGTATTATATAAAATAATACAGCCAAGAAGTTAATTTATTGTACTCGTAATTTTAATGGTTTCTTTCTTTTCCTCTTCAGGCCTGTTTGGCAGCTCCCGCTCCTGAGCCCGAGGCTTGCGGAGGATGCGGATGCAACGACTGCTGCACCGTCCACAGATGCCACAGCGTCCCCGTCTCTTCCTGCATCCCAATCCACACCACTCACAGACTCATCCCAAGCTCTAACTGCGGATGCGGATACGGAGGTGGATACGGAGGCGGTTACGGAGGCTGGGGTGGATGTGGTTGCGGTTGCGGCGGATACGGAGGCGGTTACGGAGGTTGGGGTGGATGCGGCTGCGGTTGCGGCGGACACGGAGGCGGTTACGGAGGTTGGGGTGGATGCGGATGCTGCTGCTATTAAATTGCCACTCCAGCGTGCTTGTCACAAAACAATAGAAAACATCCATAAACACTGTAAACCCATAAACCAAAACAATAAAAAAATATATACATCAAACCCCATAAATATGTTGTTTTGTTTGTTACTTCATTGCTACGTTCATCCTAAACATTCACAGTTTGTACCTGAATGTTTCACTGTATAATTAATATGACTAGTTCAGACAGATGAACGAGTTAGTTGGCCAGAACTTTTTGAGCACACTAAATTGGTCAAATTTCAAAAGTAGTAGTGAAAAAGTCGCTAAAAATAGCTAAAAACGGCTAAAAATCGTTAAGTTTATAATTTTCAGTAGAATATTGCTCAAATTAAGTTTATAAAATGCAAAATAGAGCATCAAGTACAAAATTCGTGTACAAAATAGTGCAGCTAAATGTACTTAAGATTCATTAAAATTTTATACAAATTCGAGAAAAAAAACTGCAAAAAAACAAAAATCCAAATCTTTTTTTTTGAATAGCAGATTACTATGTACAATTCGTTTTTTCTCATACAAATGATAGTTAACACTCTCTTTGCACTCAAGAAGCTCAAATTTCAAAACAATGTATCATAATATAATACGATAACTTGCGAAAAATCGCTCATACTGATCATGCTGCATGACTGGAATTTGTTTATATACACTAAAACCCTAAGAGGTATTTCCATAAAAATGTTTGTTCTTTCCATTCACAGAACCATCCAACTACACGAAAAAAGTCGAAGTTCAAACCATCTTTTAGACATGATCGAAAATTTTAAAAAAAAAAAAAAAAAAAAAAAAAAAAAAAAAAAAAAAGCAAGCAGTTTGTCTGCATGAGTTTTTTGCCGTGAACTAAAACTTAGAAAGGTAATTAGGTTATTCGGTTATAAAGGCTATTCGGCCAACTTCTTGTTTTCCCGACTTTAGAAACTCTTGAGGAAGCCTACCAAAGACGCAACTAACAGAAAAACGAAAACGGGGACAAGTAACATTGGGTAAAGAACTACGTAATTTTTACGTAGGCCGCATCGCTTTTTAGGAGGCCATATAGGAACTCCAGCATCCACACAAGAGTTTCTGAAGGGAAAGATCGAAGGGTGGGTTGAAAACATCAAACACCTTGCCAAAGCCACAAAGAAGAGTCCACAAGCAGGTTATGTTTCGTTTACGAAATCTCTCTCGAAGGAGTGGGTTTTCCTGCAGAGGGTTGTGGAAGACGTCTCAGGCGAATATGAACCCTTAAGAGACTGTATTGGTCAGACGTTCTTACCTGCACTATTGGGGGAAGATGTTAATGATGTGGATGCAGAGCTCTTTGAGCTTCCTGTCAAGCTAGGTGGCTTAGCACTGGAGGATCCAGTGAAGACCAACAGCTTCAACTACACTGCCTCAGAAAGAGCCACCAACGTGCTGGCCGAGGCCCTAGCCACATGGAATAACTTTGAGATGCATCGCCACGAAGATCGGGTTAGAGAAGTTCAGAAGGAAGAGAAAGCCCTAAACATGGCTGCTGCCGTTGCAAGCAGTGAAAGACTCCTGTGCAACAGCAATTTGCCTCAAAAACGGAAAAGAGCCCTTAAAAGAATTGTGCATAGCAAGCATTCATCACAGTCTCACCGCTGCAAAAGGATGACCTGGATCTTTCACCAACCGAATTTCGTGATGGTCTTGCAGTAAGATATGGGCGTGAACCCCTAGGACTCCCACGCCATTGTGATGGATGCAGTGAGCAGATGGATCTGGACCACGGGCTTAATTGTAAGAAAGGAGGCCTGGTAAAGTATGGTCATGATCAAATAAGAGACCAATGCGCTAGAATGGCCAGAATGGCGTGGAACTCGGTGGGAATCGAGCCAGTGATGCAAGATGGGGATGATGGAAACCCACGATTAGTGGCGGATTTCAAGGTCCATGGCGTGTGGAACCAGGAGAGGGTGGCGTACTTTGATACAAGAGTGATAAACTCAGACGCCCCTTCTTACTGTTCCCTCGATTGGCCAACTACTGCCCAACGAGCTGCAGATGCGAAACATAGAAAGTACGATGCAGCAGCGGAGGATCTTCGTGGATCGTTTACCCCCTTAGTAGTGGGGTGCGACGGATCCCTACACAAGGAATACGACACCTTCTTCAAGCGGCTCGCCGAGAAACTCGCCGACAAGTGGACCAAGCCCCTCTCACAAGTGACATACTGGGTGAGAGTGAAAACTCAAATAAGTGTCATCCGGGCAGTCTCCATGCGCCTAAGAGTGTGTAGGAGGAAGGTGAGATGCCTAGGCCTTGAAGATGGCCTTGATGCCTAGATGCCTTGATGCCTAGGCCTTGATGCCTCTATAAAAAAAAAAAAAAAAAAAAAAAAAAAAAAACAAGATACAAGAAGAAGCTTTCTTTAGCACAGATCAGAAGCAATCAGATGGAAGAGAAAAAAAACCCCCATAAATAGGAATGATAATATAATTACGAATAATCGAAACAAAAAAAAAATTATATATATATATATATATATATATATATATATATATATATATATATATATATATATATATATATATTTATATTTATATACTACGTAATTTTTAATGTTTATACAGCCAAATACAACATTAGAATGCAGTATTCAAATCATAAGTCTTGAACGATAAAGCAACATGTTGTACGCCGAAATCTCGGACATTTACCAACAATGACATCAATCAATATCTTTTGACTGACTCAGTACATCACTACCTATTATACAAATATACACATCTTAATACCAAAGTATTAAAATAATACTTCTTCCAATAATTCTTCCATTTCAATATTTAAAAAGTAATTTCTTCAGTTATACATCTAGGACCTATTGATAAACTATTGTTAAATGACTTAAATCCCTATTGTGCCCATTCTCTATCTGTCTCTACGTGTGTCTATCTGTCAGTGTGCTGTTCTGCAGTTCACTGGCACAGGGAAATAATTATTTGAATAACTGAATTTATGCCTAGAGGCACATATAAGATACATAGTTGTTAACCGATTTTTTCAAACTAAAAAGGATTCATCTATTTTGCTTGTGCCTATTTACACAGAAATATTATGTAGGGTGCACTACAATACATTAATAGAGCATCCGAATTATGTTGGATATGTGAGACGAATTGTGTGTTATCTCGGTTGTTTTTGAAATTTTTGTTATAGTTTAGCAGCGCTGGAACACTAGAATGTTGATGTGTAGTTTTGAGGAAATTGAACAATGGAGAGAAATATGAGGTGTATGTGATGTCGGTGGCTTGGTAACGCTTTTGCGATCACATTGTTGCTCAATATATGTTTTCTAAACGTATTGCTTAAATTTTAAATTTCGTTCCAAGTGAAAGAACAGAACATTGATCAATTTCTTCAATGACAATTCCATTTAATGACAAACTAGGTAGGCAACTAACATTGAATTGAACAAGGGAATGTATAGAAGGAAAAACATCTGTTCACAGGGGAATACAATTTATTGAATATCCTGTGAAAAACGGGTACATAAATGGCATCAAGGTGCTCAACAGCAGCATCCACAGCCACCGCATCCACAACCACAGCCTCCACAACCGCAGCATCCACAACCGCAGCATCCACAGCCGCTGACTCGGTGGGTGGTTTTGATGGGAACGCATGAGCAGACTGGGACGCAGCAGCAGCGGTGGACACAGCAACAGTCACCACATCCGCATCCACAACAACAGCCGCATGGCTCTGGTTCAGGAGCTGGGTCAGCAGTGACAGCCTAAAAGATTAAAATTTAAACATTAGAAAATCGTTTAATTAGAAGAAATCCTATCGTTAGGAATCATTTTATTCGTTACATTAAAGAATTGAAAATGCTCTACATTTTAAGTCAAGGTTAGAAATCAAATTTGATAGCAGATTATCGTTGTTTTCAGAAATCAAAATTTCTACGGGGTCTTTGTGTTTTTAGAATTTTTTAAAACAATTTTTCCTGTTAGATGCGAGAAAATTATTGTAACAGGCATCACTCTGTAAATTTCAATTTAATCTAACAATTCTGAAGAATATTTCGCATTTTAGTACATTTCCATTCGTAAATTGCCAAACCATTGTGAATGCATGACATTTTAATCAGTATTTTAGCTTCTGCTTGTGTGCCAAGTTCGTTATCTCGATTTTCAACCAATTTCGATGACATTTGTTGGAATAATACGTGTTTTCCTGTGAAGGATTCTTTGAAAAATTCGACATAGTCATTCATTGATGGCTACTTCAAATGCTCCTACACAATTTCCAATCGATTTTCAATAAATTTGCAGGAATTATGAAGGAAAATTTCTAGTTAGTTTGCTGCGCATCATTGCGTGGTTTAGTACAGGTTAGTTTGTAGCACACATCTACGAGTCATTATGGCAACATGCATACATCCTGAGTATAGAAATTTCCTGTACATTTTGTTGTTGAAATGTATACATCAATCTTTGCAAACAATTATGAAGGAAATAAATAAATTTCAAAAAAATTATTTCAATTTGCTTCATGGTTGTCATTTTGCATGCGTTGTTATGATTCGCAACATGCAAACCAAACTCAAGGAATTTTCATGAAATTTACATGCGTTGTTATGATTTGCAACATGCATACCAAACTCAAGGAATTTTCATGAAACTAGCATACAACTTGCCCCAGATGAATTTTTCATCACACGTACGAGTTAATATTGCAAAACATTGGGCATGCGATATCTAACAATTTTCAACCAATGTTGCTTAGATTTAAGTCGGAGTTGGACTCGGCGACGTTGCTTTCTATGCCGAGATTTTATATGGTATTTATACTGGATCAAAAACCCCCTGCTCAAATCTCTAATAATAGGTCAAAAACTTTTCTTTTTTTCCAATCTTAATGTTTTTTAGTGAGAATCTCAAAAATTATAAAACTGCGCATTGTGCACTTTTGCAAACGTGCGCAATTGACATCAACTTCGTTATTTCATGTAAGAACCCCCATTTTTTATTGCAGATTTGAATTCTACGTAAAATTTCACGAAAAAATCGCGAAACCACTTGATTTTTTAAGTGCGCGCATACGGGCGCGATCCTGCTCCAAAATTGCCAAAATTTATTGTGAAATAGTGAATTTTGCAGATATTCAATAGCTACATGTAATACATGACTTTAGGGGTACATATTATTTCGTGCTGACCCTCGTAATTATGTTCGTTTACTAATATTTGCAACCAACTTGAGAAAGTTTTTCTTGGACCTTTTGGACCTTGGAAGTTTACCTTGGAAGCGTACGAAAACGTTGTTTTTTCGGTGTTGTCCCAACTCGATGTTGCAAATATCAATAAACGACCATCATTACGAGGTTCAGCACGATAAAATACCCCAAAATCATGCATTACATGTGGCAATCGAATATCTTCAACAAATCAGTATTTCATACTTTTTGAACTTTTAGGGTGTAATCGCGCGCTTTTGGAGTGGAATCGCGCCCGTTTGCGCGCACTTGGAAAATCGAGTGATGGGTCATTTCTTCATGAAATTTAACGTCAAATTCAAATCAGCAATAAAAAATGGGGGTTCTCTTATAGAATAACGAAGTTGATGTCAATTTTGTCATTTTAAGATCATTACCAAAAAAATTGAGATTGCAAAGCATAATTATTTTTTTGACTCATTATAGCGATTTTATCAGGGGGCCATGCAAAGGTATTACAATTATATGCATGCATGACTTTTTATCTTTAAATATCATGGATGATCTATAAACAATGAAGTTGATCTAGATAGGTTTTATTTTATCTGATGAGCTTAGTAAGAACTACTAGCATTCTAATGATTGGGAAGCTCGATAGAAAAATATCAGAAGGTCATGGAAACATTGGTGATACTGAAAATTATCGTGACATTGAAGTGAGCCCTTAAAAAGTTACTTTTTTTGGGCTTCTCGAATTCTATCTAGTATTTTGTCGATAATTTTTCTAAAAATCCATTAAATCCATTATGTAGGTATTTTAAATTTTATATATGTTTGTTAGTAGGAGTTAGAATGGTTCTAAATTATGATTATTGCGGTTATAGGTATTGATTGTATTAACAAATTAGGATGAGTTAGTGCAAATAGAATAATTCTCAAATGTGTGTTTTGTTGTTAAGTTACAAATTGAGCTTCAAATTCAAAAGCATTTTTGGGAATCAAATTGATGTTGTTAAATACGAAGAAATCAACACTTCCCATAATATGTGTATATATGGAATTATTGACTTACGGTAAAGAGCCAGATGGCGAGGAAAGCGAAGGTGAATGTCTTGGCGAAGGTGGCGGCCATTTTTGGATTTGAGTTGTTGATGCGAAATCTGTACTGATTTGCTGAGGCCCGCAGGTCGGCTTTTATATGAAAAGGCTTCAACTATTGACCTGAAATTGAGAAATTTTTTTCCGTGGATGTGGAGGCTGGTTTCTATGGTGATAGCAGGTAATGGGATCGAATCCGATTTTGGAGGCGGATCGCTATCTTTTCTATTGTTCTCGTCGGACCTCATGCGCCGGTATCGCGACTTGGACCTATTTCTTCGATGTGCTGAACTCTCGGCACTGGTAGATAGAGCTACCAAAGTATTTAGCTGATGATAGTCATCTTAGATATTAAAAAGTACTCAGTTATGCTGAACAAAAAAAGAATCACTAAAATCGGACGAGAGTTGTTAAAACATTATGATTTATAGGTTTTAATCCTCCACTCACCCGCTTCTATGATGAAATTTAAAACTCCCTATAATTAACTATTAAAATATATTGAATTCGTTATGGAACAAAATAAGAATCACGAAAATTGTTCGAATTTTTAGCTGTGGCAGCGATTGAAAGAATCGGTAATTAACATGTATCATGTTTTCTCCTCGATATTGATTCGAAATTCTATGAACTTTTGTAAACAATTATTTATATAACCATGCTCATAACTCAGTTTGTTGGACACGCACTTCGCAGTAGTTAACATAATATTGTTGGATAAATCGAGAGCTTTCGAACGAATGGTCAACGAATTTTGTGGGATGAAAAACGACGAAGTACCATTTCCCTAGCAACGACTCGGTTGTAGGCGGAAATCACTGTAACACTATATGTTTCGTGCGCGGAAAAAAATTGACTCGCAAAATTGACGCGCAAAAATTGCTAGGACCCCAGGGCTAAAACATGATACATGTTAAAAACTACGTTTTTCGGCTTTACCCCCTCCATTTCCCCTTTTGCGTCACGGAATTCAAAAGTACCGGAGTTTCTTGTAAAACTAGGCCATGTTGTCGATCTTGGGGTAGGTTCTTACATGAAACCAAATTTTAGCATATTTTAGTAAGATGATGAGACACTCGTGCATCTACGTTCGGGTTCGTAAATGGGCTGGATATAAAAAATTGTATGATGAATCTTGACGGACAATTTGGTTTTCGAAAAAATTGTGAAAACATGATTTATTACGAATTAATATGTTTAACGTGTGTAACATGTTTTTGTGGGGTGTTCAAAAATTCTATCTTGTCACACGCTCTAAGGCTAAGTTCTACCATGGAACAATGAAATTCACGGAGGGCCACGAAGGGTCCATTAAAGTTGTGCGTCTTTAGTTGTATCCAGATGATGGATAGCAATTATTATGTAGTCAGTAATATTCAATCTTCTGGCTATATGTGATACGTTCATTATTATCGTATATATGTTACCGGCAAAGTATGAAATTCCGGCATTGTATACAATGACTAGTCGTTTTATACAATGCCTGCAATTTTTAGCCAAAGTATGAAATTCCTTCATTTTTAACTCTCTTTAGACACAATAGCTAGGCAATGTTCACAATGCCTAGGCAGTCTATATAATGCCTACCATTGATTTAGGCAAAGTATAAATATTAATCATTCTTACCTATATGTCCAACTAATCTGAATTGACATGGATATGTCTTTGCTCTGGGGGGATCAACCAAAAATTTCCGTCACGCAAAATTTGTGTCACGATTTCAGTGTTTTTCACGTACAACCTAGCCGTTCCTAGGGGAATGGAACTTCTGCAGTTTTCATCGCACAAAAATCGTTCGCCACTCGTTGGAAAGCGCTTGATTTATGTGATAAATGGGTCATTCTCATTTCATTTGCCGCTTCGGGTCGTTTGAGAACTTCAGTGACGTGAAATATGAAAGTGCTCAAAAATAAGGTTAGATCGGCAAACACTACTAATTGTACATTGCAGATTTGTGTTCCATAGATGAACAGTGAGTTTTTCATTGATGTTGTATTTTATATATTTTTTACCCATACTTGGTCACACTCCTGAGAGGTAACACTCATGAGAATTTCCAGTAAAAATGGCGTCACACAGGATGATGAAGTGGCAAAACTCGGGGATGGCTACTGTTTGAAACCTGTCACCAAGCAGTATGGTTCTTGATATCGGATTATTTTTTCAAAGCACCAACAACACTAGTAATTAGTGTAACACTCATGATTGAAAATAAAAATACTCCTCATGTTTTTAGGCTTCTTTCACTGTAAAAACTGCTGCAACTCCAAGCACTCCACTGCAGTCTCACATCTTCAACTGGACAATATAACCTTCACATCTGACTGTTTCCCACCATTTTCCATCGGTCTTCTTGATCGCAAAAATGGTAACACTCCTGTGGTCCCATCAAGAAGAGATATGGGAGGACTGACTGAAAAACTAGTTTTTCACTGGTTGGGAAAAATCTTAAAAATGTAACTTATACTACCCTTTTTTCCCCCAAAATCGCTGGTTTTGGTCAAGAATTGTGAGAAATCGTCGTCAGGGACATGAAAGCGGCAAATGAAATGAGAATAACCCAAATGTTCACATCACAAGCTACCAATTTCCCTCTCCTTATGTACCTGGCTACATTCCAAAACTAAGTTGATTGGACTATAAACAATTTTATTAACCCGGTTACAATGTTCTTAACGTAAAGCAATAGCATCATTTACTCCACTCCATAGGAAACATTTTCATCCTCTTGATAACAGTCGAGGACAACTCGAGGACAACCGTTATGAAATCCCCAATCAAAGACATATCCATGTAACATGGTATCTGCTTGTAAAGCGGATAGTGGAACTCGTTTAAGAGTTTAACTCCGCTTTTTCAAAACGTTCAATCTTTTTACTAAGGGATGGACTTCTTGGTGTTATGTATTAGCGAATTTTCGAAGAAAATTAAGCTATTGCTCTCGCCTCAAAATTTGTAGAATGTGAATTTTTGAAAAAATTTTATGCAGAAATCCGTTTCAGACTATTCTGAATCATATTCTGAAGTTTAACGCATTTTTTTTTATGTATGTATGTATGTATGTATATATGTATGTATATATGTATGTATGTGTCATTCCAGACGATAACTGTCCGTAGAATTGTGCTAGAAACTTCAAACAAATTTTAAAATGTTAAGGACACAAAACGAAAGTTCAAGTTCGTTGGCCAGCATGATCGGATTACATCTTCGGGTTGAAATTTTCAAAAATGTAGTCAAAAATTTCAAAATAGCCCGTTTTTTGCGATTTGTTGTGCGAAATAATTTTTTCAGCATACTAGGTAACATGTGGTATATTCGGAATCAGCGTAAAATTTCCTATAAGAATATGTATCAAGTTTTCAAAAATTTCAAAGTTGAAAAATCAGTCAAAAATCGAAATAATGCCGTTCGCTAGTTGTAAAAATCGGTAATATTTGCATGAAACATTGTCCAAATTCAGATTGAACTACTCTTATGGAAGTATCCCTGTATAACCAATCCTAGAACCATGCTGTTTAAAACGTAGGTAGTAGGTGCTTTAAAAAAGAAAAAATAAAATAAATAAATAAATGTAATCACAACTGATGAGTTTACTCTGTGCATGTGTTAATAATTTGATTCCATGTTTGTCTATCAAAATCATAAACTAAAATTTCTCAACACGATCAATAGCGACTGAAATGTCGACGATTTCTTCAAAAATTCGCTCATGGGGTCATGCTGCATGACTGGACTTTTTTTGAGATGCGAGCTTGCGAGCATCCAGACCCCCAAACTATACACTTTATTCAGACCTATATGCCCAAGTAAGGTGCCCACATCAGGTAAAAATTGATCAGAAGTACACTTTACCGAGTGCACGATCAGGAAATCTATATAATGCCTAGGCAAAGTATAAAATGAGATTTTTTTACACATTGCCTGCTCCATTCAGGTATTGTATACAACGACTACGCATTGTACACAATGCCTGACTTCAAACTTTGCCGGTAATATATATACTGGTAGAAATCATCAGTGCACAAAATTGTATTCAAATCATCACATAATTATAATTTGAAGAAAAGTGATTGAGATTGGAAAAAGCCACAGTTCCTTTGAGCCTGACGGCTAAAATTAAAAAACATGAATATGCTTTAGCCGTACACGACTCACTCCTCGTCGATTCTCTGAACCCGACCCCCCATCGGCCTCTGAACTCTGTTTATCATTCAAAACAAAAAAATGTTTTAGCTCCTCGCTCTCACTTTATTATAGAAATGATCACGACCATTGAGCTCTTGTGAGATGATGATCTCCTAATAGAAACTCGCGAGTAAACATTCACTTTATTATAGAAATGATCACGACGATTGAGCTTTTGTGAGATGATGATCTCCTAATAGAAACTCGCGAGTAAACATTCACTTTATTATAGAAAGAGGCTAAAGAGGCTACATACGAAATTACAGCTTCCTAGAGTGTAAAGCATAGAAATTACCTATTAAAATAATTTAACCACCGCTTCACAAATCTAACCGTTCTCGCAATATTCGGATCACCTGCTATGAATCACATAATCGAAACACCAGCTCAATGAAATCATCAGAAATTAACAAGCGGTTGCAATCATGTTCACAATATCAATAATTGAGAATGATCACAGGTGTGTAAACAATTATTCATATAACCATGCTCATAACTCAGCTTGTTGGCCACGCACTTCGCAGTAGTTAATATAGTATGGTTGGATAAATCGAGAGCTTTCGAACGAATGGTCAACGAATTTTGTGGGTTGAAAAACGACGAAGTATCATATCCCTAGCAACGACTCGGTTGTAAGCGGAAATCATCACAATTATTGGCGCTACTTTCGTTGCACTCTCGTGGGACATTTTTCGGTAGTTAGGTCACGGCTAAAGCATATTCATGCTAAAAAAAAAAAAATTATTTACTAGAACATATAGAGAAATTATATAGAAAATGCAATCATGGAATTATTTTCTGTAACAATTTTAATGCGTTGTTTAATATGCTTTCCAACTCTGTCCGGTTTTGTTCCCCATCTCACCAGGCAACCCTGGATCCCCCTCCAACGGTGTTGAGCGAATGGTTGGCGCGAACTTAAGGGATAGTTAGATGCCAGTTTGCCTGCGGAGTTGTTTTCGTAGCGTCCATGTTTAGTGCCTATGTCCGATTTTGAATTAATAATCAGAAATTGTGTAGGTTAGCTCCTAGACGGTCTCCTATAAAAATTTCGTTGCCGTCGGATCAATACTCGTAGTAGCGTGTGGGCGTGTAAATCCATACATTACACTAATAACGTTGATTTGTTCGTAATTGGTCCTTAAATTAATTTTCTACGTCCATTTTACAATATGTGAGGAAGTCCATCCAACTTGACAGACGGTTTTCCCAAGTCATCCATTTCAAGTCAATAAAAATTTTCGAATGATATACATAAGTAATAAAACATCATAGTTACTCTGACTATTCCATACTTTACCCTGAACATTAAAAAAATTCTTACTACAAATAAATAATGAACAGAGGTGGTTCAGCTTCATTAGTGATTCCTCAAAATGTAAAGGTATATTACTGAGAAATATCGTGAGGATCCACGGTCCTCCAAGTACTGCCGGAAGGACGCGAACGCGTCTACCAACAGAACACAAACTTGTCTACCAGCAGGGGACTATTTCATAAAACCACAAGTTACAAGTGTAGTAGTTAACCAGTAGAGGTACTTGTAATGCACGGTAAACTAGAACAAGTGTTTCACCAAAAAAAGAGTACAAGTGTAAGAAAAATGACACTTGATTGACACTAAGTTTACAAGTGTAGCAGAAAAAAAAACGCTGCAAATTATTACACAAAGGTTTATTATTTATGTATTAGACAGCCCTTCTACGTGGATCTCGGGTCCATAATTATTAAACGCCGCTTATAGTATATTTAGTATCGGAACTCGGAGCTTCGGACCTCACAAATGGGTTCAATCCATTACAGCAGCGGAATCTCACAATTTTACGCTTTTTAATATAGTTGATAAACAAAACAATTTATTACCAACTCATCTTTCCAACACATAAAAGTGTTACCTATACTGTATATTGATATCATCTAATTGGTCAAATTTCAAAAAATGTGCTGACAAAATCACTGAAAATGGCTAAGAATTGTTAAATTGATATTTTTTAGCATAAGATTGGTCAAATAAAGTTTATCAACTATGAAATAGAACATTCAAAAATGTATGTACGAAATTATGCTAAAAACTTGAACTTCATTAAATTTTGTTTTAAAAAATCTATAAAATTGCAAAAAATAGCCTAAAATCCAAAATTTCTTCTTGAATAGAAGAGTATCATTTAGAATACTTTTTTCCCATAAAATTAATAGCCAACATTTTCTTTTCACTCATAATTCTCCAATTTCTATACAACTTGAAATATAGGTACAAACAAAAAAAGACACTTTTTCACCTATTTTTGGCTCATAGCACCCATGGGTATGGAGCGATCGAGCCGGCGAGAAGTTAGGACCAACTAGACCCCTAGTGGAGTCTATGTGCGAAATAACAGATTTTTTTAAAGTCAATTCTTAGGCCTTTTATGGCCCGGACGGCGGACGGCGAACGGCTGACGGACATTTCAAATTTGGATTCTACGCACCTTGAAACGTAAAGTGACAAAGTTTGAGGGGGGTTATAAAAAATTTTTTGCTATAGGATCACATAGGCTTATTATTGGAAATAATAAACCAAAATGGCGTGTGGGGACAAACGAAATGAACAACGTCAAGCGGGATGCCGAAATTGAAGTTTTGTCAGCGAATCATAAAAAAAAACGCTGCAAATTATTTCACAAAGGTTTATTATTTTTTCAATTGAGTTTGATCGTAGTTTTAGTTGGCTTGCGTACGTCATAAGGCCCGTCCAGACTCCTCGGCGTGTCCTATTTCGAGTTGCCACAACCTATACTTATATAATTATATACGCATGTTTATATTTATCGATTTGAGCTCCTATCTATTCAAATAGTTATTGCCTTAATAATATCATTGTCTAAGTACGTACGAAAAGTCGAGAGGATATGTTATTAAATATGCGTAGGAAAAGCATTGGTATTAACACACAAATATGACCTAGGAAAAAACATGCCATGCGTTCATTCATGCCTCGAAGGAACGCTGTACCCACCTCATGGTGTCGCGGCCCCTCCTCTCACTCCACCCCCCGCTCACCCCCCTCACCCCCCACCGTGACCCCCTGCCAAGCGTGCCGGGCGTGCGTCTAACACGTCCTAAAAGACACTTTTTCGTCCGTTTTTGGCCCATAGCATCTATGCGAGTAAAGCGATCGGGATGGTTAAACGTTAGGACCAACTAGATCCCAAATGGAGTCTGTGCGAAAGAACAGGTTTTTAAAGTCAATTCTTAGGCCTTTTATGGCCCGGACGGCGGACGGCGGACGGACATTTCAAATTTGGATTCTACGCACCTTGAAACGTAAAGTGACAAAGTTTGAGGGGGGGTTATACAAATTTTTTGCTACACGATCACATAGGCTTATTATTGGAAATAATAAAC
This sequence comes from Adelphocoris suturalis, assembly GCA_030762985.1. Classification (NCBI taxonomy): domain Eukaryota; kingdom Metazoa; phylum Arthropoda; class Insecta; order Hemiptera; family Miridae; genus Adelphocoris; species Adelphocoris suturalis. The sequence continues at coordinate 145,747,184 of CM061041.1, read as the reverse complement.
CAAAACGGTGTTAAGTACACGATAGGATGTTTATCGTACATGACTAGGTGTAATGATTGAGACAAACAAATTATAAACTGAAAAGTGGAGAAAGTGTGTATTTGATTTTAACTCATTCTGATGGCTGGCGTAAACGGATTTTTCTCCTTCATTCAGCGGAAATGATCAATCAATTCATCAAGTCTTAGTGCTGCTGGTTTGAATGTCATCTGTAACTTCGAGACCCCCCCTCGACCCCAACCCGCACAATCTCTGAAAATTTCATCAAAATTGGATGAAAACAATAAAAATTATGCTTGTTTCGTGGATTAACATTTATGCATACACAATGCTGCTGTTGATCCAGAAGCATACATACATACAACATAATCCAACACCATAATGTTCCTTGATGTTAACTTCAACTGATTTTATCAAAATTAGGCACTCTACCTGTCCGGAACGGTAGGTAATATGGAAAAGACACTCCACGGACATTTTTATACAAGCATCATCCAATTTCAACAATCATATGTATGGAGACGATTCTTGTTGTCATTAAAAAATAAAATCAGTTCTGTAATTGTGTTAACTCAAAAAAACTTGTGTGCTTATTTCACTATAACAATTCTGTAAAATAACAGTGTTTAAGTACCTACTTTAATTGAAAGTTAACATAGTGGCGACTATAACTATAATTTTGGCTATTACGTGAATTAGAGGACGCATAGAAGCTAAAATATTATTGAGGATTCTATAGATAACGTACCTAAAATTTGAAAGGAAATTTTGGTTTTGGAAGACATTTTTCCGCGTTATAAAAGTTAAACTTCCTTATTCGTTTTTTTTTTTTGCGATATGAATTTCATAATATAATACCGGAGAGACTAATAACATATGACGATGACCAGTACGTGAAATTATTGCCGTTCCTGTTGACAAACGGATTGGTGTCAGCCTGCAGTCTGGGTCAACAAAATATTATTCTCTAAGGTGAGAAACAATTCAAACTGTAAAACATTTCAACTGGTGCAGCCCATAGCGGCTCAGCTCGCAGAATATTGTATTTCAAAACATTTACCTCGGGGGACCGTTTATTTAATAACGAGAGAGTTCACAATGAGGTTAAGACTACGACAGTTTTACAAATGACTCATTCAGCGTTTAAAAAACACTGAATGGCGAAATAATTTGCTAAAGAAGTAACTACTTAAATCTAGAGAATTATATATACTAGTATTATTAACAATGAGTCGTGGGTTGAATTTGAGATAGTTATCACATACATCGTGACGACTACAACTACATTTGAAACAATATGAGGATTAGAGTGCCTGCTATTAAAAATAATGAAAATTCGTATTCTTATGTTTCTTGAGTCGCTGAACTCGAATTTGCTGTCAAAAAAATCCAAGTTCTAACAGAAATACGTGAAAATCCGAATTTTTATAATTTTACAATGAATTTTGAAAAATTGTCATTTCTTGACATGATTTTGACGATTTTGAGATTCCAAACTGTCAAAAGTTGTTGCTGTCTACTTGTTTTGACTGTATATTCGAGTTCAGCGACCCCAAAAACGTTAGTTTACGAAGTTTCACAATTTTACAAAGATGTTTGTAAGTTATATTCAAAAGTCTGATATTGGGAAAAAAAGCGTAGGTATTTCAAAATCCTAAATCGAGCTACCGGGGTAGGTTTTGTTATGCAAAAAATCTAAAAAAATTCAGGGGTAATTTTTTCGACATTTTAAACCAAATTTAGGGTGGAGGTCATCAAAATTTCACCTTTATCAAAATAGCGGGCACCCTAATGGGGATGAACCCATAAAAGAGTACGGAAATGGGAAGAAATATTTAAATAAAATTGTTAAATTCTCTAACAGAACCTTTAACACCGCAGGTATGTGCTTATTGAGTATACAAATTGGATTAAAATTTTAACGTCGATTTCTTATAATTGCTTCCCTAAATCAGCATGTCATCAAGATTATTTCTGTTCTAGAACCAAAAATTTCAACCATGTATCGTGTTTTCTCCTCGATATTGATTCGAAATTCTATGAACTTGTTTTTTTTTCCTGGGAGAAATATCTCCCCACTATATGTTTCGTGCGCGGATGAATCGACGCTCGGAATCGACGCTCGAAATTTCGTACGTTGACCAAAGAGTGACACTCTTCTTTGGTCAGAGGAGAAATATCTCCCCACTATATGTTTCGTGCGCGGATGAATCGACGCTCGGAATCGACGCTCGAAATTTCGTACGTCTCTCCACTATGTATTGCGCGGAAAAAAATTGACGCGCAAAAATTGCTAGGACCCCAGGGAGAAATATCTCCCCACTATATGTTTCGTGCGCGGATGAATCGACGCTCGGAATCGACGCTCGAAATTTCGTACGTCTCTCCACTATGTATTGCGCGGAAAAAAATTGACGCGCAAAAATTGCTAGGACCCCAGGGCTAAAACATGATACATGTTAATAAAATATTTCTTCAAATAGCTACTACTCAGGGTTCGGTCACATATTCATATAACCAAAGGGACGTTATATCGTAAATAAAAGATCTATATAGGTAAACACCTGGTTTCGAGGGCCTTGGGTTATCGACATTATACATAAATACGATAATCTAATCTAATCGTATGACACCTCCATGCAGGCCAATAACTGGTGGGCTCTACCGGCTTTATGTACAATTGTGAAAAGGTATTCACTCAGTCTCAAGGCTAATCGTTGTGGCATTCCATTTGACAGAAGGGAAGGCCGGGATTTATGGGCAGCGAAAATGGAGCAATCCCTTGAAATTATCATGGTGAGCATTGGGAGTGAGAATGAACGTAGTGCTTTGCAGTTAACTAGACCTGTCCAATATAGGGATCTACGGTCGGGAATGGTTGAAGTCAAACCAGCCTTAGAAATTAGGAATTTTATAGCAGGGAAGGTGGATCATCAAGCTGAGAGGGGGAATCTTTTGGCGCAAAAGCATAGTCATGTTGATGATCAAAATTGTCCACTATGCAGCGCCTGTGAAATCGAGGATGCATTTCATTTCGTAAGCAGGTACGCCTGTGAAATCGAGGATGCATTTCATTTCGTAGGCAGGTGCACAGCATTAACTAGCGTAAGGTTAAAATTTTTTAGTGTTAGCGAAATGTCGAGAGTTTATTTTGAAGAGTTATTGAGATAGTACCCCTCACTGGTAAGATTTTGAACCGAAGCTTGTCCCCTAAGATATAGGGCTGTCAGGGAGTACAATCTCATTCAAATTTCGGTGTCATGATAGTCAACGTGAAGGCTGGTCGGATAATATTCACTTAGGAACTTATTTTACAAGAAAAATAGTGAGCACTTCGAGGATGTTTACCCTGATTTCGGACGGATCACAAGCACCATTTACTTTGTATGTAGATATGTATATTTTCACTCATCGTTATCATTTTATATGTAAAAGTTATTAAATTGTTATAATATTTATGTAGTTCAATAGTTTGGATGTTTGTATTATCGAAGGCACGAACTCGCCTGACGTTCCTTATATAGGAACATGGCGATTGCATAGCTCCTGGTATTTCATGTAATATGATTATTATTGTTAATAAAAGCATGCTTTCTCTCTCTCTCTCTCTCTCTCTCTCTCTCTCTCTCTCTCTCTCTCTCTCTCTCTCTCTCTCTCTCTCTCTCTCTCTCTCTCTCTCTCTCTCTCTCTCTCTCTCTCTCTCTCTGTCTCAAGACCCATCTTGTGAGGCGTGAGTTCAAATCTCGGTGAGTATTGAGATATTTGAGAGCTGAGTGGCCTGTAATACGTAACAGTGAACTGTGCACCCCACAAATATTGGTGGAAGTAGGTTATACCGTACACAAGGGCTGCCAACTCGAGATCAGTGGCACAGTAGGAGGTTGCTTCCGCATGGTTTGTCCAGCGAGATGCCTAAGCTATTGGGTGTTCAACCCCAACTACTGATTAATGGTTACGGTGTGTTGCCTTGTACTTATTGTAGGTTGGGTTGGTTGAGGGTGAGGGGTTTCAGGTTTCTCTGATTATGTCATTTATTGTACATTTATTGTATCAACCCCGTATAACACTATCATCAACAACCAGCTAGTCTACACGGCTCTGAAGAGGCCGTACATGGCGAAAGCGCGTAGCTCACTACAATAAATAACGTAATCTGAGAAGCGGGAAATTTCTCACCCCCAACCAACCAATCTACTGATTGGGAAAGTACACATCCCAACAAATGCTGATCTCAAATCATTTACTGGTTACTAATCAATTACTGATTTCTAATCAATTACTAATCTTACCACTACTTTGCTACTACTTCTGCTTAATGAGGGGAAGTTTAAAATTGGAGAAAGCGTAGCAATAGCGAGAGGGGAGGGGTAAGTGACGTCACGAAGCAGAGCTGGCTCACCTAGTCTTCCAATCCGAATTGGAGGTCAGAATCTGAAACTGACCAACGGGACGAGAAATAAGGTCAGTCACATAGTTATGATAGGTTTGTCGAAATATCTACCTATTTGGTCTTTAACAGAGAAACGATCCGAAGTAGTGAAGAAGGGGAAGTTAAATCCTTCAACCGGGGCTTACCGGTATGAATGAATGAATGAAATCTTTATTTGCCGTTACAACTTTTTTCATGACAATTGTTAATAATACATTTCAATACATACCTAATCAAAATAACTAAATAATTTCAAGACATTCATGTGTCAACAAAAATATTACAGTAACAGAAAAATTGCAAGAATAAACTTTTAGGAAGGTAGTGCTACTATAAAACACTATTAAAAAAATATACTTTCAACATTATCAACATAGATGTCACAGTCAAAAGGAAGTTAAAAGGAAAGTACTAGTATAAAATCGCATACGCTTGCATAAGAGTCTGCAACACATTGGGACATTTTATGTCTTTAGTTGCAGACTCGTATGCAAGCTCTAAGAGCCACTCAGCTGATCCGGACCCTGGGCATCGTCAAGTAAATGTCCTAAAGAGGCTACATACGAAATCACAGCTTCCTAGAGTGTAAAGTATAGAAATTACCTATTAAAATTATTTAACCACCACTTCACAAATCAAACCGTTCTCGCAATATTCGGATCACCTGCTATGAATCAAATCATCGAAACACCAGCTCAATGAAATCATCAGAAATTAACAAGCGGTTGCAATCATGTTCAAGTATCAATTATTGAAAATGATCACCTGTGTGTAAACAATTATTCATATAACCATGGTCATAACTCAGCTTGCTGGCCACGCACTTCGCAGTAGTTAACATAATATGGTTGGATAAATCGAGAGCTTTCGAACGAATGGTCAACGGATTTTGTGGGTTGAAAAACGACGAAGTACCATTTCCCTAGCAACGACTCGGTTGTAAGCGGAAATCGTCAGAAATTTTTCATAACGCTTTCTTCGTCACACTTTTGAGTTATGTGCCATAGTAAAGACATAAAATGTCAACATGATAAAAAAAAATAAAACTTGCTACATTGAGGTATCATCATAGATATCACAGTCAATAGGATATCAATTCGTCTGCATGATCAAAGTACTCTTATAAAATTCCTCATTCGGCTCTGTAGAAAGTAGTATAATATAAATAAGAATAAAGAAACTAAAAATAAATAAGGAAACACGGCATTGTATTGCTTATCAAGCTATCATCACTTCAGGTTGGCATTAAAATCAATGTCAAACAACTCATCAATTTTATAAAGTGGGTTGCTAGTCAAGGCTGCCTTTATCGTCTTCTGGAAACGGTACTCAGTAGATCGGCAAATTTTGCCCGGAATCCTGTTGAGGAAGGCGGGACCCAAATGCATAAAACGAGAATGAGAGTCTGCGAGCCGACAAAACGGAACTTGTAAGTGATTTTTCGTATGGTAGGGTGATAAGTATGAAGAGCGGTAAACCTGAGCAAGGAAGTCTTCGGGTCTCGATGAGAATCTGACTACAGAGGAACGAGATTTTGAGAAATTTTTCTTCTAAATTTACATTGAAAAGGACGAAGAAATCGGTGGTAGGGAGGCTTATCCATGTACATAGAATGTTTTGGAGATGAAGGCGGAGTCCCTGATGATCGGCAGGAATCAATCGTTGATGATCCTGGTCCAGGAGAATGGAGTGAATAGTTGATGTCAGGGAAAACTTCAGAAGCGTATAAAATATCGGGAGTCTATATAATGGCGAGAGTAGAAGGTTGATGGTGCACGTGCGTAGGTTGGTTTTGGCGGACGTGACGAAAAAGTAGTGCGAATCCGAGTCTATTAGTTTTTGAATCTTCTGATGTGATATTCTTGAATTGAACATAACTTATTTTGAACATAAACAATTCCTCGTAGGGCTGATATTGTGGACCTTGGCGTGCACTTAGATTCCCAGCTTTCCTTCTCCGACCACATAGCTGAGGTGGCGTCCCGTGGAATGCGCACACTTGGTTTTCTGAAACGGAATACCAGAGAGTTCTCTGAGGCACCAGCTCTCGTGACACTCTATAAGACTCTCGTGCAGCCAACTCTGGAGTATGCATCAGTGATTTGGAGTCCATATTATGAGTCCCATATTGTGCAAATTGAACGCGTCTTCAGGGCTTTCCTCCGTTACCTGGCATATAAGCTCTCCATTCCTCGTGAGAATTTGGACTACCAACTACTCGCTCGTCGCTTCAGCTTGATGACTCCTCGTGACCGTCGCCTGTGTGCGGATGTTACATTCCTTCATGGTTTGCTGTCGGGTCGGATTGATGCCCCTGATCTCTTGGCTCGGGTTGGCTTTCTCGTACCTCGCCTCTCTTCCCGTTCTGTCACGCCTTTTGCCATCCCCTTTTCTTCCACAAATTACTTATATCACCGCCCACTGAGCCGCCTTCCTCGCCAAGCGAACCTCCTCTCATCATCACCTCCCTTCATCGACATTCTTTCTTCGCCCATCTCAACCATCAAAACTCAACTTTTCCGCCACCTCTGCTTGGATACCCCTCAATAACTTATTTTGCCAATCTGTGTCTTTGGTGAAGCAGTGTGACTCTCTAGTGTGGTTCCATTTCATATATTTATAATTAATTTAGGTACTACCTGTTCACTTTTCTTTTTTTTCTCTCTCATGTAATTGGGTTCGTCCCGTATCTTCTAAATAAATAAATAAATAAATAAATAAACATAAATTATGCTGGAATTTAAGACATTTATCAAAAATCCTCAAAAATTAGACGCCTACGGGAAAAACGGGCTTCCGATTCGGATTCAGCACCCTCGAAAACCCTTACCAGTTGTGTGAGGGCACAACTTTGATTTTTTTTTTTTTTTCAGTGTAATTATCAACTCCTTTTTCTAAAATGTTACTGTTTCTTGGAAAATAAACTACTTCAATCTCATCTTCTGGCAGTATTTCTGTATACCACCGACATTATTTTGTTCTTAAGTATGAGGTAGGATCATCATTGGGAGAAAATAAAAGTCTCATGTCCTTAGGACGAATCATTTTATTAAATGTGGAAATTCCTAAGGAATCGAGCACTGAAGGTGCATTTTGGCGCTTAGCAGCAGCAGCCTCCGCATCCGCAGCAGCCGCATCCGCCGCAACCGCAACATCCGCAACCTCCACAACCGCAACATCCGCAGCCTCCACAACCGCAGCATCCGCAGCCTCCGCAACCGCAGCATCCGCAACCGTCGCAGCAGACTCTGTGAGTGGTCTTAATGGGGACGCAGGACTTGACTGGGACGCAGCAGCATCTTTGGACGCAGCAGCAGTCACCACATCCGCATCCACAACCGCAACCACATGGTTCTGGAGCTGCGATAGGGCTAGCGGTAGCAGCCTGAAAAGTGAAATAATAACTTTAGTTGGTATTTTTGCACTATCGGTTTTAATTATTCGTTATATCATATCCACTAATAATGACTTCATGCCTAATACAACCTACCACCTTTCCTCAAGAACGGATAGTTGTTGCAATTTATGAAAGATAAATAAAGTATTAATTGCTGTTAACATGATTGATTGGGTGATGTATGTTGTCAAGTCAATTCAGCATGTTGGTAAGATGGGACAATATACTGTTAACGTACTGTTGGGTCTGGTCAGGCTATGAACCATGATCTAAAGGGGATACTGGAGTGTTGAATAGTTTGGAAAATATCAGGTGGTGTCCAGTATCAAGTTTGGGTGTATGGATTCAAATCTATAAGGTTTAGACGAAAAATCTATAAGGGTTATTCTGAGTGGAAGATGGTTAGCTTCAATGGTAGTTTGATCTCCAGTCTGGCAACAATCTCCATGGAGAGTTTCTGGTTAGTAAAGGGGAAAAACTTGAGTAGGTACTGGAAATATTCTCAGATACAAGGGATATCTTGGATGATAGAAAGATACACAGATAGAACTAAATCCCAACATGGACCAAAAGACGGAATTCTAGAAGGATTTCTAGGATTCCAATGACAGGTTCAGAGATGTAAATATAGTGAAGCAGGAAAGGTAATCTGCTGGAATTATCTGATGTTTCAATCACAAATAATTTCCTCTTTCAGAGAAAAAATTATTACTCGTATGCATTGTATCAAAATTCTTCTACTCACACAAAATGTAAGTAAATATAACTTTTCAGACAAAAATTTGTTTTCTCCATCCATATACTCACCAACAACAGCTAAGAATCTTTAATTTGAATCCGTTCTAAATTTGGTTGAGAACGAATGAAATTTAATGAGTAAAACATTCCTAATATTTGGTCGGAAAAATGAAAATGTAAATTTTTCAAGGATATTAACTTATAATTGGAATATAAACCAATCGTCAAGTTGAGTTATAAAAATCTGAGAAAGGATTCACAATTTCTGCCTCTATAATAGTGTTGGATGTTCTTGTAAATTTCATCCAAGTTGTAAAAAAAATTTTCTTTTTTTTTCTAACAACTGGGGAAATATTTATCAGATATCACTTAACTTTCTTTTGGCCCTTTGGATTGTGAGACAATTTATCATAATTTTCGGTTCTTCCATTGGTGTATTCATTATAGTTGTCCACATTGCTATAGCACATTAAATGCGGTCTTTTAATTAAATTTATGTGAATGCATGTGGTGTAGACGTATGTTTTTGACCATAAATGTACCCAGGTGCGTAATATTTGCTCAAATTTCATGGGATACTCACGTTGAACGCCCAGATGGCGACGAGGGCGAAAGTGAAAGTCTTGGCGACGGTGAAAGTCATTTTCGGATTTGAGTTGTTGCTGCTGAATCTGCACTGATTTGTGGGCGTCGGCCGCCGGTTTATATACTAAAATAATTCAGCAAATGACCTGAAAAAATTTGATCGCAATCGGCTAAGGTTTCTATGGTGATCGCAGGTAAGACCCCTCCAATTCGAATTCCATTGTTGGGAATCTCGTCCTTTATCTCACAGAGTCTCTCACGCGTTCTGCGGTTGACCTTAATGGAAAACAACAGGTGAAAAAAGTCTACGTGGTACGATGAACCTGATTATAGTAGGTAAGGATTGATCTCCTACTTTTGGCCAAATCGAATACAGCATATCATAAAAAGAACATTATCAACTATTCACTGAAAGCTGAGTCAGTCGTGTATTTTACCAACTGGTTTTTGTTATTTGTCGAAAGACATTATAACAAACGAACCTACGTTATAATTATACCTAATTATACCTTCTACCAACGTTTGATTTGTTTGGTTTCATGACATTCAAAATCCAAATATCAAGAAAAAAAAAGAAGTCTGCCAAGTTGGGTGTGGCACATACCTTCCTCGTTTACCTATCATGGATGCATAGATCATTGAAATGTTTTAATTGATCTTGTAAAATTCCATAGTGGAAAAGAGTAAATCAAGGTAGCGTGAAATATCATAATTGGTCAGTTAAGAAACGAAAAAATGATACTCAATGTAATTTACGATTGTGCAAGCGCAGATTGAACTGACGAGTTGAAAACAATGAAATAGGTACGGGACCATCTACAATTTAAACCGCGCATTTGCTGACTATTTCGTCAAAATCGGATGAAAACTGTGGAAATTAAGGTCATGGCAAGTATTTCTCATAGGCGCATGCGCAGTAACTATTTTGATACAATCATGTTGAAATTGATATGGGATGATCAAAACGTCATCCCCCAACTATCATCCAAATTTGAGTGAGATCGGACGACTTTTAAAAACTGTGGAAAATAAGGTTGTTACAAGGATTTGCGGACACACGACATAAAATTCTAGTAGAAATTTTGATTTTGGAAACCAAAAATTTTTTTTCTCCCAAAAGTGAAAATAATTCTTCTGCTACCTTTAGGTAGACTCGAAAGCAATAAAAAATCCCCTGGTCCGCTTCAGATCAATATACCGGGTGCCCCGAAAAACGCCCCCCCCCCCCCCCCCCCCCCCTCCTGCTAAAATCGTTAATGATTTGTCAAAAACATATAGGTATATATATATATATATTTTTTTTTTTATTTAAAGAATCTCAACCAAGACAAAATTGCGCATTGCGTACGCGCGCAAATGACATCAACTTCGTTACCTATTTCAAATGGAAACCCTCATTTTTTTATTGCAGATTTGAATTCTAAGGGAAATTTCATTAAGAAAAAACCCATCACTCGATTTTTTAAGTGCCCGCAAACAGGCACCATTCCGCTCCAAAAGTAAGCAATTCCGCTCTAAAAGTGCTCATTTATATTTTGCCAGTTGTAATTCCACACCTATGTTGATGTCATTTTATCTTTTTAAATCAAAGTTAGGAGAGAAAAAACGGATGATAGCACAGCGCCCTGGATATTTTTACTCGATTCTTTTGAAATTATATCTACAAATGAGATGCAAAAAAAAAAAAAAAAAAAAAAAAAAAAAAAAAAAAAAAAAAAAAAAAAAAAAAAAAAAAAAAAAAAAAAAAAAAAAAACACTACTGTTACCTTGAAAGTTTTTAATTTTAGTTATTAGATTTTTTAATATTTCAGCACATGAATTCAACCCTTTAGGGCCGACTTAAATTGATGCCGAACTTCTAGCTAACTACGCCCTAGGTACATACTTATAGGGCGTAGTTAGCTACAGTTTGCTATATAATTCATGACACAAGTTTCATAGATATTGGTATCTGATTGAGTTTCATAGATATTATAGATATCTGAGAAACCTTTTGGACGGCACATCGTAAGGTGGGCGGACGCATTTTTTTTTTTTTTTTCTTCTTTTTTTCCGATTTTTTTTATTCTACGCATCTTGAAACGTAAGCCAACCAATTTTAGGGGGAGGTAGAGGGGGGTACAATTTTTATCTTAGTCGATCATAAATGTTCATTGTTGAAAATATTAAATAAAATTAATTAATTAGTTGTGTGGTTGTAGGAATTCTGGGCTTCGTTCTGATATGGTGTGGACCAATGAAGTTTGTAGATACACTTGCATGTTATTATCAGATAAGTAACATAAACAAAATGGTTCGTGAAATATAACATCAACAATTAAATCAGTCGTACCAAAGTTTGAATGCTCCATCTTGGAGATGTTTTCCTGGACAGATAATTTCCCATTTCCAGTAATAAGTTTAAAGAACATCAGTTAGTTTGTAGAAGAATTCGTAAAAGATTCATCTTTCGACATTCATAATCAGTAAATGATTTACCACTATGTACAGGATCAATATAATATTATGAAGATTATAGAATGTATATTATGGTGTCAGTTTGATGATTATTTTTTGGCGAATACAGTAAACCTTTGTATATTTAGCAATTTTGCGCATTTTAATGAAATAATGCGAGACGGAGTTCGGCCTCCTGATAAACTCCGTTTTTTATCCACTAGCTACGTGCTTTTTGATATGCTGAGATCGTTTTCGACACAAAATCAATTGAGGCCACTGGATGGATGTCAGGCTCGGAAAAGATTTTTCATTTTGTACCAACTAGTAGGTACCTACCTATCTACCTATACAGCACACGGGATCAACTCTTACTAAAAATGGTCCTCTTCCACGTCTATTGTTCGTTGACGGGGTTCCTCGTAGTGTGCTATTCACTGTATGTAAGTAAATATTATACATGAAATTTTGTTATTAGTAATGCATGCATTACAAGGACGTCCCTATGTTTGGTTTGTACACCAATGGTTTTGGTGAGAATAGTCATGATTCCACTGAATAAGCTACGGGGCTGTCCTCCCACCACCATCCCTGCAATCACAGAAAGAAGAAAGAGTTTTTACTATAGTAATAGAATGCATTACAATCGTCAATAAAATTACATCCAAGAAATACAAATACAAATATATATAAACTAAAAAAATAATAATAATGACATTTATACGGGGTTTAGAGCTTAAATCGAAAAATTTTACTTCAAAAAAACTCTTCAATAGAAAATCATACCTTTCTTTTAGCGAATTTTTGAAGAAAATTAAGCTATTGCTCTCGCCTCAAAATTTGTAGAATGTGAATTTTTGAAAAAATTGTATGCAGAAATCCGTTTCAGGCTATTCTGAATCATATTCTGAAGTTTAACGCATTTTTTTATGTATGTATGTATATATGTATGTATGTATGTATGTATGTGTCATTCCAGACGATAACTGTCCGTAGAATTGTGTTAGAAACTTCAAACAAATTTGAAAATGTTAAGGACACAAAACGAAAGTTCAAGTTCGTTGGCTAGCATGATCGGATTACATCTTCGGGTTGAAATTTTCAAAAATGTAGTCAAAAATTTCAAAATAGCCTGTTTTTTGCGATTTGTTGTGCGAAATAATTTTTTCAGCATACTAACATGTGGTATATTCGGAATCAGCGTAAAATTTCCTATAAGAATATGTATCAAGTTTTCAAAAATTTCAAAGTTGAAAAATCAGTCAAAAATCGAAATAATGCCGTTCGCTAGTTGTAAAAATCGGTAATATTTGCATGAAACATTGTCCAAATTCAGATTGAACTACTCTTATGGAAGTATCCCTGTATAACCAATTTTAGAACCATGCTGTTTAAAACGTAGGTAGTAGGCGCTTAAAAAAAAAAAAAAAAAAAAAAATGTAATCACAACTGATGAGTTTACTCTGTCCATGTGTTAATAATTTGATTCCATGTTTGTCTATCAAAATCATAAACTAAAATTTCTCAACACGATCAATGGCGACTGAAATGTCGAAGATTTCTTCAAAAATTCGCTCATGGGGTCATGCTGCTTGACTGGACTTTTTTAAAGTAACAGAGATAGTTTTTTGTACGCTTTCAATGGCAGTTCCATAATAACAGATGGTAACAAAATTGTAAAGCTTTGCGCACCAGTAGTTGACACTGTTCTGACTAGTTTTCAGCCGATTGAAGCTAGTCGCGAAATTGGCATTTCCGCGAGTAAAATGCCAATGGACAGAAAAATCCAATAACTCCTTCCAAAACAATGAAGTCTTGTCAAGAGGCAATCATGCCTTATGGTCTCCCCCCAGTCAAGCTGGGGAAATCCTCCTGAGAGGAGACTGTACACACAGTCAATGTCCTTGACAACTACCAAGTACCCGTTTTGACCTACTGTTCGAGTCATGCGTTCTACCTCACATTACCTACTAAGCAGGTTGGTACCCGAGTTTATGGAAATCCACTTAACTCCAAATGCCGAAGTCCGTGGAAGGAGACTCACAATGTGAGACATAAAAATTCTTGCTAAACTTTGGTTCTTTTTTTTCCTTCTTCTTAACATGTAGTAGGCACTGCAGGATAAAAATAGAAGGCAAGGTCAATATTCCAAGCGATACATAGTGTTCCCGACATGCGTTCCTATATCCTACTCCCGTAAGAATCCTAATTACTCTCCTCTGCAGTGAGAAGATTATGTTCATAGATGGAGAATGGCCCCATACCAGTAAAGTGTAAGCATCTATAATGGCAAGCCTTCAGAACCCGACTTGAAACGCTCAATTTGAAGGATTGGAGTAAAAAGTCCAGTCATGCAGCATGACCCCATGAGCGAATTTTTGAAGAAATCTTCGACATTTCAGTCGTCATTGACTGTGTTGAGAAATTTTAGTTTATGATTTTGATAGACAAACATGGAATCAAATTATTAACACATGCACAGAGTAAACTCATCAGTTGTGATTACTTTTTTTTTTAAGCACCTACTACCTACGTTTTAAACAGCATGGTTCTAAAATTGGTTATACAGGGATACTTCCATGAGAGTAGTTCAGTCTGAATTTGGACAATGTTTCATACAAATATTACCGATTTTTACAACTAGCGAACGGCATTATTTCGATTTTTGACTGATTTTTCAACTTTGAAATTTTTGAAAACTTGATACATATTCTTATAGGAAATTTTACGCTGATTCCGAATATACCACATGTTAGTATGCTGAAAAAATTATTTCGCACAACAAATTGCAAAAAACAGGCTATTTTGAAATTTTTGTCTACATTTTTGAAAATTTCAACCCGAAGATGTAATCCGATCATGCTGGCCAACGAACTTGAACTTTCGTTTTGTGTCCTTAACATTTTAAAATTTGTTTGAAGTTTCTAGCACAATTCTACGGACAGTTATCGTCTGGAATGACACATACATACATACATACATACATATATACATATATAGGTACATACATATATACATACATACATAAAAAAATGCGTTAAACTTCAGAATATGATTCAGAATAGCCTGAAACGGATTTCTGCATAAAAATTTTTCAAAAATTCACATTCTACAAATTTTGAGGCGAGAGCAATAGCTTAATTTTCTTCAAAAATTCGCTAAAACACGTTTGAACCTAGTTTAATGGCTAGTGTCTCGCAGTGGTCTCCCCAGTTGAGTTTTGGAGCTATCTGAACGCCCAAAAACCTAACAGAGCCATGAAATCTTGGTGTCTCATGTCTCTTTTGGGGACATGTGTGAAAGTGATTGCTAGGAGGTCAAATCAGCTGTGTGAGCGAAAAGATAACTTCTCTCCTATACAGCCTATAGTGCTAAAGTTTACGAACTAAATCACTCGCGACGAAGTTGTAGAAACCCATTTTAAAACTGAAATTAGAGAAAAACGTATAATTCCTCGAAAAATAAACAGTTACAATTTAATGTTGATTGTTATTGTTATTTCAATGTTAAAGTTATTGTTAGTTACTGATGATGGCCTAACCGTCGAAGTCGATTTAACATAGTAACTCTTTATTTTTCGTGGGGATAGACAAAGTTTTTCTCTAACTTCCGTTTCGTGCTGAAGTTTGGTATATACTGCCTCTTGGGGAAATGTGGAAGCGATTGGGAAGAAGTCAGATCACCTCTGCAAGCGATAAAAATACCTTCTCTCCTGTACATGACTCTCAAATTTCCCGGCTAATTCTGTTCTTTTTTTGAAAATAATCCATAATATAAGCATCATTCTAAAAATTTAAAAAAAATATAGGAAAATAGAGGAAGCTGATTTACCACACCAGCTTGTGAGATTGTTTTGTTAAATTTTTACGTCATTTTCGGTAGCTTGTTTCACTTTCATGAGTTTCTACTGAACACAATTATTTTCTTTCGTAGATCTCTTAGCCGATATCCAATTTCTGAATTGAATGGGTCAAGATATTCACCTTTCAGATTCTTATAAACCAGATCTGAATTCAGAATGATGAGAACCTGATACCGTTTCAAACGTCAAAATATTGACTGTTAGAGCGGCATTCGCCCATACAATCCTCCGCGCCTGACTCAGCTGACCTCATTAAACGGTTCATCACGAGAGAAACGACCAGTTCTTAAGCAATTATTTTCCTTGAGGACGGGAGTTTTGCCGTCGTATTGTTATACTGTCGTTTTTAACAATATCGCCAAATGTTCTTGACCTCCAGGTTGACTTTGAAAATTTTCCATGGCGTCACCCGTTTTCATCGCATCGGATAAACGCAGCAAATTATTACACCAAGGTTTATTATTTCTGTATAGAAGAAAATCTCGCATTACCCGACAAAATAATATGAAACAGAACCGGTTCACGGACAACAGAAACGATCTTATTCTTCTCAACGTTCTATAAGGGAAAGAAAACATGAATATTCTCAAGAGGAAGGTGATGGAAATTTTTATAACGGAATTAAAGTGCGTTCTGGAGGATTGTGAAGTTATTGGTGTAAGACGTTTAGGCACCATCAAACTTTATAGAAGTAGACCAGTTCACATTCATTTTGCTAATAATTTCTCTAAATCTTAACCCTTCGAGGTCACTCTGGGGTCAAAATTGACCCCACCGAATATATTTCGTATGATTTTTGGGCTTTAAAATTTTTTTTAGCCAAAAGTGATATTTTGTAAATTTGCTTGGTAGCATTGGCTAGGCGAGGAAGTGATAACATCTGGCAGTATACGTTGTGACCTCGAGCCAGAGGGTTGTGAATCTCTTGTGGGACACTTTTGACCCCAGTGTGTCTTCTGCGTTCCTATTTTTGTTCTGTTGGGGTAGCCATTGACCCCAGTGTGTATTTTGGATTTCCTTACAAGGGAAGTCAGATAATATCATAATTCACTCAATTTTCTCATAGAAAATAAGTATTTTTATATTCTGGTAGTCAGTAGGTATTTCTTTTTCTCGTCCACTCCTACTAGGTGACTCAGGTGAAGATTCTCAACTGGGTAAATGTGTCTAGTTGATGGGCTATCATAGGTCAGGGTATATTTTGGTTCAAAAAATCTGTTGGGTTTTGCATTTTATGTACCCTGAAGAGCCAGGGTACATCCCCATTCAGGGGATCAGGGGTCCTCGAGACCTGCTGAACAAGTTGTACGTGGGCGATGCTACATTTGCCCAAGATCTAACGATAAAAAGACGAGTCGGTCGTTCACAGAGTGCAACTTTCTTGTGTGTGAAGTGCATAGTCATACCGAAACGACCTGTGAAAAATGCAATTACTTATAACAAATAATGATACTATCTACCTAATAATTCCGTCGTGTTTTTGAAAACAACTTTTAAAAATACACTCATATTTCGTTTTTATGTGTGCCTATTGCTTAAATATAATCCTCCAATTACCTTTAATTATTTTGTCATAAAAATTAATAAAATGAGATGATAAAAAATTGGTTGCGGAATAAAAACAGTGTATCAGTTTAGGTTAGAAAAAAGGAAGAGATGTGAAAAATGGGGTAAGTTTAAGGTATCGTGAAAACTTTACTATTTAACTTAGAAAGTTTCAGTTTTTTCTGACTATTCGACAGATAGTCAGCTCTAATAATTTGCTTTTAATTATTGTGTATCTTCAGAACTGAATTTTTAATATTCATATGCCCAAAATTTTGATTTTTGAACATTTTACTAAGAATGGTTTCAAGAAACCACGAATAAAATATTCAATTCTAATATATTCAATTCTATTTCTTGTTTCTTTGCGTAGGTAGGTTAATTTTTGATTTTTTTAAATAGTTAGTTATTGTGAAACTATTTATTGACTGTAATATATAAATTAAAATACATTTGGGGTCAATTTTGACCCCAGAGTGTCTACCGTGTCACAAAAAATAAGGTGTGACCTAGGAGGGTTAAGTACTCCAGAACATTTACAAGTTCAAGGGATCCCAATTTAATACATCCGAGTTCTACGACAGACGAACACGAGAATTTAGGAATTTGTTTCAAGCAAGGAAAGACGGGAAGCATGCCGTCTTGATTGGAGATGGAAAAAAACTTATCATTCACTGTAGGATTTTACATCTGCTGGGTCAGAAGTGGAGATTAATCTGAATACTCCTCCGTCCCCTCCCAAAATTTCCAGAAAACAGATCAAGAAGAAGATAAAAATCCACAATAGATCGAACGAACATCAACACCGCTTTGGAAATGTTGGCAATGACTAGGGATTATTATTGAAATTCGGCAGGGGAGTGTAGGCATTATTGATTGTGATTTATGATAACTATGCAGTGCTCATCTATTATACGTAAATTATGTAGATCTTTATAAGTAATTATTTTAATACATCATACGTAAAAGTCTAACTTTTTTGTCAAGGCAGAAATGAAAGTAAGATATCATGTGCTATTTCAGCGAATTTTTGAAGAAAATTAAGCTATTGCTCTCGCCTCGAAATTTGTAGAATGTGAATTTTTGAAAACATTTTATGCAGAAATCCGTTTCAGGCTATTCTGAATCATATTCTGAAGTTTAACGCATTTTTTTATGTATGTATGTATGTATATATGTATGTATGTATGTATGTATGTATGTATATATGTGTCATTCCAGACGATAACTGTCCGTAGAATTGTGCTAGAAACTTCAAACAAATTTTAAAATGTTAAGGACACAAAACGAAAGTTCAAGTTCGTTGGCATGATCGGATTACATCTTCGGGTTGAAATTTTCAAAAATGTAGTCAAAAATTTCAGCCTATAAGAATATGTATCAAGTTTTCAAAAATTTCAAAGTTGAAAAATCAGTCAAAAATCGAAATAATGCCGTTCGCTAGTTGTAAAAATCGGTAATATTTGCATGAAACATTGTCCAAATTCAGATTGAACTACTCTTATAGAAGTATCCCTGTATAACCAATCCTAGAACCATGCTGTTTAAAACGTAGGTAGTAGGTGCTTGTTTAAAATTTCATTCCATGTTTGTCTATCAAAATCATAAACTAAAATTTCTCTACACGATCAATAGCGACTGAAATGTCGAAGATTTCTTCAAAAATTCGCTCATGGGGTCATGCTGCATGACTGGAATTTTTTTAAAATATGTATTTAAGGAACTCCTTGTATTACCCACGGGTTATACAATAAAATTGAATTGAATTAAACTGAATTGAGTATTTTATAGACCTGGCACCTCGAAAATTAATAAAACTACATAAAACACCTCGACCTGACAAGTTTCTTATGACCTTAAGAGTACTAAACAAGCTGATATCTTGGTACGATATTGTACATCGGAATTTATGTGTATCTACTCAGACGTAGGCGCCTACCAACAGAAAAAAAAATCAAATAAAATAGCTATCTACGCTTTATTAATTTATATAGGTACAGGTTCTACGCATAAGGTAGTCAGTACTTCAGAGGCCAACTCTGGAGCTCATTTTTGATCGAAAGTTCTTCTGAGGGATTTTTTAACGCTGTTTTTGAGTAATTTAAGATGTTTTTGTGTTTTCGACCTTTTGTCACGGAAAATCGTAACTTCCTTAACTTGTGGGTTGAATTCGAATATGAGGATACCGTTGGAAAGAGCATTCAATTTCCTATCGTATAGATGCCTGAGCGTTGTCATAAATTAAGGTTTGAGACATGAAAAAGCCCTCTGAAAAGCAAATTTTACCTAATTTGGGAACCTTGAGTATTTCAATCGGAAATTGATCTATGAAAAAAAAGCCACAGTTCCTTTGAGCCTGACGGCTAAAATTAAAAAACATGAATATGCTTTAGCCGTACACGACTCACTCCTCGTCGATTCTCTGAACCCGACCCCCCATTGGCCTCTGAACTCTGTTTATCATTCAAAACAAAAAAATGTTTTAGCTCCTCGCTCTCACTTTATTATAGAAATGATCACGACCATTGAGCTCTTGTGAGATGATGATCTCCTAATAGAAACTCGCGAGTAAACATTCACTTTATTATAGAAATGATCACGACGATTGAGCTCTTGTGAGATGATGATCTCCTAATAGAAACTCGCGAGTAAACATTCACTTTATTATAGAAAGAGGCTAAAGAGGCTACATACGAAATTACAGCTTCCTATAGTGTAAAGTATAGAAATTACCTATTAAAATAATTTAACCACCGCTTCACAAATCTAACCGTTCTCGCAATATTCGGATCACCTGCTATGAATCACATAATCGAAACACCAGCTCAATGAAATCATCAGAAATTAACAAGCGGTTGCAATCATGTTCACAATATCAATAATTGAGAATGATCACCTGTGTGTAAACAATTATTCATATAACCATGCTCATAACTCAGCTTGTTGGCCACGCACTTCGCAGTAGTTAATATAGTATGGTTGGATAAATCGAGAGCTTTCGAACGAATGGTCAACGAATTTTGTGGGATGAAAAACGACGAAGTATCATATCCCTAGCAACGACTCGGTTGTAAGCGGAAATCATCACAATTATTGGCGCTACTTTCGTTGCACTCTCGTGGGACATTTTTCGGTAGTTAGGTCACGGCTAAAGCATATTCATGCTAAAAGTCATGCAGCATGATACTAAGAGTGAATTTTCTTAAATAATCACCTTTCTTATTAGGTGAATAATATCAATTTGAATATTGTATTTAAATTTGAGTAATTTGTACAAAGAATTTGTTAAAAAATTAATTTTATGGCAAAAAAACTCGTAATAAATAAAATCTAAATAAAATTCGGCGATTCAAAATAGATTTTGGATTTTTAGGTTATTTTTTCTTTTTTTTTAGTTTTTATAGAGTATGCCCTTGATTGCTTCCTTTTAAAATATATGGATGGAATCAGTTACAGTTATGAAACGCATTTATATTATGAGTTTGTTCTTTATTAAAGTACCGATTTCGGTTTTGCAGTTGACTTCAGCCTCATTTTCTTCAAGAGCAGCTGGGAAGAATTCCATGAACTTCACAGTCGAAACCGTTCATAGAGTATGCGGTGACAAGGAGTGGAACCAGCGAGCCTACCACTATGAAACCCGCTTCGTACCCTTCACAGTATACGAGTACATTACACCAAACGACATTCCTAAGAAGAATCCGAAGAAAACTCGCCCCAAGAAATTTGAATCGAAGTTCAAATATTATAAAAACGAATTTTGATTACACTGAACGAACTTTACAGTGATAATTAGACTCTCTGGGCGGATTTATGGGCGATTTACCGAGTTGATTTCCCAGGATTACGCATGTGGAAATTCCGAAAGATAGGTATCGTCACCTAATGATTGAGACAGAACTCAGCTGAAGTTTCAATCATTAATTGAACCATCCACTATCAGTATGGTAAATCCTAGCGTCTTTTACGAACTTATTTACGAACAAAGGTTCGTTATTGAAAATAATAAACCAAAATCCTATTCGTATCTTAAGAGAAGCGTAGATTCTCAAAATTTTCATCATCGCCCTGTCCTGAATTTCCTTCAATTTGTCTGGTTGGTCAATACGAGAATATTGGATTATTGAATGCGAGAATACGGGAATAGTTGAAATAAAAATAAAATCCAAAAATCATAATAGATTTGCCTTCTTCCTCATCGTCCTGTTATCGTCTTATCCTCGAGTTTTCAGAAAAGGACCGGTTCATCATGGACAGGTCGATGATGATTCGTCAATTTTTCTCAAAGTGTTTCACCTAGTGGCAAGCTCTTTCTCAAAGTCGGCATACACAATAAAACTAGACTGTTGGGTGCACAACAAAACTCGCACAAGAAAAAATTGAGTTCAAGTAGGTACTCACTTAGAAAAAGGGGACATGTTCCAGACGATTTTGTTTGACCATCCCACAATCCAGCAGACGTCTGGTGTCCTTTTCGTTACGCGACAGCATACGGTCTTTTCTGTTATACAACCGTAAAACAATTTTCTATAGAAACAGAAACGCTTGATATATGTTCTATTGTTCTAAAAACCGTTCCCCAACAATTTTTACGTCCACTGAAGTAAAATAGATCAGAATGCTGTAAATAGTTTGGTGGTCTGGATGCTTGCAAGCTCGCATCTCAAAAATACATAACATCAAGAAAGTAGTCAATCCCTTAGTAAAAATACAGATTAGTTGGACATACTGGTCAGAATGAATGAATGGTAGAGAATCAACGGAAATATGCGGGGATATAACAGCAAAGGCCCGTAGTCTGGATGATCGCAAGCTCGCATCTCAAAAATACATGACATCAAATAGATAGTCAATCGCTCAGTAAAAATACAGATTAGTTGGACATCAAGGTCAGAATGAATGAATGGTTGTGAATTAACGAAAAAAGGTCCTTTTTTCTTAACAAGTGCAAGTTTTAATTTTATTGATAATTTAATCAATTTCAGAAAAAACAACTTTCTTTCTGGTTATATAGAAAATTGCTTCGTGGTAACAGAAAAGACCGTATGCGGTCGTTTAAAGAAAAAGACCCTAACATGTTCCTTGCCACCGATGGCCAAATCGTCCCTAGGAAATTGAAGGTGATTTATTATTAGGCAATTTCGGCACTCATGAGCCGTTTTTGCGAACAATAATCTATTGAAAACAGCTTCTGAATTACATTATCTGAGGTTGGCTCCTCGGGGCGTCGTACATTTCGGCACCGTGTAAGGGGAAACAGGTTGTGTATAGCCTCCTCATATATTGTAAAAATTTGTAGTTTAGTTTAGTTTTAGTACAGTTACAGTACAGTACTTACACTCTAGTGGATGTTTGGAGAAGGTATATCAGCTGTTCTGTGTGTATTAGTTTAATTTTAGTTTAAAAAAAAAAAAAAAAAAAAAAAAAAAAAAAAAAAAAAAAAAAAAAAAAAAAAAAGTTAAAGGGCAAAGTACCAGTCGAAGTGATAATAAGTCTACATCATAAGAAATTAATCTTTGCGCATGCGCAAAGACTACTATTAATCCAACGGCAATGAAATTTATAGGGGAACGTCTAGGAGCTAAACTGTACAATCACTGATAATTTCATCAAAATCGGTCCATTAGTCTCGGAGTATTGTGAGTGTCGATCAATTTTAGTTTAATGCATGCGCTATAATTATTAATTTACCAATCGCAATATAATTCATAGGAAATTTTTCTGGAACATATACTTACCCATCTACTCCCGAGTTTGAACGAAATCGGACCAATTAGATGATAAGAAATTAATGTTATAATAAATTAACGTCTGCGCATGCGCACAGACTACTATTTATGTGACGGCAATGAAAGTTATAGGAAACCGTCTAGAACCTGTCCCGCACAATCCCTGAAAAGTTCATTCAATCCCGGGATTGGGGAATTAGTTTAAAGAATGGAACAAATTATTTAAAATAGCGAAAAACCCATTTATTTACAGTACACATGAAACAAAAGTGTTACTTGTTTAACGAAAACGCCTTGAGGAAGCACAAGTATTCAGAGTTCCTTCGGCCAACCGGCTCTTCAATTTCGTGGAAAAGAGTCCCACAGCTGATAAACCACGTTAAGCTTCCACGCTGGTCGGTGGGATGGTCTTCAAGTGGTTGCACACTAATTTCAAATGGTAGCCTCTGGTGCCGCCATTTTCGAATAGGCTCATCTCTTGTTTAATGAAAGTCGTCCAAAGCGGGTTGCTGTTGGCGCATCGATTTTTTGATTCGTGCCTCCAGCTGATCTTGATTGTGCGGCCAAATATGGAAGTACATGTGTTAATCACAATCGACGGTGGCACTTTGATTCCTCCACCAGATGCCCTCCGCTTGACAAAGCATGCAATGATGGAGGAATGGCTAGAGGAGTTAATTGTCCAATTGATAAGGATGACACGGAATGGTAAACCGTTTTCTACATATGGTAGCTGTCAAGGACACGCCATACTGCGACCATTGTCCTGAAGTAGAGGAAGAAGTGGAACATAAATTGATGATCTACCCATTCTACGCAGAAGAACAGAAGGAATGGATGGAAACATTACAAAAAAACCAATTCTGTGTTATGTTTAAAATGCAACAAATAGACAACTAAAAGCAATATTTCAAATGACCAGGGACGCTGGAATGAAATTTTAAATTAGTCTGAATGGTTTTCGAATACGTTAACATTAAAATATGATGACTACAATTTGAAATTGCAAAATACTGAAGTAAATAATGATATCATGTACTAAGTATTTCATGTATGTAAGACATAATGTACTATAATTTGATAATATGATGTTGCTACTTGGGTTAATAAATAAAACCCACTGTAAATAATAATGCTTGAGTTTTTGTTTCTTTTGTGAAAGATCGGAGTAGAATTTTTAAAGAAAACACACATTAATAGTGAAATGCTTGTTCGGTCATTTATTTAACCCTAAGCTTACCTATTTATGGTCCAGCTGATTTTATTATTTAATTTAATAATAAATTTAATTTAAGTATCATTTAAAACCAGGGCAGATTTTCAAGGAACATGTTGGTAAGTAATGCATGCACTGCAGGGACGTTCCTATTCCTGGTTTGTTTTCCGATGATTTTGGTAAGAATAGCAATTAGATGAATAGATAGTAATTTCACTCCCTCCATTATAACCTAACATGAATGTACTAGAAGCAACCCCCCTTAAGAGGGACCGAAAAGTGGCCAACTGGGTCTTCCCCGAAGACACCTGCTTAGCGCAGGAGCTCGGTGTGTGGAGGAGTGGGGGTGATCTGTCCATGGTGCCACAATAATCCATAGTACCGTACCGTAGTACTATAGTACCATAGTAAGTACCGTTATCTATCCATAGACCAGATACCATAGTAATCGTTCGTGTTTCTAGCGTCTGTGGCTGGGAATGAATGAAACTAGTTCTACATACTGAACTTAGTAGTAGATTTTCAAGGAGCATATTGGTAAGTAATGCATGCCTGGTTTGTATTCCCATGATTTTGGTGAGAGTAGCAATTAGATGAATAGATAGTAATTTCACTCCCTCCATTATAACCTAACATGAATGTACTAGAAGCAAATCCTCTTAAGAGGGACCAAATAGTAGCCAACCGGGTCTTCCCCAAAAACACCTGTTTAGCGCAGGAGCTCGGTGTGTGGAGGAGTGGGGGTGATATGTCCATGATGCCACAATAATCCATTGGACCGTACCGTAGTACTATAGTACCATAGTAAGTACCGTTATCTATCCATAGACCAGATACCATAGTAATCGTTCGTGTTTCTAGCGTCTGTGGCTGGGAATGAATGAAACTAGTTCTACATACTGAACTTAGTAGCAGATTTTCAAGGAGCATAATGTGAGTAAGTAATGCATGCCTGGTTTTTATTCCCATGATTTTGGTGAGAGTAGCAATTAGATGAATAGATAGTAATTTTACTCCCTCGATTATAACCTAACATGAATTTACTAGACGCAACCTCCCTTACAAGGGACCAAATAGTGGCCAACCGGGTCTTACTCAAAGACACTTGCTTAGCGCAGGAGCACGAGATGTGTGTAGAGGTGTGGGGGTGATCTGTCCATGGTACCACAATAATCCATAGTACCGTGCCATTGTACTACAGTACCATAGTAAGCACAATTATCTATCCATAGACCAGATACCACAGTATTCGTTTGTGTTTCTAACGTCTGTGGCTTGGAATGAATGAAACTAGTTGTATATATTGAACTTACTAGCAGACTTTCAAGGAACGTATTGGTAAGTAATGCATGCACTACAGGGACGTTCCTATGCCTAGTTTGTATTCCGATGATTTTGGTGAGAATAGCAATTAGATGAATAGATAGTAATTTTACTGCCTCCATTATAACCTAACATGAATGTACTAGAACTCCCCTTAAGAGGGACCAAATAGTGGCCAACCGGGTCTTACCCAAAGACACTTGCTTAGCGCAGGAGCTCGAGATGTGTGTGGGGGTGTTCGGTCCATGGTACCACAATAATTCATAGTACCGTGCCGTTGTACAACAGTACCATAGTAAGTACCGTTATCTATCCATAGAACAGATACCACTGTAATCGTTCGTGTTTCTAATGTATGTGGCTTAGAATGAATGAAACTAGTTCTATATATTTAACTTACTAGCAGATTTTCAAGGAACATATTGGTAAGTAATGCATGCACTACAGGGACGTTCCTATGCCTGGCTTGTATTCGATGATTTAGGCGAAACTTCGGATAGTTTTAATTCAAAATTAAGTATTTTTGAACAATAAATTACTCTTGGATTGTTATTCTCCGATTAGGAGTATAATAAACGCCACTCTATTGAAATGCACTTACAACAGAACTGATAGCATGCGCAGATAAGCGAAATTAAGTTCTTTGCGTCACTGAGAAGGTAACTCCCGGGACAAGCTTTAAGGAAGAAATTAGGAAACTGAAGCCGAACTCTGTTTTATTAGGTAATCTACCTGAATCATAAATCAAACCTATTTGAACAATGGAGGAAGTAAGATAGGTTTAGTAGGTACCTTCCAATTTAATCACTGAGGTTGTTAACCTCCCTTTGTGACGTGCCTTACCTCCATCGGCTATATCGTCCTGCCTGTCACATCGGAGGAGGAAATGGGGTTTAAAAAATAATTCAAAATCTACAAAGGTGCAGAATAGCGTAGAAAATGAAGCTATTGCTCCATGAATTTTAAATTAAACTTTTCACTTTTTGCTTCCGAGACTGCAAGGCAGCGTAAGCTTTGTTTTCACTTTCAAAATGAAAAAAATTTTTTGCTCCAAAATCAAAATTTCCACTCGCATTTTGCGTTTCAGAGCCTCCTGAACAAATTTGGTTCCGTGTCCGTCTGTCTGTCTGTCTGTCCGTCCACATTTCCTTGTAACAGCCATAACTTCCACAATTTTGATCCGATTTTAACCAAATTTTCAGGGATCGTGTGGGTTAAGCTCTAGATGGTCCCCTATCAACTTCATCATGATCGAATCAACGGTAGCTTCTGCGCAGTCGCTAACGTGAATTCCTTGTGACGGTCATAACTCGGTCAATGTTGAACTGATTTCGGTCAGATTTTCAGGGATGATGTGGGTAAGGTCCCTTGAGGTCCCATAAGACAAACATTATAATTGCATTAGCGGTACGCTCCGCGCATGCGTGAACGAAATATTCTTGTTACGGTCCTTGCAACAGCCGTAATTTCCACAATTTTGGTGCGATTTTCTTCAAATTTTTAGGGATCGTGCGGGTATAGCTCTCCATGGTTCCCTATCAGTTCCGTCATGATCGAATCAACGGTAGCCTCTGCGCAGGCGCAAACAAAATTTTCTTGTTTCGGTCATAACTCAGGCAATTGTGAACGGGTTTCGGTCAGATTTTCAGGGATGATGCGGGCAAGGTTTCTTGAGGTCCCATATCACATTCTTCGCGATCATCAGCAGCGGTACGCTAGGCGCATGCGCGAAAGTGATGTTTTTGTTACGGTCCCAGCTTAGTTAATTTTATCGGATTTTGTTGAAATTTTCAGAGATGATCCCGGTAGAGTCCCTTGAGGTGCCATTCGAATCGTACGGTACTACCAGTGATTGTGCCCATCATCCTGTAAATCAATTAAAAACTCCTTCAGTTTTGATCCGATTTAGACGAAATTTTCAGGGAACATGCGGACTACATCCTGGATGATCCCATATTAAAATCAAAGTTTTCCTTATTAATTTCATTCATTATACGTACAATTCAACTTCCAATTTCCCACCTTATTAATTCCCTGATGCCAGAACCGGTCGTTTCTAGTTTTCTGGAATTTAATGGTGACGTACTGTGAAGGTCACGAGGAAGCTCATGTGCCACTTCCTTGGCTGTGTATTTTTTTTTTTTTTTTTTTTTTTTCATGGAAATCCCTTTTGTGGAATTGTGATACGATTTCCAGAATTTCACGCTTTTCTATATGAAATTTGGTGTAGGATTCTTGAGAGTCGGTGTTAGGAAAAAAACGGACGGTAGACCTACGGATCTACAGTCAGATTATTTAATAATGATTAATTTTACACATTATTAGTTCATTATGGTTACTTAGCAATATTAGTTTATAACTGAGCGTAATAAATCAGCTTTCCTTGACACTACAGAGGCTTAGAGATTTTGAGATACTGTGATAAAATGAGAGCATTCCAAAAAGTGGCCAACGATTTTCCTGCTATGAAAACTAAGGGAGTTACACTTCCCTAGTAACGCATTGGTTGTACGTGAAAATCAATAGAAAACCCCACCGTGACGTGACGCTCGTGACGTGGCGAAAACAAATGGAAACGTCCTTTTAATCATTATTAAATTATAAAATACTCAAAATTTCTCGAGATGATAACAAAACTATTGACTATCTTCTTAGATCCTTGTTCTCACACATCATTAGATACCTACCTACCTGTCAAAAAGTTCCAAAACTGTCAATATTTTTATGTAGATATAGCTAAGATTTTATATTACCTATGTTTTCAGTTAGTTCAATCGATTTTATCATTCTTTTAGCTCAGAAGAAGTTCTATAAATAGAACGAAACGTAGGCAAGAAAAATTTGAGTATTTTTCCCAAGACCGACTTTCAAAAGCCCTACACCAAATTTCATCTCTACTTAGCAGCCAATAACTAAATGACATTATTTATATAACTGAATGTCAATAAACAACAATGCACGGTTATTCGACAATACCCCCTCCATTCTTCGCCTTCCAATATGAAATTCAAAATTTCTGGGGTTTGCTGCACAATGAGACTACAATTAGGAACTAAGAAAGAATCTTGAAAGTCGGTTGAGAATTTATGGCCTGCGCAGCATCGAGAAAATTTGTACAGATACACACTCACACACACAGATTTAGCATTTTCCAGTCAAATGAGTACTTTTCTACTTTTTTACTTTACTTTTCTATTAGAGATTTATACTGCCCACCTCCATGGCGATATTTATTCTGTCAGAGCGCCCATTGCGGCCTGACGGGCCGGAGGTGGCTGTGACGGCGGGAACGCAGGCGGGACCCTTTGTTTTTTGATCTTACCACTTTTTTTGACACACTTTCGCAATTTAAACGAATATGGTTCGAAATTTTGGAAAATTAAGGTTTTTACACAGCAGTCAGGCGATCCAGAGCTTGAATTTGAGT
The DNA here is from genome assembly GCA_030762985.1 of Adelphocoris suturalis. Lineage (NCBI taxonomy): Eukaryota > Metazoa > Arthropoda > Insecta > Hemiptera > Miridae > Adelphocoris > Adelphocoris suturalis. The sequence continues at coordinate 145,718,497 of CM061041.1, read as the reverse complement.
ACCAATATGTCAGGGTTCTGTTGAGCGGAAATGGGCGATCTTTTTGATCCTCACTGTACAGTTTCATTATACAGAATTGGTTGGATATCGGTAGTGCTTCCTCATTATAGTTTTCATTACTAATCTCTGAATGATATTTATTTGTTTCCAGGGCAGTATGGGATGCGCCTCCTCACACTAAGATACCATATTGAATAACCGACTGCGCCAGATAATATTAAAGAATTCTTAGCTTACCAATTTTCAATACATTTCTCAAATTGGAAAAAAAACAAATGAAAATCGTCTCATTTTCTTTTGCAAGAACTCAGTGTGCTGCTTCTATGAAAATTTATGGTCGATATGAACACCTAAATAGCGAAAGCAGCTAACTTTATTAGGTAGCATTTATGTGGATGTCTTGGCGGCTTTGACCGCGTTGTTGTGTCATTGAAAAAGTTACGAAAAGAAAAACGTCTTTGCAGAAGCGGACTCAGCTTGTTTTGTTTCTTCAATGGAAACTGCGGAGCGGCCTCCCGACCAGTCAGCAGGATTTTGACCGATACGGGCGGTACATCGACCCGCCTCAGCCTCTTTTGTTACCGTAGTATTATAAATATTGTCAGCGTCGGGCGGTACCTACAATGACAAAATATATCGTAATAATTTGTGGCAATAAGATTGGCCTTACGATTTGATCATTTGGAATATCTAAAAAACCAGATAGAGTTTGGGGGGGGATAGGACAAGTTGAGGGATTGGCAACGATTCTGCTTAAACAATTTCAACTTAAACGTTTCGCAAATAGTTTAGCAAACTTTCCTATACTTTATTTTTATTTTTTATTATTACACCTAGTCTACAATTTACCTGTTAGAAATTTGATTTTGATCTTTATAAACTACTAGGTATATCATAATGAGATCCAGTTAGGTAGTCGAGCCGAGCACGTGTGTTTTTTTGCGAGCTCCGTATTAAGCATTGATTTAGCAGGGTTGTATTGGGAATTTCGTTTCAGTTTTAGTTTTTTGTGGTTGCTCTTTGATCAACTCTCAGCAATAACAATTTTCATAAATTTTTAACGGGTATATTTCTGGAAAAAGGTCATTTTTGCGAGTTTGGTTGGTGATCTGTTATATACCGAAGGGAAAGGACTATCCACTCGACCGAATACCGTATTGCTTAGTCAGCAGCACTTGAAGAACCGACCGGTGTCGCGTTTAATAATTGTCAGGTAATTCAATGCCTTGAACTTCAAAATTGAGACTGCATTTTGAAGGAACATACAAATTTTTGGAGTTCACAGGTGATGCTCTGTCGCAAAAAATTGCTAACAGCCAAGAAACTATCTTGCTCATACAAAAAATTAATAAGAGAATTGACAGTATAGAAGAAAATCTAGCATTATCTGAAAAAAATAATACGAAACAGACTCGGCACATGGACAACAGAAACGAGCTTATTTTCCAAAACGTTCTAGAAGGGAAAGAAAACATGAGTATTCTCAAGAAGAAAGTGATTGACATTTTTAGAAAGGAATTAAATTGCGCTCTTCAGGATTATGAAGTTATTGGTGTACGACGTTTAGGCAACATCCAACATTCTAGAAGTAGACCAGTTCACATATACAGGGTGTCTCAACTTAAGTAGGCAAGACTTCAGGGGTCAATTCTACAAGTAATTTGCAACAAAAAGTGTCTCTTAAAGTGTTATTTTTTAGAGGCTTCGTTTTCGAGTTATTGACGATCCAAGATTTTTTTCGTGTTTTCGACCTTATCTCCTAAAAATGGCTGTGACCCCATCATTCTTTGAGTATTCTCAAACCTGAGGATAACGTTGGAAAGAACGTTAAATTTCCTATCTTTTTGATGCCAAATCATAATTATTCAAGAGAGTTAAGATACCGAAAAAAGAGGTCAAAGTACAAACTTTGTAAAAGTCTAAAAATTTGGGTTTTTTCAATCTGATTGCTCCCTCCATAAAAAAAATGAAGAGTCGTTTGCAAGTACAGTAAAAACTTCAAAATCTTATCAGCTTTCTAACGGTATAGTCAAAAAATTGATAAAAGTAACAACAAGGAGAAAAAACGGCTTTTGAATTCGAAAAAACGTGGTATTTTTAACGAAAATCGATGGATTTCAGGAAAAAACGATCTCCCACAACGTTATGATTTAAATGTCGAATCCTACGTAATTTTTCACGCTGAATCGAATGGTGACACTTGCAGACCTCTACGACTAACGAATAAGGGCGAAAGTGGTTTTTAAAGGGTCCTTCTCTGAGGTTCGAGGGTCAAAGGGCACTTTCGCCCTTATTCGTTAGTCGTAGAGGTCTGCAAGTGTCACCATTCGATTCAGCGTCAAAAATTACGTAGGATTCAACATTTAAATCATAACGTTGTGGGAGATCGTTTTTTCCTGAAATCCATCGATTTTCGTTAAAAATACCACGTTTTTTCGCATTCAAAAGCCGTTTTTCCTCCTTGTTGTTACTTTTATCAATTTTTTGGCTATACCGTTAGAAAGCTGATAAGATTTTGAAGTTTTTACTGTACTTGCAAACGACTGTTCATTTTTTTTATGGAGGGAGGAATCAGATTGAAAAAATCCAAATTTTTAGAATTTTACAAAGTTTGTACTTTGACCTCTTTTTTCGGTATCTTAACTCTCTTAAATAATTATGATTTGGCATCAAAAAGATAGGAAATTTAACATTCTTTCCAACGGTATCCTCAGGTTTGAGAATACTCAAAGAATGATGGGGTCACAGCCATTTCTAGGAGATAAGGTCGAAAACACGAAAAAAATCTTAGATCGTCAATAACTCGAAAACGAAGCCTCTAAAAAATAACACTTTAAGGGACACTTTTTGTTGCAAATTACTTGTAGAATTGATTCCTGAAGTCTTGCCTACTTAAGTTGAGACACCCTGTATTTTGCTAATAATTTCTCTAAATCTAAAGTACGCCAGAACATTTACAAGTTCAAGGGTTCCCAATTTAATACATCCGAGTTCAACGACAAACGAACACGGGAATTTAGGAAGCATCTCTTGCCCAAATGGTTTCAAGCAAGAAAAGACGGCCTTGATTGCCGTCTTGATTGGTGATGAACTACTGGTTCGTGAGAAAAACTTATCATTCACCTATTACATCATCTATCGGTTCGATTTCTTTCAAACTTGGGAAGTAGATGGGTATGTATGAGTTCCTGGAAAATTCCCTATGAATTATATCGCGATTTATGGAGTAATAACTATATAGTGCATGTGCAAAACTAAAATAGATCGATACAGACACAATTTCGAGACTAATGGACCGATTTTTGAGAAATTTTAAGAATTTTCCGGTTACACACACCCGACAAAATCGCCTGACTTTTTCCCCGTGCCGTGTTTTGTTGATGGTTTAACCTTTGTAGGTATTTGTCTTTCTTTCGTTTTTTTCCCCGCACCTCAACCAGAAGGGTCATTAGCGGCATTTCGTTCTTGCTTTCGACGTTTTATCGAAGATTTCAGCTTTTTCATTCTCAAGATTTCGTTTCAAGGTTCATTTTACGCGTTTTAAAGATTCATGTTCTTCACGGCTGAATCTTTGTTGTATGACGTAGAGGTAAGTGGTCGTTGTTTCTTACTTCATGTTATATTTTGGAAATTGTCTACTGTGACAATTGAGTTTTGAGCAGTGATTCACCACTACAAGAGTCACGTTAACGTCTCTATAAGAGTTCTCTTTCTCTCGGGCTTACGAAAACGCTACGAGAAATCAATGTTAAAAAGGTTAGCGTTTACCGTACTCACTCCAACAGCTTGTTTTCGTGTTTACGAGAAGTACCAATACGATAAATACAAAAACTCTTCTTTATCTCAATCCGTACTCGAGATATGATTTTTTAAATGTTTTTTCCTTTTTAACTCAAATTTCTTCACTTTGCCTCATTTAATTTAACTTTTGACCTCATTTTCGAAATCACCGTTGAATCTTCTATAACAATAGTGTACTTGGGTTCTTAAAAAGTACCATCCGATGACCTTCACATCAGCTCAACCAAAGACGATTTCGAAAAAATAAAATTACTGAAAATCTTTAAGACTTTACTACACTTCCAAAAAAATCCTGGAAACTGTTAAATCTCATGAAAACTTTAATCTAATACTCTTTCCAACGGTATAGTTAATTTTAGTTTTACTCTGTTATTTAGGGGAGAAAATTATGTTTTAATGTTGAAAAATGTGGTTGTTTTCATCGAATCGGTGGTTTTCTTGAAAACTGACCCTCCATGAACCTTCGAGTATGAGGTCAGTTTCTACGTATTTTTCCACGCTGAATCGAATGCTAACATTAGTAGATCTCTCCTTCTCCGTTATAACCGAGTTTTACACTTAAACTCACAAATTTTTAGTTTGTTCGTTACTCTTAAATGTTTGTGTGTTATGGATAAAAGTAGTTAATTAAAGTGTAAAACTCGATTATAACGTAGTTGGGGAGAATTGCAAGCGTTACCACCAGCGTGGGAAAAAAAAAAAAAAAAAAAAAAAAACACGTAGAACGACCCAATACTTGTAGGTTCAGGAGGGTCATTTTTCGAAAAAACCAACTCGTTGAAAAACAGACATTTTTTAACATTACAGCATAATTATCTCCCCTAAATAACAATGTAAAAGTGACTATACCGTTGGAAAGAGTATTAGGTTAAACAGTTTTCATGAGATTTGACAGTCTCCAGGATATTTTTGAAAGTGTAGTAAAGTTTTAAAGATTTTCAGAAATTTGGCTTTTTCTAAATCGTCATAGGTTGAGCTGATGTGAAGGTCTTCGGATGGAACTTCTCAATAACTCAAGTACACTATTCTTATAGGAAATTCAGCGCTGAATGTGAGTTTGGAAAGAAAAAACACGATTTTCCTTGAAAAGCCTTTAAAACATCACATCTTGAGTACAGATTGAGATAAAAATATGCGGTTAGCGGTATTTGTCTACATTTTTGTTGCAGACTAACACACACAAAATTTCGTCACTAATCCGCTTCCACCCTGTTTTGTAATAGGGGCATGCCGTTGGTATTAATACGTTCACAAATAGTTGTACTTTCATTAGGAAAATTTATAAAGATTGGAAAATTTCTTTTTAGCCTTCCCTTTCTCCTAGTACCATGAAATACATCAAAATTTCCAAATTTGTTGAATTTTCAACCATCTGGGAATATGTGCATTGTCTGCGCCACATTGTATGCTATGTTCTACAGATCCTCTCTCTGTTTAATCCAACTTACAAGTGACAAAATGAAAATCCATTGTAATAGGGATATGCCGTTGGTATTAATATGTTCACAAATTGTTGTACTTTCATAAAATGTTTAAAAAGAAATTGGGAAAAAAAATTTAACCATCTTTTACCCAAAGTGCCAACAAAGACATGAAAATTCCTAAATTTGTTGAATTTTCAACTATCGTGGAATTTGCTCTCTGCCTGTGCCACATTCTATGCTAAGTTCTACAGATCCTCTCTCTGTGTGATTCTACTTACAAGCGGCGTATTGAAAATCCATTGTAACAGGGACATACCGTTGGTATTAAGATGTTCACAAATTGTTGTACTTTCATTGAAAAATTTAAAAAGAGAATGGGAAAAAAAGTTTAACCTTCCTTTCCCCCAGTGCCAAGAAAGACATCAAAATTTCCAAATTTGTTGAGTTTTCAACTATCTGGGAATATGTTTGTGTCCTGCCTGTGCCGCAATGTATGCTAAGTTCTACAGATCCTCTCTCTGTGTGATCCTACTTACAAGCGACATATTGAAAATCCATTGCAATAGGGACATGTCGTTGGTATTAATATGTTCACGAATGGTTGTGCTTTTATAAGAAAAAACATGAAAAGATTGGAAAACATTTTTATAACCTTCCCTTTCCCCTAGTGCCAAGAAAGACATCAAAATTTCCGCATCTGCTGAATTTTAAACCATCTGAGAATATGTGCTCTGCCTGTGCCACATTGTATGCTAAGTTATACAGATCCTCTGTCTGTGTGATCCTGCTGCCTGTGCCACACTGTATGCTAAGCTTTATCCTTCTTTTTCCCCTTGTGCCAAGAAAGACATCAAAATTTCCAAATCTGTTGAATTATCAACCATCTGGGAATATGTGCCCTGCCTGTCCCACATTGTATGCTAAGTTGTATCCTCTCTTGAGATCCTCTCTCTGTGTGATCCTACTGCCTGTGCCACATTGCATGCTAAGCTTTATCCTTCTTTTCCCCCTTGTGCCAAGAAAGACATCAAAATTTCCAAATCTGTTGAATTATCAACCATCTGGGAATATGTGCCCTGCCTGTCCCACATTGTATGCTAAGTTCTACAGATCCTCTCTCTGTGTGATCCTACTTACAAGCGACATATTGAAAATCCATTGTAATAGGGACATGCCGTTGATATTAGTATGTTCACAAATGGTTGTACTTTAATTTTAAAAAATTTTAAAAGAAATTCGAAAAAACATTTTTTAACCTTCCTTTAACCCTAGTGCCTAGAAAGACATCAAAATTTCCAAATTTGTTGGATTTTCAACCATCTGGGAATATGTGCCCTGCCTGTGCCACATTGTATGCTAAGTTCTAAAGATCCTCTCTCTGTGTGATCCTACTTACAAGCGACAAAATGAAAATCCATTGTAATAGGGACATGCCGTTGGTATTAATATGTTCACAAATAATTGTACTTTCATTTTAAAATATTTAAAAAGAAAATGGGAAAAAAGTTTAACCTTCCTTTCCCCCAGTGCCTAGAAAGACATCAAAATTTCCAAATTTGTTGGATTTTCAACCATCTGGGAATATGTGCCCTGCCTGTGCCACATTGTATGCTAAGTTCTAAAGATCCTCTCTCTGTGTGATCCTACTTACAAGCGACAAAATGAAAATCCATTGTGATAGGGGCATGCCATTGGTATGAATATGTTCACAAATTGTACTTGCATTAAAAATTATAAAAAGAAATTGGAAAAAAGTTTAACCTTCCCTTTCCCCAAGTACCAAGAAAGACATCAAAATTTCCAAATTTGTTGAATTTTCAACCATCTGGGAATATGTGCCCTGCCTGTGCCATATTGTACGCTAAGTTATACAAATTCTCTCTGTGTGATCCTACTTACAAGCGACAAAATGAAAATCCATTGTAATAGGGGCCGTTGGTATTAATATGTTCACAAATAGTTGTACTTTCATTTAAACAAATTCAAAAAGAAATTGGGGAAAAAAAAAAAAACATTTAACCTTCCTTTACCCCTAGTGAAAAGAAAGACATCAAAATTTCCAAATTTGTTAAATTATCAAACATCTGGGAATATGTGCCCTGCCTGTGCCACATTGTATGCTAAGTTCTAAAGATCCTCTCTCTGTGTGATCCTACTGCCTGTGCCACATTGTATGCTAAGTTCTAAAGATCCTCTCTCTGTGTGATCCTACTTACAAGCGACAAAATGAAAATCCATTGTGATAGGGGCATGCCATTGGTATGAATATGTTCACAAATTGTACTTGCATTAAAAATTATAAAAAGAAATTGGAAAAAAGTTTAACCTTCCCTTTCCCCAAGTACCAAGAAAGACATCAAAATTTCCAAATTTGTTGAATTTTCAACCATCTGGGAATATGTGCCCTGCCTGTGCCATATTGTACGCTAAGTTATACAAATCCTCTGTTTGTGTGATAATACTGTCTGTGCCACATTGTGTGCTTAGTTTTATCCTTCTTTTTCCCCTAGTGCCAAGAAAAACATCAAAATTTCCAACTCTGTTGAATTTTCAACAACTGGGAATACGTCCTGCCAGTGCCATATTGTATGGTAAGTTCTAAAGATCCTCTCTCTGTGTGATCCTACTGCCTGTGCCACATTATATGCCAAGTTTTATCCTTTTTTTCCCCTAGTGCCAATAAATACATCAAAATTTCCAAATCTGTTGAATTTTCAACTATCCGAGAATATGTGCACAGGGCTAAGTTCTACAGATAATCTCTCTGTGTGATCCTACTGCCTGTGCAACATTGTATGCTAAGTTTTATTCTTCATTTTCCCTTAGTGCCAAGAAAGAAATCAAAATTTCCAAACTGTTTGAATTTTCAACCATCTGGGAGTATGTGCCCAGCCTGTGCCGCATTGTATGCTAAGTTCTACAGATAATCCCTCTGTGTGATCCTACTGCCTGTGCAACATTGTATGCTAAGTTTTATCCTTCATTTTCCTTTAGTGCCAAGTAAGAAATCAAAATTTCCAAACTGTTGAATTTTCAACTATCCGAGAATATGTGTCCTGCCTGTGCCACACTGTTTGCTAAGTTCTACAGATCCTCTCTCTGTGTGATCCTACTGCCTGTTCCACATGTTATGCTAATTTTTATCCTTCTTTTTCCTCCTGTGCCAAGAAAGACATCAAAATTTCAAAAATCTGTTGAATTTTCAACTATCCGAGAATATATGTGTCCTGCCTGTGCCACACTGTATGCTAAGTTCTACAGATCCTCTCTCTGTGTGATCTTTCTGCCTGTTCCACATGTTATGCTAATTTTTTTCCTTCTTTTTCCCCTTGTGCCAAGAAAGACATCAAAATTTCCAAATCTGTTGAATTTTCAACTATCCGAGAATATGTGTCCTGCCTGTGCCACACTGTTTGCTAAGTTCTACAGATCCTCTCTCTGTGTGATCCTACTGCCTGTTCCACATGTTATGCTAATTTTTATCCTTCTTTTTCCTCCTGTGCCAAGAAAGACATCAAAATTTCAAAAATCTGTTGAATTTTCAACTATCCGAAAATATGTGCCCTGCCTGTGCCACATTGTATGCCAAGTTCTACAGATCCTCTCTCTGTGTGATCCTACTGCCTGTTCCACATGTTATGCTAATTTTTATCCTTCTTTTTCCCCTTGTGCCAACAAAGACATCAAAATTTCAAAAATCTGTTGAATTTTCAACTATCCGAGAATATGTGTCCTGCCTGTGCCGCACTGTATGCTAAGTTCTACAGATCCTCTCTCAGTGTGATCCTACATACAAGCGACAAATTGAAAATCCCGAATCCAAATGAGAAGCTGACACCCGACCGAAGCTTCCGGCCGAATCGCCTCTAATCGCTCAGCCAAACCTCCCGAGCTTTTTTGTTGGTCCTCGGAAACACGTTTGTTGTCCCTGGCGGCGCGTGCCGGGGAGTCCGCCGCCGAACCTCCCGATAACGGGAGCCCCGAATCAGCTGGAAGCCCCTGAGCTCAGCAGCGTTTTTCGCCTGCCGTTCCGGATAAGACGCGAGGGGTAGCTGAACTTGATCCCCGATCCCACTCCCGCCTCTGACCATATCAGTCGAAAAGCCGACGTCGACTTTCGGCCGGAACGTGTCTGCTTCCTCAGTACGTGAGATAGGGGGGATTTACTTCTCGATTCTTTTACTGTATAAAAGCTCCTGGACGTCCCACCTCAAAGTACAGTTCATTTCCACCAATCAACTCGAAAATGTTCCAAGGAGCCGTTGTCTTCGCCCTCGTGGCCGTTGCCTGCGTAAGTTCACACAAATTTTCAACTTCACAACTTTAAAATTTACAACATTTCATTACCTGCAAAAAATCAAGTAATTAACACTTACTCAGCTTCGGTAAAACTTACCAAACTATGAATTTCCCTGCCTAATAGCTCAATTGTGAACTCTAATCAACAACATCGTTTTATAAGCGAGAAAGTACTTTAACGTCAAAAATAATATGCTAACAAAGATATAATTACGTAGAAAATGTTCCCAGCAATATTCAATATTAATTATTAATATTTTCACCGTTCATTAGTCAAGTCTTGTATTTTACATGTCATAATTGAGACTCCAACCTAATTATTCAACTTAATGATTTTATTAATTACCTCTTGTGAGGATAAAATCTACTAAGTCACAATTATAGAAATACTTGAAAATTCGGCAATTTTTAAATAGTTACCAGTTAAAATATTATTTACCACGCAATATTTAATAACTGTCTGGAAGTGGAATAAAGTAATATAAAGTTCTCTTAATTTCACTATGAATTATAGAATCTATCATTTGAAAGGTCAAAACCTTAAACTTGACTTATTACAGAAGGTTTCTGTGCCAAGTTTGCTTAAGTTTAATAATAATAATAAGATGTTAACTTCGGTTAAGCGAGATTAATGAATGAATTTATTAACTTCATTGTAAACAAACTAATGCCAGTATGGCAACTTAATTCAGGGTCATAAAATAATAAATTGAAGCAAAAGCATGTACGAAGTCATCCCCTTCCTGGTTTGAACTTGGAACAATCAAGTGCGAACGATTCCTGCGGAGAACCATGTACCAGTATACCATTGTACAATTGAATGAGATATGATCTTCACAGTGCCATTTTTTCTTCACATCACCATTTCAGTTTTGTTGAATATACAACAACTCTGTCTCAGCTCGCTTCAAACTTCAAAAATTCTATAGACAAATTGAAATTAAGGCTTGATTTAATGATATAAAGAAAATTACCCACCTTTTTGAAGAAATCTCGATGATATTCGAAGTACTGCACACGAAATTCGATTTCATTAGATACCTACTGCGTTGGAAGGCCAACTAGGTTGATAATCAATCAATGCAATCAGCAGTATTAACCACCAATTTGTAAAATGCCTCATTTCTTATCCAGTATATATTGCCTCATTTCACACTAAGTAAATAGCCATCCATATGCAATTCTCATTCAAAACTTGATGTTTCTGTAAAATACGGTTCTCTAAGCCAAATTTAATATTCTATGATCTGAAGACCGAGGTTAATATCAATATGTGATGTAAAAATATGGTAAATATAGTGTAGATGAACGCGCGGATCCGAGTGAATGCGAGTTTATAATGAAATTGACATTTCGGAAAATCAATTATGAATCTTATTAATTAATACCATTATTAAAATTCCACAATTATTAATCTTTGATTCTATTTAATGAAGTGTTCAGAAAATATGTCATTTTCTGAAATCAAAGTCTTTATTTCTTTAAATTCATCATTTTAGAGATGCCTGTGGGAAATTAATTAATACTGTATGCAATTCTGAGTTGGCCCCTGGCAACTTTCTTAACAAGCTCCCATACAACTGAGTGAGGAATAGTATCATCAAAATGTCATCAGTATCATCACCAATAGTATCATCATCACCAACTATAGCATCATCACCAACCGCTGCCCCATTCTGTTGAAATCATCGAAATTCTGGCGAGAATATCTTACAGTTCCCTATGAATTCTTTTGAAGTTTATTTATTCCTTCATAGCGTTTATTAGCTAGGGCAGAAGCCAACACTACTCTGAGCTTTTCATTTTCTTCAAATTTAGGGAAATTCGTGGAGATTCAATACGATATCAAAAAGGCAGTTGCTATTTCACTTTATATCTAACTCTAGTATTGAAAACTAACGAGTGAATTGTGGAATTATTCCTCGAGATTTATCACGAATTACACCTACTCGTTACCGAGCTCGTAGAATCACTGTTATAATTTAAACTAAAATAGATAATTCATTGCACACAGAATCGTCAGAATTAATTTTAGAATTTAAAATAATGATAAAATGAATAATTTAATTATGGATGAGGTGTTCATTGAGACCAAATAAATAACGCAGATAACTAGATTTTTATTGTTTTATTTATTTATTTTTTTAAATTCTTGTTTTGTTTAAACGTTATATCACCCTCATATAATGTAATATTTTACAATTTTATTGTTATATATTAACGTGGTTTATTTTTTCAATGATTAGATCGTCGCTGAGCCATGCGGTTGTGGAATCGCTGCTCCAGCTAAGACCACCTGCTGCACCACCGCCCTCCACGGTGTTGGCGGCCTTGGCTACGGTTACGGCGCTGGATTAGCTGGTGATCTCGGCTACGGATACGCTGGTCTCGGATACGCCGGTGGTCTCGGATGCGGATACGCTGGTCTCGGATACGCCGGTGGTCTCGGATACGGATACGGCCTTGGAGGTTACGGAGGTCTGGGTTACGGTCTTGCCGGTGGATGCGGATGCGCTGCTCCCGCTAAGACCACCTGCTGCACTACCGCCCTCCATGGCGTTGGCGCTGGATACGGTCTTGGAGGATATGGCGGATACGGTCTTGGATACGCCGGATACGGTCTTGGAGGCTATGGCGGATACGGTCTTGGATGTGGCTACGCCGGATACGGTCTCGCTGGCGGATACGGTCTTGCCGGTGGATACGGTCTTGGATACGGATACGGTCTTGGTTACGGATCTGGCTGCGGATGCGGTTGCGGAGGTCTCGCCTACTAAATTCCACCATTAAAAACCCACGTTGCCTCACAAGAGACGTGTTGTTCTTGAAAGAATGAAATACACACTCTAAATCAAACCACTTCCCCCTCTATTTTTATACAAATCTCCTTTTTTCGCCTTTTTCCCACAAAAATGTACATTCATATAAATACAAAATAATTACGAATTCTAAAAAAGTCTAAATGTTGACCTTGATCACAACCCATCAATATAAAGTATCGTACCTAATTTTTACAAATAAACAACGACGAAAGAATCAATATTGTAATATCAAACGATCTTCTTTGAAAAGCCCTTCAAGACTAAACTACTTACCTGGAATAAAATGGAAATATAACATATCTAATGTGTTTGATTTGGTCGAAAAGTTTCATAGAATTTTTCAATTTCCACTAAGAGAGAGATTGATTGATTGATAAGTTTATTGATCTGTACAATTTTGGACTATAAAGTCCACTCTTACAATGATACAGAAAAATATATAAATGAATGCTATAAATCATAAGTCAGGTTAAGATAATTACAGCATAGATATAACGTTATGGTATCGCCTCGGATTTCGCAATAATTTCTCTAAATTGTTTCTTAAATGATGCCACAGTAGCCAGTTTGAAAAAATCAGGGTATTCATTCAGCAATTTGACACTTTGAATGAGGAAACTCTCTGAATAAATTTTGATCCTGTGTTAAGGTATTTGGTATAGGTTTCTTACATTTCTTGTTTCAACATCATGAATGGTAGTTCGATTTATATACATTTTCGCTAAATTATCATATAATTATATGAGAGAGAGAGAGAGAGAGAGAATTTGTTGGCAAGAATGACATTTTTACATGAAGATGTATGAAATGCATTTAAGCCTATGATAAAATGAAATAAGTTATAGGTATGTAGCTTATGAAATAATTATAAATAGCTTATGAAAGCCTACCGGAGAATAAGTAAAAATCACTTGTGCTCTCCGGTAGAGTCATCAAACAAAAACCAACCAATAAATCATAATCATACGAGTATGTCTTAATTAATCAATAAAAAATAATCATATTAAAAAAAAAATATCAAGTAATATACGGAAGACAATGCAAGTAACTAATAAAAAGAGAGATAAAAGAAAACTTCTAAGTAAATCTTTAGGATGAATAGGAAGATGAACTTCCCAAAATTCGTTCAATTAAAGTGTGTTTGAACAATTCACTGTTCGAAAAATTAAAAATATTGATTTTGTGACTGTACAAAAAGGGAATAGCCTGGATATGTGCTGTACGCTTAAAGAGTTCAGTTCTCACCAGAGGAAATTTCAAATTTGAATCAGTAGCTGTACGAGTCTGACACGCTCTGCTGAGGAATTCCTCACCAACGCCCTTCTTAAAAACTTTTTTTTTTTTTTTTTTAATAATGATTTATTTTCTTGAACAATAATACAAAGTACAAAAATAAAATTTCCCAAACAAAAATCCCACAAGACAAGACTCTGTGTGTGGGCACTTCTAATTATTAGAACTACTAATGCAATGGCAGTTCACGGCATAAAGTAAAAGTAGGTACTAATCAGTAAATAAACAATTCAAAACACTAAAACTTGAACACGATTAATAAAAATACAACTTCATTCATTGGTAACAATCCAGTTCTTAATTAATTTTAATCTATTAACAATTCGAGGCTCATCAAAAATTTCACTGTAATTTTATTTAATAATTTTGGACCAGTATGACTTATGTGATTTTGGGTGACTTGTAGCGATCTATGTGGAACATGATATCTATTTGGATGTCTCGTAGCATGACTAATGGGTTCAATACTCAGTAAGTTGATTCTCTTCGGAAATTTTGCAGTTTGAAAATTGAAAAGTTGGTTGAAAGTTAGAATTTCATCAGATAAAGGGTTCAGGCGAGAGATTTTAAATATCAAATTTTGAGCAGATTTAACTGCCTGCAAGTGGCTCTGCAATGCTGAGCCCCATGCAGTTACAGCATAAGACAACTGAGAATGAATGAGAGCTAAATACACTATTCTAATAAAATTTTTTGAGCAAATATTCCTAAGACGATAGAAAATATAGGATGTGTTCCTGATTTTCTTAGATAAATGGCAAATGTGATTGGTCCACTTTAGGTACTCTTCAATATACAGTCCAAGGTATTTAACATTATTGGTTCTTTCAATTTTAGGGCAATCGCATGAAATTCTTGAGCAGTTATAGGAATGGTAAATAATGGAGAAATCTGGTGGGGGCATACCCCTTACTGTCGGAGAAAAACACATAAATTGCGTTTTCTGAAGATTTAATTGCGTTTTCTGGAACATGGAGACAAGCCTCCAAATAAAACATGGAGACAAGCCTCTAAATAAAAAATTTCCTTGATCCTAAGCAACTTCGATTCATTATATAATGCTCTAGTGGAATGTCTCCGCGGTTTATTTAACATAATTTTAATTTAAAAAATTCTGAGCCGTTTGCAAACATTTAAGACTTGTTTTACGGGCTCCTTCCCATGCCAGCACTCCATACTTTAGGATAGAATAAGCCAACCCAAAATATACAATCCTTAGTTGTTTCCACGACAAAAATCAAAAGCCAATGTGACAACTCACTGGTTTCTCTTAATATATAGTCATCGTATTTCTTCTTTCAAAATTTTCATACGAATATGTGGATGGATAAAAAGAAGCAATTCAAAAATAATAATTTTAAATGCTATTCAGGTCAATATAAATTATGTACAACCTCCGTCAGATTCGATATTACAAAAATGAACTGTAGATCTTACAAAACATTGCCTACTATAAATTAATGACTAGATGACTTGAGATTCGGTTGATCATTGTTTTACAGAAATACTACTTCGAAATTCCCAAAGCTTCTTTCGATTTTGGTTCAAACGGCACAAACGGTAAATTTTACAGCTAGTGTTTAACACCTTAGGAGGCATTTTGACTTTGACAAGCAATTGAGGAGCTGACATGGAAAACGAGTTAAGTCCAAAAATCAAATTTTGTAGGAACTCCCTCTGAACTCTTATCAGGTTTTTTTGGACATAATCTCTTCTCCATGCAAGGGTCACACATTTATTCAGGGTGCGATCTAGCAAGGACAGGAGGACCTAAGACCGTTGGCATGACTGTTTACTCGCACTTTGACGAAAACAAAATGTTCTTTCGATTTTTGGACTTAACTCGTTTCCCATGTCAGCTCCTCAATTAATGTTTTTTCGTTTGTCAAACCTGAAGCTTACATCTATTTCTGCATCACGATGTCTGCTCGGTATTGAAAAAATCACTAATTCAATCCACAAAACATCATAAATTCATTTTGTCGAAATCAATTTTTTGACCCAGTATTTGACAGCCACATTTTTTGTTGTAGGTACGTGTGATTGACGCCTATGATTGACACAGCAGTTCTTCTGCAATAAATGATTCTTTGTATCAACAAAACATTTATTTCAACATTTTACAAATATATTGAGCGTTTGAACTTAGTTTTATTAATCTAAATATAAAATTAATATGAGTATTCATAAAGACAAAGTTGAAAATATCACCGGATGTCTCATCACAAAATAGGTACAATGTTTTCTTGCTACCATAGGCACAGTGCGATTCCAATATATGTATAAAAAACAATTCTGGAAATGCTACTCCCCGCTATAAGTCGTAGACTTGTGCTGTGGGGAGGAGTAATACATTATCAGCACACTCATTCAATGCCTTATTGAATGAAAAATGCGTGATAAATCGAGAGCTTTCCAACAAATGGAGAACGATTTTGGTCCCATAAACACTAAAGAAGTTTTATTTCCCCAGCAACGGCTTGGTTGTACGTGAAAATCATAAGAAAGACAAAGCAGCTTGAAATGCTTGCATACGAGTCTGCAACACATTGGGACATTTTCATGTGTGTTTTCTTATTGTATTTATTACTAGGCAGATCTCACCCGTGCATCGCACGGCGGGGCGTACAAATCAATTGAATGGGCCATAAGAGAAACCGCCCACCCGTGGGTACTTAATTGAATTCGCGATCGTGTTGACTCATTGTTCCGACACCCGTGGGTACTTCATTGAATTCGAGCCAGGCTACATCACCTACCCCCCTGCAGACTCGTATGCAAGCTCTAAGAGTCACTCAGCTGATCCGATTACCTATTAAAATGATTTAACCACCGCTTCACAAATCAAACCGTTCTCGCAATATTTGGATCACCTGCTATGAATCAAATCATCGAAACACCAGCTCAATGAAATCATCAGAAATTAACAAGCGGTGGAAATCATGTTCACAATATCAATTATTGAGAATGATCACCTGAGTGTACACAATTATTCAAATAACCATGCTCATAACTCAGCTTGTTGGCCACGCACTTCGCAGTAGTAAACATAATATGGTTGGATAAATCGAGAGCTTTCGAACGAATGGTCAACGAATTTTTTGGGATGAAAAACGACGAAGTACCATTTCCCTAGCAACGACTCGGTTGTAAGCGGAAATCGTCAAAATATTTACGTTACGTTACGTGACAGTTTTTTGTGCAATGTGCCAGGGCAAAGACATGAAAATGTCAAAAAATAAAGAACGAATGACAAGCATGAATAGAGATTGACAGCACTGTAAATCACTGAGGGGAGCATCAGTTTGGGGACTAGTAATTTACATTTACATTTTCAAATGTTATATTTGATTAGTTCCAAAAAATGATAGCATAAATGCAAGCTACACAAAAAAACTGACTGAGAAGAACCATGAAAACAATCGAATTTGAAAATGTGAGGGGCATGGTGAAGCAGAATAAAACGCTTACCTCCTTAGCAAAATCACAAGAAACAGCACCAAAGAAATTACAACACGAGGTTCTGTTCACTAACCTTCTTCAGATTTCACAAAAACCCGCCTGAAACCTTTTCCCGCCTTGATGGGCTCACTCTGCTGATCATGGTGACTCCTAGCCATGTCATTATTACCCAACAGTCCTAAAGAGGCTCCGTTCCAAATCTCAGCATCGTGGGATGAATAGGAAAGAAAGAGTGCGATGAATTAGCCTCAGGGCTCACTCTGCTGATCAGGGTGGCTACGAACCCTGTCATTAGTACCCAGCAGTCCAAAAGAGTCTCCATTTCAAATCTCAGCATCGTGGGATGAATAGGAAAGAAAGAGTGCGATGAATTAGCCTCAGGGCTCACTCTGCTGATCAGGGTGGCTACGAGCCATGTCATTAGTACCCAGCAGTCCAAAAGAGCCTCCATTTCAAATCTCAGCATCGTGGGTTGAATAGGAAAGAAAGAGTGCGATGAATTAGCCTCAGGGCTCACTGTGCTAATCAGGGTGGCTACAAACCCTGTCATTAGTACCCAGCAGTCCAAAAGAGTCTCCATTTCAAATCTCAGCATCGTGGGATGAATAGGAAAGAAAGAGTACGATGAATTAGCCTCAGGGCTCACTCTGCTAATCAGGGTGGCTACGAACCCTGTCATTAGTACCCAGCAGTCCAAAAGAGTCTCCATTTCAAATCTCAGCATCGTGGGATGAATAGGAAAGAAAGAGTGCGATGAATTAGCCTCAGGGCTCACTCTGCTAATCAGGGTGGCTCTGAACCATGTCATTATTACCCAACAGTCCTAAAGAGGCTCCGTTTCAAATTTCAGCATCGTGGGATGAATAGGAAAGAAATTAGCCTCAGGGCTCACTTTGCTGATCAGGGTGGCTCTGAACCCTGTCATTATTACCCAACAGTCCTAAAGAGGCTCCGTTTCAAATTTCAGCATCGTGGGATGAACAGGAAAGAAAGAGTGCGATGAATTAGCCTCAGGGCTCACTCTGCTAATCAGGGTGGCTACAAACCCTGTCATTAGTACCCAGCAGTCCAAAAGAGTCTCCATTTCAAATCTCAGCATCGTGAGATGAATAGGAAAGAAAGAGTGCGATGAATTAGCCTCAGGGCTCACTCTGCTAATCAGGGTGGCTCTGAACCATGTCATTATTACCCAACAGTCCTAAAGAGGCTCCGTTTCAAATTTCAGCATCGTGGGATGAATAGGAAAGAAATTAGCCTCAGGGCTCACTCTGCTAATCAGGGTGGCTACGAACCCTGTCATTAGTACCCAGCAGTCCAAAAGAGTCTCCATTTCAAATCTCAGCATCGTGGGATGAATAGGAAAGAAAGAGTGCGATGAATTAGCCTCAGGGCTCACTCTGCTGATCAGGGTGGCTCTGAACCCTGTCATTATTACCCAACAGTCCTAAAGAGGCTCCGTTTCAAATTTCAGCATCGTGGGATGAATAGGAAAGAAAGAGTGCGATGAATTAGCCTCAGGGCTCACTCTGCTAATCAGGGTGGCTACGAACCCTGTCATTAGTACCCAGCAGTCCAAAAGAGTCTCCATTTCAAATCTCAGCATCGTGGGATGAATAGGAAAGAAAGAGTGCGATGAATTAGCCTCAGGGCTCACTCTGCTAATCAGGGTGGCTACGAACCCTGTCATTAGTACCCAGCAGTCCAAAAGAGTCTCCATTTCAAATCTCAGCATCGTGGGATGAATAGGAAAGAAAGAGTGCGATGAATTAGCCTCAGGGCTCACTCTGCTAATCAGGGTGGCTACGAACCCTGTCATTAGTACCCAGCAGTCCAAAAGAGTCTCCATTTCAAATCTCAGCATCGTGGGATGAATAGGAAAGAAAGTGTGCGATGAATTAGCCTCAGGGCTCACTCTACTAATCAGGGTGGCTCTGAACCATGTCATTATTACCCAACAGTCCTAAAGAGGCTCCGTTTCAAATTTCAGCATCGTGAGATGAACAGGAAAGAAATTAGCCTCAGAGCTCACCATGCTGATCAGGCTCATGACTTATGACTTTCACGGGGTTACTTCACAGTACCTAAAGAACATCAGTACCAAATTTGGTCAAAATCCGTCAAACGGTGTGGATGAATAAGAAAGAAATTAGCCTCAGGGCTCACCTTGCTGATCAGGCTCATGACTTAAGACTTTCACGCGGTTACTTCACAGTACCTAAAGAACATCAGTACCAAATTTGGTCAAAATCCGCCAAACGGTGTGGATGAAGAGGAAAGAAATTAGCCTCAGGGCTCACTCTGCTGATCAGGCTCATGACTTATGACTTTCAAGGGGTTACTTCACAGTACCTAAAGAACATCAGTACCAAATTTAGTCAAAATCGGTCAAACGGTGTGGATGAATTGGAAAGAAATTAGCCTCAGGGCTCACCCTGCTGATCAGGCTCATGACTTATGACTTTCAAGGGGTTACTTCACAGTACCTAAAGAACATCAGTACCAAATTTGGTCAAAATCCGTCAAACGGTGTGGATGAATATGAAAGAAATTAGCCTCAGGGCTCACTCCGCTGATCAGGCTCATGACTTAAGACTTTCACGCGGTTACTTCACAGTACCTAAAGAACATCAGTACCAAATTTAGTCAAAATCGGTCAAACGGTGTGGATGAATTGGAAAGAAATTAGCCTCAGGGCTCACCCTGCTGATCAGGCTCATGACTTAAGACTATCACGCGGTTACTTCACAGTGCCTAAAGAACATCAGTACCAAATTTGGTCAAAATCCGTAAAACGGTGTGGATGAATATGAAAGAAATTAGCCTCAGGGCTCACTCCGCTGATCAGGCTCATGACTTAAGACTTTCACGCGGTTACTTCCCAGTACCTACCTAAAGAACATGGTTACCAAATTCGGTAGAAATCCGTCAAACGGTGTGGATTTGTATAAAGAACATACAAACTTTTCACTATGTATATAAAAATCAATTGCTGTTCGTTAGTCTCGCTAAAACTCGGGAAAGGCTGGACTGATTTGGCTAATTTTGGTCTTAAATTATTTGTGGAAGTCCAGAAAAGGTTTAAAAGGTTTAAAATTTCATTCATTTCATTTCTGCCAGATAGAGGGTGTTTTAGAGGGGTAGGGGGGGATGGGGTATCTTTGTCATCACTGAACAAACTGGGGATTTGATTATAGTGTATGTTTGGATTACTAAAATTCAAGTCAAAGACTACTTTTTTCAAATTTTTCAAATCTGACCCACAATGGGGGGGGAGAGGTGGGGGGAGTTAAAGCGTTTCGATTGACTCTCAACGATCTGGGGATCTGAGTTGTCGAATGTGTTTGGAGTTTTCTAACTTAAATCACAGGCTACTTGAATTTTTTTCAAATCTAATCCATAGAAGGGGGTGTTTTAGGAGAATGGGGGGGGGGGATGGGGTATCTTTGTCATCACTCAACGAACTGGGGATTTGAGTGGGCGAATCTATCGGAATCACTTGGCTATTTGATAATGTTCAAGTCAACCTGTGCAAAGCACGGGTGAACTAGTTAGTTTATATATATAGATCAACAAGACAAGTGGACTGCAGTGGAACCTGCGGATTCATAAACTTTACCATGTCCTCAAAATTTGAATTAATGAGCAAGGTGGGAAGAGAAACGAGGAATACGTTGTATGATGAAGCCTAATTTTTGAAACTACAGAAGGTGTTTACAGACTTCGATTTCAAAGTTATTGCAATGTATAAATAATTTGAATTATAAAAAAGTGTAGTATAAACACTGATAGATGTGGGGAAAAAATTCCAACTTCTTTGCAAAACACAACACCAAAAAATATCGAACTAATGATTACGTAGCGGTGAGCAGGAATGACCGAGTCGCGATTATGATGCCCACTACCCCAGTTGCGGCCTTGACTTCAATCCTTGTGCTTCAAAACTTCGTTCATGAACCATCTTAGATTATTGAAGCGATTGAGTATAGACGAGCAGTCTAATAACAGAGGTTGGTGAGGAAACAATATTCCAACTTGTTTGCTAAACACAATACCATGCAATAGCAAAACAAGGAAAAGCAAGGGAAAACCTTCCAGGAAAATTTAGCTACCTAGAATAATATTTTTTTAATGTGGTCACAGTTCTGGAAATAGGGAGGTGAAGAGGTTTTATCATGCTCTCGCTAATTTTGAGCTAGACGAACACAGTACATAAAATAGTTCGACGAAAAGAGTTAATCAAGAAGTTGCGTGAATCGTCATAATTGGTCAATTAAGAAACGAAAAAATGATACTCAAGGTAATTTACTTTTATGCTAGCGCAGAATGAACTAATGAGTTGAAAACAATGAAATAGATATTGGGCCGTCTACAACCTAAACCGTGCATTCACTGACAATTTCATCAAAATCTGATGAAAACTGTGGAAATTAAGGTCATTACAAGGATTTCACATAGGCGCATGCGCAGTAGCTATTAACCCTGCGTCGACCACGTGGGAGCTAGAATAATAGTCGCCCACGTGGGGTCCACCATGACCCCACTCACATTTCTGGCTGTGCCGCCCTATTGTTGCATGACGTCAAAACATCATGCAATCAATTCTGAGGTTTCTGCGAGGATAGTCTCCTAATATCGTGTCTATGGTAGCAAAGTTGCAGCTTGTAGCTCCGAAATTACATGGCCCAAAGAATTTCCTCATCTAAGAAAACCAAAAACGCAAGAGAAAGGAATAAAAAGCAAAACGTTCAAGTCTTTTATTTATATCAGAACGAAATATAAACTTTAGTCAACTTTTTAGGCATATAAACTCTAAGAAGGCCCATTGTTTTTCAATAAAATACGGAACTTCAGCCAACATAGAACTTTTTCGAAAATTGCCTTTTCAAATTGCCTTTTTGCATGGTGCCTACGGAAGTGAATTTACATTTAGTGAGCACCTCCGCTAATAAGTATGACGTGAACCAATTGTTTGCAGTCACATTGCGATTGGTATTTTTCATGTTTTCACAACAAAGAACTCGTCGGACACTGAGTCCTCGTTAGGCAAGATTTCGTCCTCCACTTTACTGTCTACTAGTATGGACAAAAACGACTGATTCACATTCCCAGTTTTTTCCACGGTGCAAACAGTAGAACTAAGTAACCACTACGTATGTATGCTCAAACGATTGAAAATTAAGACAAAACATGTGAGTGAATGTGCCGAAATTTTCTTTTCACGGTAGTCCACGTGGGATCTACTCAGACCCCAACAACGATTTTCATCAAACAGAAATGAATTCAAAAGGTACACTATCCTGGAGGACCATTGCTATCTCGCCAACCTCTGGAGCAGTAATGAGTAGGAAGCTACTCGAGGAGCAGGCAGTGAGGGGCAAAGTGGCTATAATGGAGGGGGGGAAAGGTGCGCATGGGGTCCACCTGGACCCCACGTGGTCGACGTTGGGTTAATGATACAATCATGTTGAAATTGATATGAGGTAATCAAATCATCTTCTTCCAACTATCAGCCAAATTCAAGCGGAATCGAACGACTAGTGTATGAAAGAATGGAGCATAATGGAATTTAAGTTAGCGCATGCGCAGAATTAGGTATTGATTTGGCAACAATGGAACTGGTTGGGGACCATCTACAACCTAACCCACGCATTCTCTGACAATGTCATCGAAATCGGATGAAAACAGTGGGAATTAAGGTCGTTACAAGGATTTCACGTAGGCGCATGCGCATTAGCCATTAATGATGCAATCATGTTGAAAGTTATATGGGATGATCAAATTGCTCAATTTGACCTAACCATTATTAAATGGTTCGAATCGAGCTGCTACCGAGAAACATCAAAAATATAACCAAGCTGCAGAGGACCTCCGGGGTTCGTTCACTCCCCTAGTTGTTTCTTGTGATGGAGTCATGCACAGGGAATATGACGTCTTCACACGTCGCCTAGCAGGAGTATTGGCTGACAAGTGGTCCCGACCCTTTTCACACATACTGGGATGGGTCAAAGTGAAAACCCAGCTAGCTGTAATAAAGGCAGTCTCCATGAGACTACGTGGGACTAGGAAGAAGATTAGGTCCCTGGGATTGGAAGATGGAGCTGCACTACCACGGTGTGACAGCCAACTCTCCGAAAGTTACGAATAAAGAAGAAAGAAAAAGAAAAAAAAAGAAGAGAAAGAAACCACTCCAAGCATACCGAGGCTCACCATTTTTACTTGAAAGTCAATTGAAGTTACCCACCATGTTCACACCTCACCTTCCCCAATTCCAAAATTATATATTATTAGCAATAAAATTTAAAAAAAAAAATATTAAATGGTTATTGCACATGTATAGTTACGTCATTTAAAATAATTTAAGTACTCGATACATCGCGAAATTTGCGAACATTAGAAAACAAACTACGATGATCATCCATGTTCTTTCTCATGCTCACGGTTGTTCACGTAGAAAAAAATGACACTAAAATCAAATGGACCACCCCTCTAAAGTGACTAGGAAGACAAACAGGGGTAATATAGAGTTCCTAGTAGATCCGTATTGACAATCCGGTGCCGTAACTCTGACGCAATGAGTTACGGTGACGCATCCTTCTGAACAGAAACGGTAACGGATCGCAATCCGGAAAAAACGTAATCGTCTAAAATAACCTTCTTCCATGGGCTCAAATAACCTCCTAGGGATAATTTCCTCCTTCCACGGATTTAGCGTTACAACTAGATCCGTTAAGCTCTTGACGTGACTTTAAGGTGGGGTAAATGTTTCTCGATACCGCACATCGTATTGAGACCGACGGATCTCTAGGAGCTCTCATGTGAAATGATTTTTAGTATGAACGTATTTTACGCTTTCCAATAGAGAGTTATTGGCGACTTCAACTCAACGTCACCCGTTGCCATTGTCTTGAGGCAGCAAATGAAGATGCTAACCCAAATGGAACAGGGGGCACGGTTGCCTTAATTTTAATGTCACGCTAACGGTGGTTGAGCAACGCGTTATTTTCACCCATTTGGTGTTCAAGAGGACCGTCATACCCCCCACCACCAGCCTCCGTATAATAAACCGGCCTCCTTATAAACCATAATCGGCAGTGGCGGATCCAGAGAGGGGCTAGGGGGGCTGTAGCACAGTATTTACACTAGATAAAATGGGTAATTTGTTTTGTTCGATTGCCGAACATGAGAGGAATCCAATATCTACTATGAGGACATTTCTGCTTCATCATTAGAGTTATCAGCAGAGATTGGACTTTGGCGGGAACATTGGAAATCGGCAATCCCCAAGGATCTTCCACAAAGTTGTGAAATTGCTTTGTCAAACTGCAATAGAGATTTCTATCCAAACGTAGCAATTTTATTGCAGATATTCGCTACGTTACCGGTCACAACTGCCTCGACCGAGCGGAGCTTTTCTTCCCTGAGAAGAATAAAAACTAATCTCAGGTCAACCATGACAGAAGACCGATTGAACGGGATTGCACTGGCTCATATTCACAAGGAAAGGGAAATCGATGTAGATAAAGTCAAGGTGGGTTTACACGCTCAAGCCATTTGCACAAACCGGCTTGCACAAGCCAGTTTGCGCAAACTGAACTGAACAACGCGGTCACGTTCAACACGTTCAGTTGTGCTTGTGAAATTGTGTGGGATTCAGTCAGTGGACTTCGTCGATCAGTGCGCTTTAATTAAAGTTGATTAATTAAAAATTTTAAAATTATTCAAAAAAAAAAAAAAACCAATCACAAATTTCGACATAATTTTTAATATGGATGAGGAGGAGCTTATCCTGTGTACGACGGCGGCTTGCTTGATAAAGAAAAAATTGGGCTCAAAGAGTTCCAAAGGTCGGAAATGGATCAAGGATTGGTTGCTCAGGATGGACAGCCTTTCCCATACCAATTTAATAGTGGAATTGAGAGAGGAACCAAATGATTTCCGGAATTATTTGAGAATGAACGAGGCGACATATGAGGAGGTGCTCAGCATGATCTCACCAATAATTGTGAAAAGTGACACCGTTATGAGACGAGAAATCACCCCCCATGAAAGGCTGTCAGCGGCTTTGAGATTTTTGGCAACAGGACTTTTGGTTTTGAAGACTTGAAATTTTCCACTTGCATCTCCAAGCCAGCCCTCAGCCAAATAATTCCTGAAACATGTGACGCTATTTGTGACGCTATGTGACGCACCGAGTGATATGGGGTTGGAATAATGTGATTCACACACTTGAAGAGAAGGAATGCGCCGGCGCAAGATCGTGGGTAGGCTTGAACTGCGTTCACACGCTCAAACTCCACTCATGCCAAGCTCCAACCTCCAGCCGAATTTCTGTCCGAGACAGACTTCGCACAAGCCAAATTTTTTGGCTTGCGCAAGCCAAATGGCTTGCGCAAACAGCGTTCACATGCAACGATATAACTGTGCAAACTGGCTTGTTCAAGCCGATTTGCGCAAATGGCATGAGCGTGTAAACCCGCCTTTACATGATTTTAGTCAGTCTAAAGCAAGACGAATGTGTTTGTCGAATTGGGCCATCGAATAAATTATTCAATGAATTGAAGTATTCAAAAAAGTTGTAACATTAAAGTTTGTTTTGAATACGTTTTTTTAATTATTACCGTCCTTTGAAATGGTCACAACTTATTTCTTTGTTTTCAACAGTAAAGTGTAAACCAGTTGAAACTCATACAATTCTTCTGCTTTAGACCTTTTGTAATCTGGAATAATAAGTAATGCATTATAGAAACTTATTATAAGGTAAAATAACTAAAAACGTATATACAGGTTTAGGGCCCCCAGACCCTCCGGTGTTTTCACCCCCCCCCCCCCCCCCCTTTGGCCTATCCTGGATCCGCCACTGATAATCGGCCTCCGTATAATGAAACAGGCCTACGTAACAGTTAAGGCTGATTTTTATAGTTTGGTGGGCTGGATGCTCGCAAGCTCGCATCTCAAAAATAAAAAATATCCCAAATCAATAACTTTAGCGAAATACAGATTTGTTGGACAAACAGTTCAGATTTACGCCTAAAATGATGTTACGGAGGTTACGGATGAAGAAGAATTGGATCTAGATGGCACTGGTGATGGTGGGTTGGACGGACTGTTGAACGTCTAGTTTTTCCCCCGCTGTCTTGTTGACTACTGGGTGTCTAATCAACTTCTTTATTTCAATATGAAACGCCGATTTTCAACCCCAAATTTGAATTTCATGTTAGTTTCAGTATAAATACGGAATAGGTTCGCATTTTTAGTTATCGATGCACAAATAGGGCATGGATTTAATGCAAAGAAAGCCTCAAGTGGGAAACACTGCAGTTTACTTGCCACTTACGGTAATCATCGTCGTTCGAACTTCATGTTTATGGGTTTCCCGTTGGATAAATCATCAACAAGTATGAAAAAGTATTTAGCTCTATGACAATGAACCAGGAGTTTACCTGATAATCGTCACTGGAAGCGGCACTTTACGCAATGTTCACGAGAAAACAGCTGAGAGATCAGACAAACTAAGAGCAATTTTGCGAAGAAGTAATGTCTTAATACTCAGGTTTCTCATTTAAAAAATGTTAAATGATAAAAACAAGGCTGTAATCGACCAAATAGAGCCTGTGTGCAAAATAACGGACTTTTTCGATCGAGTTGAAGGCAGGTAAAGCTAGACAGCAGAGGCGGACTTCAGATAGCAGATTCGGTTTCTACAAGACTTGAAACGTAAAATAACCAAGTTTGAGGGGTGTTCAAGTAAACCAACCCGCTAAATCAACATAATTAGTAGGTAATGGGGCAATTGAAAAAAAATATATTAGTATTATTTACTTCACCAGTTTTCGAGTAATTTTGAGATGACCAGTAGTGTTACATTTACAAGAAAGTTAGCGTTGGAAGGTGTCGTGTGCCTCAAGATCCCCAAACGGGTGACGTTAAATGAGCCATTCTAACGTGCAACGTTGCTAACGTCCCCTCAAGTTCACGTACTCTTGGGTACGTTAGAGTGACGTTAAGGGCTCGTTAGTGGTTACCAAACACTCTCTAATATAATCCGTTGACTATTCCAGGACTTTACAAATTACAGTACTGTAATGCATAAGTTTGAACATGATGTACGTATCCTTATATTTGGGTATTTTAAATTTAGAGTAGTATAAAGGCTACTACCATCAGATGATGTCAATAGTTAGGTGTAGTTCCGGTATCCACGATGGTTCAACTTTCGTTCATTCCAGATCAATATTCAACAAAGAGTCTTCATTGCAGTTCGCACTTGTGGTTGCTTAGAAAAAAAAAACAGCAATCATCATCATGAGCATCATCATCTACTTGGTAACTGTTTCTGTCAAGCTGAGTACAAGCTCTCACCTTGTTCATACATGTGTTTTTCGTTTAGTTACAGTTTGTGGAAATTGGCAATGATAAGAAAACATCACTTTTCTGTAGGCAATGTCTGTTGATGTTTTAGTCTGCACCATACACATAATACTTGCAACATTCACAGTAAAACATCACTGTTCCTCTAAAGTCAGTACAACGTACATCACACATGGGTTTTCAGTATTTGTACGTAGTGGTTCGACGTTGCTACCATGAAATGTGATGAGGTGATGGAAGTTCCGAAGTTCATAATGGGCCACTATCGCACTTTCTGCACCCGTTCTAGATCTATTTTTAACATTTCCATGTTTTTATTTAGGCACACAACCGCAAAAAGCGTTACTTTTGAGGAGCGATCCTTTTTGGATTGAAATTTCCTGATGATGTTTGCTTGTATAACATACTTCACACAGGTTCGTTGGAACACACATGGGTTTTTAGTACTTGTACGTAGTGGTTCGACGTTGCTACCATGAAATGTGATGAGGTGATGGAAGTTCCGACGTCCATGATGGGCCATTATCACACTTTCTGTACCCGCTCCAGATCTATTTTCAACTTTGGCACACAACCGCGAAAAGCGTTACTTTTGAAGAGCGATCCTTTTTGGATTGAAATTTTCTGATGATTTTTGCTTGATGCACATAAAATACACGTTAAAACATCATATTAATCGTTTTTTCGAAACTGAAATCAACCACCGTTGTATAACTACAAAGCCGCACTCATGTTGATGTACATGTCACTAGAAACAACACTGAAATGAAAAGGTTCACTCATATCTAGACGTCTGAGCGAGAACTAGAGTCAAGTTCCATAATTTCTGTATACGGAAGAGGAAAACGTGTTGTTGCTGACCCACAAAAACCACCACTATCTGTTAACTCAGAAACCCCATTACGACAATCAAGGAGAAAAGATAGTTTTTCTGCAAGGTTTCAATAAATTGTTTATACGAGTGAACGAAATCTTCAAATTCATCTCATCGTTGCATAGAGCTTGTAACAGTTCCCGATAACTGTTACCGAGAACCTTTTCAAGGTGAGAATCGGTATTGTAAGGAGAAGGTGTTATGATATATTTTGACAAGATTTACCGTAATGGTGTGATATCCGAGATTTCAGAGAAAGACGTGAGCAATTTCTATCGCTCTGGCCGGGATGAAGAAATGCGAGCTTGTGTTATTAGGAATTTTCAGGATACGAAAGTTTTGCAGGGCTGTTTACGTCCAGGAAGTCTCCCATTTGATATCCATTTCTCTGGGTATATCCAACAATAGCTAGAATTATATTCGCATAAGCATACAGCTTTCCATAATATGATCAACCGAACACTATCTATTCCTATGAGTGAACGAAATTTAACAAAAGAAAAATCTGGGATAAGGTTCTTAGGAAAAAGAGTAGAGATAAAAATTCCAATCTGGTTAGGGAAGATGTAACTTTAGAAGAAAAACAATGGATAAGTATACCTAATTATGGGAAAAATCCGATCGGCAAAATTCTATCATCGAGAGGTTACAAATTAGGTTTTAAAACTAGAAATAGTCTTAGTGCATTACTAGGTTCCGTAAAAGACAAAATTAATGTTCAGGATAAAAGTGGGGTTTATAAATTAAAATGTTCTTGCGGCTACGAATATTGCGGTCAAACTGGTAGGAAATTCAGGGAACTTATAGAAGAGCATCAGGAGAATTCCAGGGAAAATAAGGGTAGGTCTACATTTGCAAAACATCTTCAGAAATCCAAACATAATTACAATTTTGATTTGACAGATATAGCATTTCCAAGCCAAATGAAACCTTTTCCAAGTCAAATGAAACCTTTTCTAAGTCAAATGAAACCTTTTCCAAACCAAATGAAACCTTTTCCATATCAAATGAAACCTTTTCCAAACCAAATGAAACCTTTTCCTAACCAAATGAAACTTTTTCCAAATCAAATGAAACTTTTTCCAACCCAAATAAAACTTTTCCCAAACGTAGTGTATTTCTGTAAAGTAAACAATCGTAGATAAATAATATATATTAAAAAATTTCAGAAATTCAGTCTTAGAGGTTCAATCAGTCAATGTAAGTCACTACTGGTGGCGGCTCGAGGCAACTGCATCATCATGTCCATCACATAATTGTATGAGTCAGTTGCTGTTACAGTTCTGACGCATCTATCAATGACTCACGTCAAAATGTGGTTTTCATCCGGTTCGCTCAGTATGTTCCTCGCGTGACATTTTATTTTCGAGAAGGCCTTTTCCACTGGATTCAACATAGGGGAATAAGGAGGAAGGTAGTGTACTTGGAACCTCACTCATTTTCTCAATAGGTTTCATTTGGTTTGGAAAAAGTTTCATTTGGTTTGGAAAAGGTTTCATTTGGTTTGGAAAAAGTTTCATTTGGTTTGGAAAAGGTTTAATTTGGTTTGGAAAAGGTTTCATTTGATATGTAAAAGGTTTCATTTGGTTTGGATAAGGTTTCATTTGACTTGGAAAAGGTTTCATTTGGCTTGGAAATGCTATAGATATTTTGTAGAATTTCTTCATTTTTGTCACGTTTTGAAATGGGTTTTCACAACTTCGTCCCGAGTGATTTAGTTTGTTCTAACGTGTTAAACGTGTTAAATGTTCTAAACTTCAAAAACAACCGTCGTAAAAATCCAGACATTACGACGATACGATGTTAAGGATAGCACAGTCATGCGCCTGCTTATCATCGAATCGAGACCATGTTAAATGTCTTAATTATGCAAAATAGTGGAAACCCAATAGCTGATTTTCATGCATTGTCTACAAAGAAGCTAGAACGCATAATTTATTGCTTCCTCACTACCGAAGGTAGGGAAGCTTCGTATTCGTGATTGAGTCGAGAGGGACGTCCTTGAAGTAAATTCATCGATTGGAGCCCAGTCTATTCGTCTCAAATCTATTTCAATTGGACGTCCATCTGAAGCTAGGTAATATTAGTAAGGCTTCGCATATTATAGACGGGACGCCCTATTGAAATTGATGACCGTGATGCATTTTTATGGGTTGTATTCGTGTAATTGCCGACAGACGAGTACGATTACACAAATACTATATAATCGCAGTTGACTCAGAATCAACGAATAATAAACAAAAATTAACATGTACTTATCATGTTTTACCTCTAAATTCAGTGCGAGCCGACATGTTTTATATTGATTTTCACGTACAACCAATGCGATGCTGGGGAAGTGTTTTCATATCCTAATGTATTCTGCAATATTTGGGTTTTTCGGCTATAAATGAAAAGAAATTGTACAACACCACACTGTGTATCTCTAATATTTTAATAAAAATGCTTGCATACGAGTCTGCAACACATTGGGACATTTTCATGTGTGTTTCCTCGTGTGGTATCGCGTGAGCAAGTTTTCGTGACGATTTTTCAGTTTATGTGTCAAAGAAAAGACATGAAAATGTCAAAAAGCTGGATTCTAGAGCCACTCAGCTGATCTGTAATCGGTCAGTTGTTTTCAGAAGTCCCTCAAGGGGCTACATACCAAATCTCAGAATCGTGGGATCATTAGGGAAAAAACTGGACTCTAGAGCCACTCAGCTGATCTGAGATCGGTCAGTTGCGTTCAGAAGTCCCTCAAGAGGCTACATACCAAATCTCAGAATCGTGGGATCATTAGGGAAAAAACTGGATTCTAGAGCCACTCAGCTGATCTGGGATCGGTCAGTTGTGTTCAGAAGTCCCTCAAGGGGCTACATACCAAATCTCAGAATCGTGGGATCATTAGGGAAAAAACTGGATTCTAGAGCCACTCAGCTGATCTGGGATCGGTCAGTTGTGTTCAGAAGTCCCTCAAGGGAACACATACCAAATCTCAGAATCGTGGGATCATTAGGGAAAAAACTGGATTCTAGAGCCACTCAGCTGATCTGGGATCGGTCAGTTGTGTTCAGAAGTCCCTCAAGGGCCCACATACCAAATCTCAGAATCGTGGGATCATTAGGGAAAAAACTGGATTCTAGAGCCACTCAGCTGATCTGGGATCGGTCATTTGTGTTCAGAAGTTTCTCAAGGGGCTACATACCAAATCTCAGAATCGTGGGATCATTAGGGAAAAACTGGATTCTAGAGCCACTCAGCTGATCTGGGATCGGTCAGTTGTGTTCAGAAGTCCCTCAAGGGCCCACATACCAAATCTCAGAATCGTGGGATCATTAGGGAAAAAACTGGATTCTAGAGCCACTCAGCTGATCTGGGATCGGTCAGTTGTGTTCAGAAGTCCCTCAAGGGCCCACATACCAAATCTCAGAATCGTGGGATCATTAGGGAAAAAACTGGATTCTAGAGCCACTCAGCTGATCTGGGATCGGTCAGTTGTGTTCAGAAGTCCCTCAAGGGGCTACATACCAAATCTCAGAATCGTGGGATCATTAGGGAAAAAACTGGATTTTAGAGCCACTCAGCTGATCTGTAATCGGTCAGTTGTGTTCAGAAGTCCCTCAAGGGGCTACATAAAACTTGGGACAATTCTTAGGCTTGAAAAGTTTTTTTTTTAAATATAAATCGAGAGCTTTCGAACGAATGGTCAACGTCATTTCTGATGGTCATAATCATCGTTGTGGCCACTTGGGACAATTTTCGTGAGCAATTATTTTCCGTGACGTTTTTTTAGTTTATGTGCCAAAGCAAAGACATGAAAATGTCAAAATTGTCGCGATTACAATCGTATTCGTATTCAACGATAAGACTATGCCCAATACTGCGCAATGGTAATAACTCTACCAATGGCGATATAATTTATAAGGTATAGCACCTACCGAGTTTAAACTGAATCGGACCTACAGATGATGAGAAATCGACGTTATGAGAAATTCACGTTTGCACATGCGAACAGGCTACTATGTGACGACAATGAAAGTTATAGGAGACCGTCTAGGAGGTAATCCGCACCTCATCGGAACCGGAATGAAATTTGGTAAAGTTTTGGGAGCGATAAGGATTTATCACAGACAGGCAGAGAGACAGACATCAGTCAGACAGACAGACACAAGGAACCAAAATTGATCAGCAAGCTCTGAAACGCAAGAAGCAATTAGAAATTTTGATTTCGGAGGATACCATTTTTGACATGGATATGTCTTTTGGATGGGGGTCAAGGAATTTTTCGCGACACTTTTTTTTCCCGACCGACCATCGTTCACACTTTTTTTCCCGACCGGCACATTTTGTATCGATATTTCACGTACAACCAAGGCGTTACTAGGGAAGAGTAACTCCCATAGTTTTCATAGTAGGAAAATCGTTCGCCACTTTTTGGAATGCTCTCATTTTACCACGACATTTCATGACCTCTAAGCCATTGCAGTGTCAAGGAATGCTGATTTATTACTCTAACTTAAAAACTAATATTGTTTTGTAACCATAATGGAATAATCTTGTGAAATGAAGGCACTAAATGGTTGGTATACAATTGAGTAGTAGGTACCAACTGGTAAGCAGTAGGTACTAGACATATCCATGATCTTTTGTTTTTCCCATCAAGGGAGAAATTAAAATGCTTGATTTACACTTTACAAATAGAATACAATTTCAACTGATTTGACATTTGACATGGTTTGGCATTATTATGTCTTTACTTTGGCACATGGACTCGAAAATCGTTACTTTTTTCCACGGATTCGGTCTTAGAATGTTCTGAAATGGATTTGTGTTTTCCTCCAGATCAATCCCGATATTGAGATTTTCACCACACCTATATCTACCATGAAACGATGTATTTGCGAGTAATTATTATGAGTTCACCTGTAGATATTATTTTTACTTCAATCACGAACAAAGCTTCCCTAAATTCGGTAGTGAGGAAGCAAAACATGACGACTACCTAATTTAATACTTAGGGGTAAAAATAGATCAATGCCTTGGGTGGGATGAACACATAAAAGATTTATCTACGAAAATAAGAAGGTTGCTACCAATGTGTCGAGAAGTTCGTAACTTCATGAACCTGAAAGTAAAGAAACAATTTTACCTCGCAATGTGCCAGTTGCTACTGATTTATGCCATGCCTGCCTGGGGTTCAGCTTTCAAAACTAAACTTTGTTTACGATCCAAAAAAGCCCTGATCAAGGTCCTAAAAACATCCTTTAGGTTTGGGACAAGGAATTTATTTAAAGAATTTCAAGTTCTAGACTTATTTAGCCTAATAGATAAATGTACTATAATTTATACCTACAAGAAATTTCTAAAAGGTGGATTTGAAATAGTACCTAAGTAATATTGGCACACGAAGTTCGAACAAGATTACTCTAATTATACCAAGATTTCATACTTCCGCAGCACAACGTTCTCGTCTATATGGAGGGACCACCCTTTTCAACGACCTACTTTACGAAATTATTTCAACCAGAATATCACTTAGTAAATTCAAAGTAGATCTAAAGAAGCACTATATGGCTTAACTGTCATTTGCCTAATAATTTAAGTTATTTCAATTATTATTGCCACACATTATTATTTACCCCTCAAATTTTAAACTTTCTATTATTTAGGTAAATCAATAGCTGTATTCATACATACATTATCTTTAGACCTTGATGGTAAAAATCCTGTATTGTAATTAATTATTCAAATAATCAGTAACAGGAGAGCTAAATAATGAACATACGTTCCAATTCCCTGCACAAGATCCTTCTTATTGGGAATTGTAGCATTTTTTGTACAAATCTGTAATGCATTACTTGTGAATGTTTTTTCTGAATAAAATTCATATATATTTAAAAAAATTAAACTAGTCGTTGGTAATAATAATAATAAAAGAATAGAATAATGGGCATAAGAAAGAGTAACGTTATAATTACGTAACCGAAACAATACACCTCGGAGGCAGAAATTGCAACATTGTTTAACGTTTGAAAAACAACAATGATGACTGGGCATTGCATTGTTTTCAGTATTCGTAATAACATTGGCAGACGGAAGCCCTTACAAATATGTGATCAACACATTGCTAATAAATGAACCTATTATAGTTCAGCTGTAGGTGTTCTGTGCCTGTGCGGTAGAGGTAGGAACACTGTCGGTAGCAATAAATTCTTTAGCACCGAGCACCTGGTGAAACCGATTCTGCAAGCCCGCAATACACCACAGTTTTTTTTAAACTATACTAAGAACTTGAAGGGACATCGTGTTACGAGTTCAATACATATGGCGGTGCCTTTTTTATGAAAAAATATCGAAGATGCGTATGATCAAATCGTTTTCATTTCATTATATTATTTGGAACAAGTCATAGAAAAATAAAAGTATGGAAGCAATAGAGTTATTGGTAACTATTGAGTTTGGGCATCCAGTACAAATGAAGGCTAATTGGCTAAATTAAAGAAAATAATGTCCTTCGAATATTGAAGGGTGCAATCAAAGGAACATTCTTATATTGAAAGAGGGTTGCTAGTTATTTACGATAACAGTTGTCGAAATTTCCCAGTCCAGTTGTCCAGAGTGGCATTCAATTTTGGCCCGGACAGCTTAGAGAAAAACACTGCAAATTATTTCACAAAGGTTTATTATTTTTTCAATTGAGTTTGATCGTAGTTTTAGTTGGCTTGCGTACGTCATAAGGCCCGTCCAGACTCCTCAGCGTGTCCTATTTTGAGTTGCCACAACCTATACTTCTATAATTATATACGCATGTTTATATTTCTCGATTTGAGCTCCTATCTTTTCAAATTAATAGTTATTGCCTTAATAATATCATTATCTAAGTACGTACGCAAAGTCGAGAGGATATGTTATTAAATATGCGTAGGAAAAGCATTGGTATTAACACACAAATATGACCTAGAAAAAAACATATATTCATGCCGCGAAGGAACGCTGTACCCACCTCATGGTGCCGCGGTGTATTATATAGGTATAGCACGTAAAAGTAATAAATATCCATTCTCCTACACCCCTCTGCTACGCCCCTGGTCACTCCAGCCACCACAAGGTGCCGCGGCGCCTCCTCTCACTCCAGCCCCGCTTGCCCCCCTCACAACCCACCGTGACCCCCTGCCAAGCGTGCCAGGCGTGCGTCTAACACGTCTAACACTCAAAGCCTCGAAAAAGACACTTTTTCGCCCGTTTTTGGTCCATAGCATCTATGCGAGTAAAGCGATCGGGATGGTTAAACGTTAGGATCAACTAGACCCCAAATTAATGGAGTCTATGTGCGAAATAACGGGTTTTTTAAGTAAATTCTTAGGCCTTTTATGGCCCGGACGGCGAACGGCGGATGGCGGTCGAACATTTCAAATTTGGATTCTACGCACCTTGAAACGTAAAGTGACAAAGTTTGAGGGGGGGTTATAAAAATGTTTTGATACACGACGCTTATTATTGGAAATAATAAACCGAAACCGGACTGTCCGGGCCAAAACGGGACACCTGGCAACCCTGATCCAAGTACGTTTTAAAAGGGTCGTGACCACTTATTAGCCAATAATCCTGCCAGGTGACGAAACCCCATATTCCCTATACATGACTCCTACGAAAGGAATAACTAGGGAAGTGAACGAACCCGGATGGTCATCTGCTGGTTGTGGTATCTGTTGGTCTGTTGGTTATGGTGACAGCATGAAATCTTTTAAATTTGCATATTCAGCCATGTAACCGTCAATTTGTATTCCTTTCCAGGCTGTGTAAACCGACGGAAGGTGTGCTTAACCAAAAATAGTCAGGTGGTCTCGGGAGCCGTCAGAGTGGGTGGGTCCGGTCCGGTTGGATCATCCAGGATCTTGATCAGTCTAGGTGGGTGCACACATTGCTAGGATCATATTTCTTTTTATGTGTCTTGTTTCCTATCCTAACAAAATAAATTACTATTCATATCATGTTGTATTCCACAATTTCGAGAAGGCAGGAAGATTTTTAGTGAATTTTCGTAGAAGCGAATCCTAACTCTCCTTAGGATTGATTCAATGAGATTAAATTCTTCCGCAAAAAATCAAGCTTTCCAAACGAAAGGTCGAGTTCGTTGGCCAGCAATTTTTGAGCACATTAAATTGGTCAGCAACAAGTGCTGAAAAAAATCACTAAAAATAGCAAAAAATAGCTAGAAATTGTTAAATTTATATTTTTTTAGCACAATATTGCTCAAATTTATTATTTCAACATCCAAAATTGTATGTACACAATTATGCTTAAAAGTGTACTTAAATTTCATAGAAATTTGCTTAAAAATCGATAAAAACTGCAAAAAGAAAGCTAACAAGTCAAAACCTATTTGGATAGTAGATTATTATCTAGAACATGCCATCAACTCCCTTGCACTCAAAAAGCTCAAATTTCAATACAATATAACATTATACAATAGGTACGATAATTTACGAAAATTCGCTCATACGATC
The DNA here is from genome assembly GCA_030762985.1 of Adelphocoris suturalis. Taxonomy (NCBI): domain Eukaryota; kingdom Metazoa; phylum Arthropoda; class Insecta; order Hemiptera; family Miridae; genus Adelphocoris; species Adelphocoris suturalis. Next base: position 145,681,665 of record CM061041.1, on the reverse strand, counting down.
ATGCTGCATGACTGGAACTCTCATTCAGAACGGACTAGATTCTGAAAATCTAATCTCAAACCTTCTTTTGAAAGTAACTACCTATTTACGACCTCTGCTACTGAACTATTCGGGCAGAAGCTTAAAACTTCAGAAGTGATGCTAAACCTGTACGACCGCTCGGTCATGGCGGAGAGGTAGGCCCTTAGCGCCGTCCACATGTGTACTTCAATAAATTCATTCTATCGGTTTATTTATTTAGATTTTCTGTCTCCATCTTAGCAGATTAGCCATAACAGTATATTCTGCTTAAAAACTTAACTGTAAGATTACTTTATACTGAAATAAACTTCACTTCATTGAGGGCCAGTTCCACCAATGCTTGACTCGATATCTTCTTGTGATAACGCACGGATTCTGGATTCCACGTGTTGGGGTTAGTTAACCCAAGGATCAGCGTTGATCCGCAACTTTCTCGCGGCCTGCCATCTTGATACGGTTTGTACCTAACCCTGTTTTTGTTGTTTGCTTGCTTCAACACAATTGCTTCATAACACAATCCCGCCGTATTTCCGTAATTTTGCTTCCGAGTCTACCTATAGGTGGTGGCAGCATTGTTTTCACTTTCGGGAGAAAAAACACGCCTACCAAGTTGGGTATGGCAGATGGCTTCCTCGTTTATATTTCATGAATTTATATATCATTGAAAATTTCTGAATGATTTCGAAGCATTCCATAGCGGAATAGTGAAACCAAGAAGTTGCGTAAAACGTTATAATTTGTCGATTAAGAAACAAAACAATTAGGTACATTCAATGTAATTTACGTTCGGGCATGCGCAGAATGAACTGGTGAGTAGAACAATGAAATAGGTTGGGACCATCTACAACCCAACCCGCGCATTCCTGACAATCTCATCAAAATCGTATGCAAATTGTGGAAATTAAGGTCGTTACAATGATTTCACATTGGCGCTTGAGCAGTAACTATTATTGATACCATCATGTTGAAATTTATATGGAATGATCAAATTGGTATTTCCCAACCATCATCCAAATTTGAACGAGATCGGACGTCTAGTGCGCGAGAAAATGATGCTTGATGGAAATTACGTTTGCGCATGCGCAGAGTTGGGAAGGATAAAACTGATTGTGTAGCCACCGTCTACACCCTAGCTCGCACATTTCCTGAAAATTTCATCCAAATCAGACGAAAACTGTGGAAAATAGGCTTGTTACAAGAACTTGCGGACACACACACACAGACACGAAATCAAAGTTGTTCAAAATGGTTTAAAACCTAAAATGCGAGTGGAAGCTTTGATTGTGGATACCAAAACGCCTTTGGGTAGACTCGGAAGCGAAAATACCATAAACACAGAAATCTTTGACCCATATAGCAGTATCATTTTTGTACCTTTCGTAGTACACTCAGTACACACAGAATCATCACGTAGTACACTTAGTCATTGGAGTAACTGAGCTACAATGGTCTTATTGGCTTCCATTGACGCTGAAGCAAATAATAATTAAAATAAATATAAAATAAGTATTTAACGGGGAACTTTTGGATATGTCTGAACAGATGCTCAATTCTTAGTTATCAGTACCTAACCGTTATCGCTATTTGGGTCAACCGAATCAGCTATATGGGTGATATTCTCGAGACTTGGACACTAGCGCATTCTTACATCGAGGCAAGGCGAAATCAAGTTATTTCACCTTGTTGTCATGGTGACGAGTAAACATATACGAAAATGCGCCATTTGTGGGCACAGCTGGACAACAGCATAACATAGTCTCACCTAGTTCCGAGTCAATATTTTCATTATTTGTAATATGCAAGGTGATAAATTGTATGCAAATTACATCAAGTTATTATCAGGTGTTGACCTCAAACGCTACGAACGCAAGATTTAATCTGTGGGGTATGAAATGTGTGTTGGGGAGTTGACATACAAGTGTTCTAGATGATCCAGACATCAGCCGCAAAGATGTTGTGGATTACCTATCTAGATTTAGAACTGTTCTTTGAATCAATTGAAACTAAAAATCTTTAGAGTACTGTGAAAGTGGTCTTGTGAAAGGATGTGTTATCAGAGCTCTGTTAGGCGGGAATAGTAAGTTGTATCACATGTGGAAAGGTAAGTACCTACCTAGAGGTAAGATATACCTACATACTTTCCGTATATTGTTAATTGTTCATGTAGGTACTTCATTGATCAAAACGAAAGTAGGTACCTACCTAATTACCTTTTTTGTCCATACAATTTGCGTAACTGCAAAACTCGCGCAATAACTGCACTGCCAATGCCGTCTTTATGAAATCTTACCTTCAGAGGAATGCATTTCAAGGTTTTTTCCTGGCAGCTGGTTTTTAATTCATGTTGCATATTCCCTGATTCGATATTTGACAAACTTGCTAATCAGCGGTTGTATTCGGCGGCAAAGCAACGACCCACCTACTTTGTTTAGGCAGTTTAAACCAACAGCAAATCTGGTAGGACGTACGTACCTACCTAAGTAGTTTCGTTTCTTGGTGTAGCAACAACCTGCCTTGTTTATTTTGACAAACTATCAAATCTCTCCTTTTATTCATTCAATATAACAAGTAAAGCTTCCTCAGTTAAGCATAGTACTACGAACTTATAATAAAACGCTGATGAAGCTACCTGAGCAATGGCTAGGTACCTACACAGCAGTACAGACACCTGAGGAATTTTCAATCATCTTTTCTTTACTATTTTTCAGGTTAATTATTCTCAAAGCCTAACAGAATGAAGTTCTTTAGTTTTCTGACACTGATTAACTACAATTGTTAGTAGGTTCCTAGTCCAAATAAAAACCCGTTCACGTTAGATTGGTATTGTTGACAGCAATCTACAATCAATTATTGCGCTGGCAGGCATGATTATTATAACATTTAGTCGAATTGAAACTTTGTATTGCTACAATACTATACTTTTTCAAAACAAAACTGTTGAAAAATGGCCTTATAACCATGAATTATGTTGACGTGAGACGGCAAACTTCTTGTGAGAAATAGGTTGGTTGAGTAGCGATTCATTGACGTAGGGCTGTATCATGGCCGACTTTGGCTGAAACGCGAACCTACTCCAGGCGTGACGTCACGAGAATATGGGCCATACAATAAATATCAAGCGTTCGTCAATTACCATACACAAATACAATGCAAATACGTGTCATTTATTTCGTACCACCCCTAACAAGGTCCTTTGTCCTTAACTTCTTTTTATCAACAACGCTTCGAGGACGCGGAGGCAGCTTTCAGGTGAAGATACGAATATCGGTCAGATGACGAACATTACGCGCCTTCCAATATTTTAATAATAAGCAGATCTGTTTGTCAATGCCTCCTTCTGGAACGCAACTTGCGAAATACGCTCCTCGCCATTTCGCAATCATTGTCGAGTCTGTCTTATCGTCGCGATCCTGACCCTGTTTTGTTTGACTCGGGAAGAAAACAAACAATTCAATGGAGGTAATATCGAAAGTGATTCACCTGCAATAGTTGAACCCTGTGAGGAAAAAACGCTCGTTCTAGAAAATGTGGTTTCGTAACTGGCGACCGAGGCACATTCTTTGTGGCATCATCATGTTTTGTTGGTTATTTAGTTTAATTTAGAAGCTGATCATGATGTTACGTTGATGGTGGTGGTTGATCTATAATGTATCGAATAAGAAAAATGCATCTCTAACATACAAACAGGGGCGTTGTTTCGAGCATTAGCTCGAAATATGTGCTGGTTGAATTGGGTATTTCCTAATCTACCTGCTCGATACCGTTGAGTGTCATTTACCTCAACGTTTGGGTAACTTTCGGATATCCACTAAGCCTCAAAACTTCTAATAACTTAAAAGGACCTGTTCTGAACCGTTATTCTCTATACCTAGAATATTTCCCAGGGTAGTTTTTCCCCAACCCTTAAATATATTCTCTTCACCAATTCTCATAACTTCGAAACTAGGTTTGTGGTTTCCTAAGTCTTAACACCGACCCTTACAACTCAATCGTTAGATATTTTCTCACGCTGAAGTTTCCCCTTCCTAGCCATTTCCCAACAGAACTTAGGAGGTGGTTTGATTTTTGTCGAGATTACTTTGACTCTAACCTGTTAACATGGTAGTGCTCCGTATTCTACATATTATTGTGTTCAACGTCCCTGTGTATATAATATTCCCTGTATCTTCGTCTTAGTAACGAACTTATTGTATATACTAGTGTAATAGTTTTAGTTTTCTCCTCAATATACTGCATCGATTTAAAATCTTCGTTTTTCGTTTATTTGATTTGATATCCCGTGCTCTAAACAGGCGTCGCTATGTGGGGGGGGGGGGGGGGGACGTAGAATGCGGCCACCTTGAGTACGAGGACATTGATACACCACATGATACAGATTCTCATTTTTACCCCGACAGGCACGAAAAAGGGTGTCTACTGCCCCGAGACTACCCCTCGAACACCTCACCGAGGTGGCTAATGTGGACACCCGTACAGCATGAAAATGACGATAAATTACGATAAATGGCGGGCCCCAATGCTCTCTGAAGCCCATTCCACCCATTGTGAAGAAATGGGGGATTCAGAGCACTGTCGGAGTTCTCTACCATCTACTCTGTCATGCAGAGCAACAGCGAACTCAGCAAATGTGCTAGGTTTGGGAGCAGTTGGTGTTACTGGGTCGCACCACAACAACTGCTGCCTGACGAATCAAGGTCAGCAGCAGTGCGGGCTACCTCACAGCTTGAGCCCCTAAGGGCAAGCAGGCCCTAGACCGTTTAAAATTGACTAAGTAGACCGTTCAATGCTGACGGTTAGAGGATGGTTTTTGTTAAGAGGGCCCGCCGGTAAACTCCCATACTGGAATTAGAAATTCGGAGGAAGACCTTTTTTTGACAAATGAAAAGTGACTTAAAAACTCGGCGCTTTGCGCCTCGGCGGGGGGCTCCGCCCCCCTGCACCCCCCGGTTTATTTCTTTTTCCATACTCTGTATGAAATCATAGGAACACAGAATGTGTTTTTGCTATCAATCACCTGCTATGAATCACATCATCGAAACACCAGCAAATCATCAGAAATTAACAAGCGGTTGCAATCATGTTCACAATATCAATTATTGAGAATGATCACCTGTGTGTAAACAATTATTTATATAACCATGCTCATAACTCAGTTTGTTGGACACGCACTTCGCAGTAGTTAACATAATATTGTTGGATAAATCGAGAGCTTTCGAACGAATGGTCAACGAATTTTGTGGGATGAAAAACGACGAAGTATCATACCCCTAGCAACGACTCGGTTGTAAGCGGAAATCATCACAATTATTGGCGCTACTTTCATGTCACTTTATAGTCTCACTTTTCGGCGGGGGATCCATCGCTAAAACATGATTCCATGTTAAAAAAATATTTTATGTCAGTCAGGGTGATAGGAAATGTAACGTTCTTTCCAACGGTGTTCTTAGTTTTGCGTTTACAGTGATTGTATGGGGAGTTATGGCCGTTTTAATGTCATCAGGTACAAAACACGAAAAAAACCTTAAAAATTTAATAACTCAAAAACAAAGCGTATAAAAAAATCTCCTAGATGAAATTTTGGTCAGAAATAAGCTGTAGAAATGACCCTTTGATTTTGTCCCAAATGTGGTGTCCGTCCCATTCCGTTTGTCCCATTCCTGTCGTTGTTAATGACATTATGGAATACATAAGGTATAACCGACCACCAGTTCAATACCTGGTTCGGCCTGGTAACTGAATTTTGAACCAGTTTTTCCCAAGCAATTCAGCTAAAATCTTACAGCAACTTTTAGTCCCAGGGCAAATGCAATTTCGCATATTCCTCACTGAACTTCGTGCATTCATAATGAACGCGCACTACCGTTCTGTCTCTTGACACTCCTGATTTGAGAAACAAACGACAGGCTTAAAAGGTAAATATTGATAAGGTGGGTAATCAAATGACACCTCTAGTAGTTCGATTTCGCTCAAATTTGGATGATAGTTGGGAGAAGATTATAGGTAAACGAGGAAACTATTGTGCCACACACAACTTGGCAGACTTTTTGACATGGATATGTCTTTGCTCTGGGGGGTCAACCAAAAATTTCCGTCACGCAAAATTTGTGTCACATTTCAGTGTTTTTCACGTACAACCCAGCCGTTGCTAGGGGAATGGAACTTCCGCAGTTTTCATCGCACAGAAATCGTTCGCCACTCGTTGGAAAGCGCTTGATTTATGTGATAAATGTTCACATCTCAAGCTACAAATTTCCCCCTCCATACACACCTGGCTACATTCCAAAACTAAGTTGATTGGACTATAAACAATTTTAATAAGCCGGTTACAATATTCTTAACGTAAAGCAATAGCATCATTTACTCCACTCCATAGGAAACATTTTCATCCTCTTGACAACAGTCGAGGACAACTCGAGGACAACCGTTATGAAATCCCCAATCAAAGACATATCCATGTAACATGGTATCTGCTTGTAAAGCGGATAGTGGAACTCGTTTACGAGTTTCTGAATTAACATGTATCATGTTTTAGCCCTGGGGTCCTAGCAATTTTTGCGAGTCAATTTTTTAACACAGAATGTGTTTTAGCCATGGACTAACTAGCCGAAAATGGAACGCGGGATGGGAACGAAATGTGTGACGGATGATTTTCACGTACAACCGAGCCGTTGGTAGGGAAATGGAATTTCCGCCATTTTAATCGCACAGAAATCGTTCACCATTCGTTGGAAAGCTCTTGATTTATCACGAATTTATTTCGTTTTTTTTTTTTTTTTGTAGTTTCATACTATAACTATATAAATTGATGTTATAAATGAATAGTAAACAATGACGCTTGTTTGGTTGTCACTTGGTTGCGCGACAACGCAATTTTCGTAGTTTCATACTATAACTATATAAATTGATGTTATAAATGAATAGTAAACAATGACGCTTGTTTGGTTGTCACTTGGTTGCGCGACAACGCAAACACATTCTGTGTTTCAATAATTTCGTCCGAAGTATGTAAATAGAGGTAACCGGGGGTCCAGGGGGCTTGCCCCCTGGCGAGGCGCGGGCAACATATAGTGTTACAGTGATTTCCGCCTACAACCGAGTCGTTGCTAGGGAAATGGTACTTCGTCGTTTTTCATCCCACAAAATTCGTTGACCATTCGTTCGAAAGCTCTCGATTTATCCAACAATATTATGTTAACTACTGCGAAGTGCGTGTCCAACAAACTGAGTTATGAGCATGGTTATATAAATAATTGTTTACACACAGGTGATCATTCTCAATAATTGATATTGTGAACATGATTGCAACCGCTTGTTAATTTCGACTCAATATCGAGGAGAAAACATGATACATGGTTGAAATTTTTGGTTCTAGAACAGAAATAAGTTTTTTAGTTTGGATTGTTTAGTTTTGATTTTGTTCTGTAAAAAAAAAAAGTATGTGTGCGTGTGTGGAGAAAGACTCATCTAATGTTCTTTTGATTTTCACGTGCAACCAAGCCGTTGCTGGGGAAATGAAACTTCTTTAGATTTCACCGGACAAAAATCGTTCTCCACTTGTTGAAAAGATCTCGATTTATCTCGCATTTCTTTCGTAATTGTTCTTCTATTCATGTCGTAGTTTTATATTTCATTTTTAGTTTTGGGAGGTCAATGAATTCACAAACTCTACATCTATGAGGTTAGGTTTTAATATCACAGTCCGCGTTCAAATATTACATGTTGGTGAACCACGTGGATCTTCTACGTTGGTTCATCGCTGGGATTCGTCGTCTTAGGAACCGAAGCTGGTAGATTCCGGGATCGTACATGTAGGCCTTCCGTTTTGCTGCTCGATGCGGCCTTGTGTAGTCGGGATGCGGAATTTCCTCCTGAGCCTCGTCAAAATTTCTTCTCAACGGGCTGTTCGGGCTTTTGACGTGTTGATTGTGATTTTCCTGCAAACTGAATCAATTAGAGACCAATGTACGACGAAAACTGAAGAATCAATTCTAGAAATGTAATTTCCGTGTTTGCAACGGGAATAGATAATCATAACTGAAGCCCACTAGACAATGGGGGCAGGCCGGATTCGAATCAGCGAAGGTATGGTGGTAGGCAAGCGTTCGGTAATGGATCGAATCTCTCAGCATCGAAGTTACCGATATCGAATCAAACTGCCGATTCCGCTTTGATTTATAACTGCTAATTAATTTACTATTCGTCATAATATGATATAAAATATAAGGCTAACTAATCTGAATTTTTACTAGGGGATTGACTACTTGATGTTATGTAATCTTGAGATGCGAGCTTGCGAGTATCGAGACCACCAAACTATACACATTAATGGAAAAGGTTCAATATAGATTTCCGTTTTTCGCTGTATTTCAACAACAGGAGTTGAACATGAGCTAAAAACACCCCTCTTGAAACTGGTCGACTGCTAAACGACGACAAAAGGGTTGTTTGGCCACTACCTGTCCTCAGCCTTGGTCCCATGGGGTCTTTCAATCCGAGGATTAAATGAAAAGTCACATTTACGTTTCTAAACTGTTATGTGATCGTGTTATGAGACCACGAAACTATACACTTCATTCTGATCTACACATCCAACTAATCTGCATTTTTACTAAGGGATTGACTACTTGATGTTATGTATTTTTGAGATGCGAGCTTGCGAGCATCCAGACCACCAAACTATACACTTCATTCTAACCTACATGTCAGGTATACGAAGGATGTCGATGTAAATATGTCGACGTATCCCCATGGTTGACTTGGACGACCTTTTTCAACAAGGGGTGTTGAAAGTTGTCGGCTAGTCGCTGTATTTTTGTGTCGCCATATTTCCAATGCCTGTGAAATCGACATTGGTCAACCCTTGGTGTTGAAAGATGTCGACACGGCTTCTTGCCCGTTTGTCGACCAGTTTATGTGTCGACATATTGCCCCCCATCCATATAGATTAGTTGATGCGTATAGTTTGGTAGTTATCAAGTAGAAAATCACTTAGTAAAAATTCAGATTAGTTGAACATATAAATCAGAATCAAAAATCGAATTTAAATCTGCAGTTTGATACGGGTACAATAACGATTACATCGATGCTGGTGGATTCGATTCGATACCGAACGCTCACTTACCTTATTCAAACACGAATAATGGGGGACAATGAATTTTCATCAAAACCGAGATGAAATTAAAGGAGTAGTGCTTGGTATAAAAATTACATGTTTGGTGATGTGAAATATTCGTCATTCTTCTATCTGAGGTCAATAAAATTCGTAGGAAGAAAAATATTTAAAAGCCAATCGTGTAATTCCTGAGAATTTAAAAATCTAAATTGGAAAACTGTGAGTTGTGATTGGTGCAAGTATTTTACTTTGTGCGTGCATAGGGGCTACTATCGACTTTGCAGCGATAAGGTTCATAATGAACCATCTAGGATCTAACCCGAACAATATTTGAAGCTTTAGTCAAAATCGGACTCGAATCCGATACACGTTCGCCCTTTATAAGGATTAACGGACAGACATCAAGTACGAAACCAATATTGTACTGTTCAATCTGATTCCAGCTTAAAATTAGACTACATTTATGATTTGGGAAGACGTGTTAACCTCTCAAATGGTTTCGCTACCTTGTTAGACATCGACACCATATTAACATGTAATCATTAGATAGGTGCGCCATATTCTAGAATCCTTCGTGAGACGCCTATAGAGGTAGAAGATAGAGAGGAAACGCTACTTATTGTGGGGGGTCACTAAAAGAAAGTGAACATGAACCTGGACTTCCCTTTTGAGGTCTGGGTTATGCTTATGGGAAAAACGGGCTAGTCACCTCTAATACCTTAATAGACTAATCGTGGGTGAACGGGTCTTTCGGAGTGGGATTCCTAAGGATTATTGCTTCATTTTAATACGTTCTTGTAGTTTTTCCGTTGAACAGGAGTATAACGAAATGCCCAAGAAAAATGACAAGTGTTGATAGCGATGAGCAGCCTATTACACGATTTCAGATTATATAATATACCACAATTCACCTTTGAGCGTTTTAGCTGTTGTTTGTTGTTTAAAAAGAAATAGGGTTGAACTCCCCAGGAGTAGGGTTTTACTCTCTAAATAAATAAATAAATAACTCCTAGCAATGAGGCCATAATGGCTACCGTTCATGTTCATTATCCCTCAGTTTTTGAGGTCAGAATCAATTATTCACAACCAATGTTTGAACGTTTTTTTGCTTGTGTTTCTACTCTATTCACTATACAACTGTATTTATATAAATTGTGGTAAATATTTGTTCATGTTTTAGATTAAATCGATGATAATAAATTGATATAACTAAGTTTGTGTCATTGCTGGCGATAAGACACATGGACGCATCGGACCCCCCACGGATCAGAAAAAGATATATATCTCCGACTTGGTACCGGAAACTTGATAAATTTTGTATCAGTACCGAGTGAAATTGACATAAAAAGGCTATATTTCTTCTTAAGTGGAGTTTGCAAGCTGAGAAATTTATGTTTGTTTGACTGAAGGATTAACTCGCTTGTACATACTCTTACTGCCTATGAAACCTGCTTGAATGTTCCTTGAAGTGTGTTCATTGTGTGTTCTATTTTGATTGTTGTGTTAATTGTTATGTGTAGCTGAATTAATAATGAATGTTATATTCATTTGTAATTTATGAAATATTTGAAATTTCTACAAACGCTGTAACACCGAATAGATTATCCTTAATTGTGAGTAAATTTTGTAACTGGACACCACGATCGATTTATAAATTTTGTATTCTTATAGTTCATTCAACTAGTTATTGAAAACACTACGTTAATGTAGTTTACACAACAACTGTTTCAATTATGTATCATTTGTAAAGCATACTAGAGTGTAAGGAATATACATGTTCAAATACATTAAATAAATAAATAATAGATTGATGTGTAACTATGATTACCATCTAGATCTCCCTAAATAGTTACTCACTCTTACCTTAGACGAAAATTCGCGCTAAAACACTCCAGAATAAACGAGGAGTAATGTGAAGAAAAAATGTATATATATATATATATATATATATATATATATATATATATATATATGTGTTGTGAGCCATGATACACCATTTTCATCCAAGATTATGTTCTACATTTCTGCAGGGTGAAATGTCAGGGAACACAAAACTGGGGTTTCCCTCTAGCTCTAAAAGACTGGATGTTTGAATAAACTCCAACATTTGTAGGTACACGTATAAATGTATGGAAAGCTTTTTTTTAAACTCTTTCACATTTATTTCAAGGGGTTTTCAGATTGGAGGTCCATGGCGCGATTTATTGTTCATTTACTGACCTCCTCGTTCATTAAACACTGGCTTTTGCAAAAGGTTGACACTCTAAGGGCGGGAGGGGTGGAAACTGTCACTCTCGACGGATGACTAAACCCCAGTCTAGGCAGGTATAGTGTGTGGTAGCGTGCCTAGACGGTTGTACTACATATAGGCCGTTTATTCTTCTCATCAACAGTTCAGAAATGACAGTGGTATACTTCCAGTAAATATTCATTTTGAAATAGCAATTAAGTTTAGAAATGCATTCATGTATGTAAGGTCAAAACCGGACAGTAGGCACCTACGCACATTTCAAAACGCCTGCTAAGTGAGTACAGCACATCAGCTTCATCAAATTTCCAGATCAATTAATACCTACCAAAGAGGTATGGGAATGATAGTGCCCAAGCATGCTTTGAATAAAAGGGAATTCTCAACTGGATTTTATAGATGTAGCTCCTATTAAGCTAAAATGTGATGCCTATGTACCAATAACTCAAAAATAATTAAATTCAGAAGGACAATCTAGAATTCCCTGTCCCCAAATACAAGCGAATACTCAAATTTTTGGCCGAAACTATTATTAAACGTGAAATGAACAGTATCATAATTAATAGTAAACATAGATGTATCACTTGGAGACACCAAATGTTTCCCACGAGATTTATGGGACTTGTTGAAATCTGATTGGGGTGCGGTCTACTGTAACTTTTCTCAAATGGTTGAAATATTTCATTCTGCGTAAAATCAGCGATGGGTACTGTTGCGATGGACAATAATTATTGCTGAAGATTCCTATGGATGTTAACAAATGGATTCTATGAATGAGGAACCAAGATCACCTAATGTGGTAATACTTCTACTAACCTGTTCGAATTCGGAGACTGAATGGAATCCAAAATCCACTTCACTTGCTTCCCATCACAAACTTCAAAATGACCAGAGAAATATCCAATTACAGGCTTCTTACCGTCTGAACAACAAGGGCGATTAGCAGATGGTCTGTCCTGGACAGGCTGTCGAGGATTTAACGACTGAGGTGATCCGTTAGGGGTGCGGTAACTTGGATCTGAAGATTGAGGGTACTGTAGATTTCTGGGGTCAAGTGATTGTGGTTGTTCATTCTGAGGTGTGGATGGTACGTTTTGTTGAGGTTCTTGCTGGTTGTTACGGTCAAAAGTCTGAGGTTGCTGAGGTCTTCTATTGCATTGTTTCGGTTGTGGCTTGAATGGGCCAGGCGATGTGGGTTGATTGCTTGGATCAGATGACTGAGGATAGTTATTAGGGTTAGATTGGGGCTGTTGATACTGAGGTGTGAATGGTCCGTTTTGTTGATTGTTTGGATCAAATGTCTGAGGATAGTTGTTTGGATTGGATTGGGGCTGTTGATTCTGTTGTGGGAATGGTCCGTCTTGTTTAGGTCGGTTGGAGTCAAATGACTGAGGTTGCTGTGGTCTTCTCTTACATTGTTTCGGTTGTGGCTTGAATGGGCCAGGCGATGTGGGTTGATTGCTTGGATCAGATGACTGAGGATAGTTATTAGGGTTAGATTGGGGCTGTTGATACTGAGGTGTGAATAGTCCGTTTTGTTTACTGTTTAGATCAAATGACTGAGGATAGTTGTTTGGATTGGATTGGGGCTGTTGATTCTGTTGTGGGAATGGTCCGTCTTGTTTAGGTCGGTTAGAGTCAAATGACTGAGGTTGCTGTGGTCTTCTCTTACATTGTTTCGGTTGTGGCTTGAATGGGCCAGGCGATGTGGGTTGATTGCTTGGATCAGATGACTGAGGATAGTTATTAGGGTTAGATTGGGGCTGTTGATACTGAGGTGTGAATGGTCCGTTTTGTTGATTGTTTGGATCAAATGTCTGAGGATAGTTGTTTGGATTGGATTGGGGCTGTTGATTCTGTTGTGGGAATGGTCCGTCTTGTTTAGGTCGGTTAGAGTCAAATGACTGAGGTTGCTGTGGTCTTCTCTTACATTGTTTCGGTTGTGGCTTGAATGGGCCAGGCGATGTGGGTTGTTTGCTTGGATCAGATGACTGAGGATAGTTATTAGGGTTAGATTGGGGATGTTGATACTGAGGTGTGAATGGTCCGTTTTGTTGACTGTTTGGATCAAATGACTGAGGATAGTTGTTTGGATTGGATTGGGGCTGTTGATTCTGTTGTGGGAATGGTCCGTCTTGTTTAGGTCGGTTAGAGTCAAATGACTGAGGTTGCTGTGGTCTTCTCTTACATTGTTTCGGTTGTGGCTTGAATGGGCCAGGCGATGTGGGTTGATTGCTTGGATCAGATGACTGAGGATAGTTATTAGGGTTAGATTGGGGCTGTTGATACTGAGGTGTGAATGGTCCGTTTTGTTGATTGTTTGGATCAAATGTCTGAGGATAGTTGTTTGGATTGGATTGGGGCTGTTGATTCTGTTGTGGGAATGGTCCGTCTTGTTTAGGTCGGTTGGAGTCAAATGACTGAGGTTGCTGTGGTCTTCTCTTACATTGTTTCGGTTGTGGCTTGAATGGGCCAGGCGATGTGGGTTGATTGCTTGGATCAGATGACTGAGGATAGTTATTAGGGTTAGATTGGGGCTGTTGATACTGAGGTGTGAATAGTCCGTTTTGTTTACTGTTTGGATCAAATGACTGAGGATAGTTGTTTGGATTGGATTGGGGCTGTTGATTCTGTTGTGGGAATGGTCCGTCTTGTTTAGGTCGGTTAGAGTCAAATGACTGAGGTTGCTGTGGTCTTCTCTTACATTGTTTCGGTTGTGGCTTGAATGGGCCAGGCGATGTGGGTTGATTGCTTGGATCAGATGACTGAGGATAGTTATTAGGGTTAGATTGGGGCTGTTGATACTGAGGTGTGAATGGTCCGTTTTGTTGATTGTTTGGATCAAATGTCTGAGGATAGTTGTTTGGATTGGATTGGGGCTGTTGATTCTGTTGTGGGAATGGTCCGTCTTGTTTAGGTCGGTTAGAGTCAAATGACTGAGGTTGCTGTGGTCTTCTCTTACATTGTTTCGGTTGTGGCTTGAATGGGCCAGGCGATGTGGGTTGTTTGCTTGGATCAGATGACTGAGGATAGTTATTAGGGTTAGATTGGGGATGTTGATACTGAGGTGTGAATGGTCCGTTTTGTTGACTGTTTGGATCAAATGACTGAGGATAGTTGTTTGGATTGGATTGGGGCTGTTGATTCTGTTGTGGGAATGGTCCGTCTTGTTTAGGTCGGTTAGAGTCAAATGACTGAGGTTGCTGTGGTCTTCTCTTACATTGTTTCGGTTGTGGCTTGAATGGGCCAGGCGATGTGGGTTGATTGCTTGGATCAGATGACTGAGGATAGTTATTAGGGTTAGATTGGGGCTGTTGATACTGAGGTGTGAATGGTCCGTTTTGTTGACTGTTTGGATCAAATGACTGAGGATAGTTGTTTGGATTGGATTGGGGCTGTTGATTCTGTTGTGGGAATGGTCCGTCTTGTTTAGGTCGGTTAGAGTCAAATGACTGAGGTTGCTGTGGTCTTCTCTTACATTGTTTCGGTTGTGGCTTGAATGGGCCAGGCGATGTGGGTTGATTGCTTGGATCAGATGACTGAGGATAGTTATTAGGGTTAGATTGGGGCTGTTGATACTGAGGTGTGAATGGTCCGTTTTGTTGATTGTTTGGATCAAATGTCTGAGGATAGTTGTTTGGATTGGATTGGGGCTGTTGATTCTGTTGTGGGAATGGTCCGTCTTGTTTAGGTCGGTTAGAGTCAAATGACTGAGGTTGCTGTGGTCTTCTCTTACATTGTTTCGGTTGTGGCTTGAATGGGCCAGGCGATGTGGGTTGATTGCTTGGATCAGATGACTGAGGATAGTTATTAGGGTTAGATTGGGGCTGTTGATACTGAGGTGTGAATGGTCCGTTTTGTTGATTGTTTGGATCAAATGTCTGAGGATAGTTGTTTGGATTGGATTGGGGCTGTTGATTCTGTTGTTTGAATGGTCCGTCTTGTTTAGGTCGGTTGGAGTCAAATGACTGAGGTTGCTGTGGTCTTCTCTTATATTGTTTTGGTTGTGGCTTGAATGGGCCAGGCGATGTGGGTTGATTGCTTGGATCAGATGACTGAGGATAGTTATTAGGGTTAGATTGGGGCTGTTGATACTGAGGTGTGAATGGTCCGTTTTGTTGATTGTTTGGATCAAATGTCTGAGGATAGTTGTTTGGATTGGATTGGGGCTGTTGATTCTGTTGTGGGAATGGTCCGTCTTGTTTAGGTCGGTTAGAGTCAAATGACTGAGGTTGCTGTGGTCTTCTCTTACATTGTTTCGGTTGTGGCTTGAATGGGCCAGGCGATGTTGGTTGATCGCTTGGATCAGATGACTGAGGATAGTTATTAGGGTTAGATTGGGGCTGTTGATACTGAGGTGTGAATGGTCCGTTTTGTTGATTGTTTGGATCAAATGTCTGAGGATAGTTGTTTGGATTGGATTGGGGCTGTTGATTCTGTTGTGGGAATGGTCCGTCTTGTTTAGGTCGGTTGGAGTCAAATGACTGAGGTTGCTGTTTTCTTCTCTTACATTGTTTCGGTTGTGGCTTGAATGGGCCAGGCGATGTGGGTTGATTGCTTGGATCAGATGACTGAGGATAGTTATTAGGGTTTGATTGGGGCTGTTGATACTGAGGTGTGAATGGTCCGTTTTGTTGATTGTTTGGATCAAATGTCTGAGGATAGTTGTTTGGATTGGATTGGGGCTGTTGATTCTGTTGTGGGAATGGTCCGTCTTGTTTAGGTCGGTTAGAGTCAAATGACTGAGGTTGCTGTGGTCTTCTCTTACATTGTTTCGGTTGTGGCTTGAATGGGCCAGGCGATGTGGGTTGATCGCTTGGATCAGATGACTGAGGATAGTTATTAGGGTTAGATTGGGGCTGTTGATACTGAGGTGTGAATGGTCCGTTTTGTTGATTGTTTGGATCAAATGTCTGAGGATAGTTGTTTGGATTGGATTGGGGCTGTTGATTCTGTTGTGGGAATGGTCCGTGTTGTTTAGGTCGGTTGGAGTCAAATGACTGAGGTTGCTGTGGTCTTCTCTTACATTGTTTCGGTTGTGGCTTGAATGGGCCAGGCGATGTGGGTTGATTGCTTGGATCAGATGACTGAGGATAGTTATTAGGGTTTGATTGGGGCTGTTGATACTGAGGTGTGAATGGTCCGTTTTGTTGATCGTTTGGATCAAATGACTGGGGGTAGTTGTTTGGATTGGATTGGGGCTGTTGATTCTGTTGTGGGAATGGTCCGTCTTGTTTAGGTTGGTTAGAGTCAAATGACTGAGGTTGCTGTAGTCTTCTCTTACATTGTTTTGGCTTTGGATGTTCATCGGAATTAGAATTTTTGGGGCAACATTCTTTGAGGAGTTTGCAGACTGCATCATTGCATAATGAGTGGTGGGCGGATGAATCATACACCGACAGATGATTGTCTGAATACAAGCATACTTTCACGTTGGGGTGGCGAGGTATGATCATAACATCCTTAGTTACAATTGGCTTCCCTGTTGAACTTGAAGTAGATTGGTGAGCTGTCACTCCCAGCTGTAATAAAAAATATACAATTCAATTGAGATTAGTATAAATCTGGAAACTTTTTCAACTTCCCTGCTTCTCCAGATTTTTGTATTCCATGTATTAGTTCTTCATTCGTATTTATTTATTCTATATTCAAAATTTCAATGTTAATGCCCTGAAATTCCCGTATTATGTCGAATAAATTAGCTGAACCACAGGTTGATGACGTCATGTGGAAGTTCCAATTTAAGATTGAAGATAATTTGTGGTAGAAAGAGAATGTAATAGTGAAATAACAGTTAAATGCGAAAAGCTTACCTTGAAGAGAAGAAAAGTTCTACTACTGCTGCATGATCGTTAGAACACATTCAAGTAACTTAACGTATTCATGTATATAATGTTATATATTGTTTTGGAATTTGATCACTTGAATGTAAAGAAATAGTTAACGATCAATTTTATAGCAAAAAATCGAAAACATTTTAAACAATATTCTGCGATTCAAAAAAATTTTTAAGTGAAGTCCTTAAAGATTTAAGGAAATGTTTCAGCATAATTCTGTGCATGATCTTTTTAATGATTCAGTTCATTGTTGAATAACTTATATTGACTATGGTTCTGCTGAAAAATATAAATTCAACAATATTTAGGAGTTCTTACCCATTTTATTGATTTTTTTTTTTTTCCAATTTGACCAATTTAATTCACTTCGAAAGTGCTGGTCAACGAACTTGTCTTTTTGTTTGGAAAGCTTGATTTTTGGCGCAATGAAAAAGTGTTACAATCCAGGAGTCGTTTCAGAATGCCACAAAACGGATTTCATTGAAGAACATTTTTGGGAATATGATTTTAAAATTTTCCGAGATCCGTTTTCTACAATAATTTGCTGAAAAATCTCCCTTTTTAACAATACTGAAAAAATTAGTGTTTTTTTCAGGATTAGATTGGGGCTGTTTATTTTGTTTACAATGACCTTCTCTTGTAGCTATTCGCCTATCACCCCCACTTACCCTCTCCATATCTTGCTGATATCAGGTATGGAAAATCCCAATAGACATTAAGATTCCTAGAGGTTTTTCTAACGCTAATATTGATGAATAATACATTTTATTTGGTAGTATGGATGCTCGCTTGTTTCATAGTTTCCTCCCCTAATTGACCAAGTAGAAATGAAATTGACTACACCGTTGAAAAGGTGAGATATTTGTTTTATATATTTGTTTTTACGGTTCACGCGTTTCGAAAAAAGTATTGGTTTTCATAGTTAAATTCCCGATTGAAAAACTCGAGGTTTTCCAATTTAGGTCAAATTTGCTTTTCAGAGGGCTTTTTTATGTCTCAAAACTTGATTCATAAGAAAGCTCAGTCATTTACCCAATAGGAAGTGTGCTGCTCTTTCCAACGGTATCCTCAAATTTGACTTACACAGCAAATTAGGGGAGATATGGTCGTTTTAGTGACAAAAAGTTGAAAACATGAAAAAAATCTTAAGAATTGAATTACTCGCGTTTAAACAATAATCACTATGAGGAACTTTCGATCAGAAATCAGCTCCGAAATCGACCCCTAGATTTTTGACCATTAGGTTTGTTATATGCACGTGATTCAATCATAAATGCTCGCACTAGTGCTAAAATAACATCACTTTCAGAGTCATATATATAGCATAGTACTATGCTTAGGGCATTTCGTTACTGCGTAATTATTTAAGAAAACTCATAGAAAACTATACATTCTACACGATTCTGCCATTCGATTCTGGCTCATATCACAGTCATATCGCTTTCCATGTCATTCATACCAAGTTTATTAAGGTAGATGAAGGTTAAAACAATAAGTATGTTCAAATTGTCCTTATACCCCTACAAGGCAAGGTGTATAACATGGAATCAAACGTGCTTAAACAGTAAATTACTAAGTGCCTAGGGAATCTCTTACTTAAATTTGCCTATTACAAAACTGTCTTGGAACTGTTTGGAAGGCAGTTTTGTGGTCTTCTTTTTGATATTTACCTCATACCTAGTTCAGTTTATTTTTATTTTTGTTAAGTACTTAATAATTGAAAACACAATTATTTTTCGTTTGATCTTTTTTTTCGTTTGTATTTCTTGAAGTGATCCAATATAAACATTTGGGGTTTTAAAAATAACACATGGGACTGAAATTGGGATAAAATTGTAGTAACTAAATAACATAATTTAATGTCCAAAATTGAAATTAATAGAAATCAAAATCAATAAATTATAAACTATATAAATAAATTCTCGTTCGCGACACCTCTCTTACACTTCCATATTTTGCTGATATCAGGAATGGAACGTCTCGATTTATGTTAAGAAATTCATAAAATATTCATCCCCCCCCCGGCATCCTCTCACCACTCTATTCCATCACCCCACTCATATCAGGTTTAGAAATGTAAATGAAAAAAGTAAAAGATATGAAATTACACTTCGCGCCTAAAGGCTAAAGAGTGATGAGAGAAGAATACGTTTTTTACGTTATACGTTTTTACGTTATCAAAGGTTCTTCATTTCACATTTCAGCTACGTAGATTGAATAGCAAAGAAATGAACACCAGGGATCACTCAGCTGATTTTGGGGACTTCAGACTTTACGATTAATTTCTAAATGATCCAGGGGGCCTCCATTTCAAATTTCAGCTTTACAGGTGGAATAGCGAAGAAATTAGCTCCGGATCTCACTCAGCTGATCTGGAGGCTTCAATGGTAACACTAAGGTTTTGACATTTCATGTCTTTGCTATGGCACACAACCAAATTTTCGTTATGTTACGTTACGTTACGTTACTCAATGATTTCTGATGATTTCCGCCTACAACCGAGTCGTTGCTAGGGAAATGGTACTTCGTCATTTTTCATCCCACAAAATTCGTTGACCATACATACGTTCGAAAGCTCTCGATTTATCCAACCATACTATATTAACTACTGCGAAGTGCGTGGCCAACAAGCTGAGTTATGAGCATGATTATATGAATAATTGTTTACACACAGGTGATCATTTTCATTTATTGATACTGTGAACATGATTGCAACTGCTTGTTAATATCTGATGATTTCATTGAGCTGGTGTTTCGATGATTTGATTGATAGCAGGTGATCCGAATACCTATTGCGAGAACGGTTTGATTTGTGAAGTGGTGATTAAATCATTTTAATAGATAATTTCTATACTTTACACTCTAGGAAGCTGTAATTTCGTAGCCTCTTTAGGATATTAGCCACCCATACACGAGCAGATATCTGCGACAGATATCGCGTTTTTAAACGATATCTGTGGGAAAGATCTGTGCGTTAGTGGGCGTTAGAAAATGATGAAAGATGTGAAAATCGACCAGAGATATCTGCGAGAGTTCAAATCTAGCAGATGGTAGTCGGGCGTCCCCCTTAACCTGCAGACTTCTCGGAAGCGATGTCTGTGGTACACAGAACTGTTCTATTGGATCGGGCAGCGTCCCTTAACGTTAAGATGTTCAGTTGTCCACGTGTGTTTTCCCCTGTGAGATCTCTCCTCTAAAGAAATCAGTTTCTATTGGTGTTTTTTTGTGCGGTATCAAAAAATGGGTAAAAAAGAGTGGCCAAACGAGTTAATTGAAATGATGATCGACATGTATAGAGACAGACCTTGTCTGTGGCAGTTGAAGCATGTTGACTACATGAACAAAAACGTCAAAAACATTGCTTACGACGAAACCCATGACTTCTCCCAAACTTGTATTTTTTTGGCTTAGCCGTTTTATGGGCAATTAAAAAAAATACCCGCCGCAAAAGCCGCTAATTTACGCTTTTTACTACGGACAGTCACTAACCCCATGGCATCAACTTACGGAATCTGTGACCGATCTGGAAAAAATTTCGGATTCGACCGATAACTCGAGTCTGCCAGACGAACGTCGGTGACAGACCTGAATCTGTCAGATTTCATCCCACGAACAAACAGATGACATCGGGCACTGGTCAGGTGACAGATCTCGGGCATGAAAGATCGGCCGATAAGTTTTTCGTGTTAAGAGGCAACGACCGATCTCATCGGTCACTCCAGATCGTTAGCGATATCTGTCAGATGAGATCGGGCGACCAAATCTGTCGCAGATATCTGCTCGTGTATGGCGGGCTATTTACTTGACGATGCCCAGGGTCCGGATCTGCTGAGTGGCTCTTAGAGCTTGCATACGAGTCTGCAACACATACGAGTCTGCAACTAAAGATATGAAATGTCCCAATGTGTTGCAGACTCGTATGCAAGCGTTTTTGCGTAATACCATGATTTTGGTTCAACGTGTTTACGAATAAAATATTAACAGTAAATACTCATTTTAATCATATAGTGGAAATACTGAGTCAAATTGCGCTCGGAGGATTGACAATATTGTTTGCTATACTTTCTGATAAGGTAGGAAGAGAAAAAGTTATGAAATTTGCATTTATAGCTCTTGTAATAGTAAGTTTTAGCATGAATATGCTTTAGCCGTGACCTAACTACCGAAAAATGTCCCACGAGAGTGCAACGAAAGTAGCGCCAATAATTGTGATGATTTCCGCTTACAACCGAGTCGTTGCTAGGGATATGATACTTCGTCGTTTTTCATACCACAAAATTCGTTGACCATTCGTTCGAAAGCTCTCGATTTATCCAACCATACTATATTAACTACTGCGAAGTGCGTGGCCAACAAGCTGAGTTATGAGCATGGTTATATGAATAATTGTTTACACACAGGTGATCATTCTCAATTATTGATATTGTGAACATGATTGCAACTGCAACTGCAACCGCTTGTTAATTTCTGATGATTTCATTGAGCTGGTGTTTCGATTATGTGATTCATAGCAGGTGATCCGAATATTGCGAGAACGGTTAGATTTGTGAAGCGGTGGTTAAATTATTTTAATAGGTAATTTCTATACTTTACAATATAGGAAGCTGTAATTTCGTATGTAGCCTCTTTAGCCTCTTTCTATAATAAAGTGAATGTTTACTCGCGAGTTTCTATTAGGAGATCATCATCTCACAAGAGCTCAATCGTCGTGATCATTTCTATAATAAAGTGAATGTACTGGCGAGTTTCTATTAGGAGATCATCATCTCACAAGAGCTCAATGGTCGTGATCATTTCTATAATAAAGTGAGAGCGAGGAGCTAAAACATGATTCCATGTTTTAGGATTGATGGCAGAATGATAAACAGAGTTCAGAGGCCGATGGGGGGTCGGGTTCAGAGAATCGACGAGGAGTGAGTCGTGTACGGCTAAAGCATATTCATGTTTTTTAATTTTAGCCGTCAGGCTCAAAGGAACTGTGGCTTTTTTTTAAAGTTGCACCTTAACCAGAAAGTCATTAGCGGCATTGAACAAGGTGACTAAAGGGGCACTGGAAGTGGCACTATTCTAAGGGGTGTCATGATGTCATCCTTGACTAAAAAGAGCGCCATCATGGACTCCACTGGCAACTCGTAGGGGAAAAAATGAGGGGTACAGTGATGACCACTGTTTAGCTCCCAAAGTATATTAAAAATAACCCCAAAAATAAAGTAATACAACTAAGACTAGCTGAAAACAGGATAATAACTATATACGTACATACTACTATTTACAATCAGCAAAGTGAAATAAAACGACTAGAAATGTATATAAATATATCACAGTTCGTAGTAGAGCTCAGCGGCTCTCAGGTACAACAACAGGGATCGGACCTTGTCTGGTCCGGATAAAACGTCAACCCACTGAGGGGGCTGATGCTGGACTCGGAGTTCCACAAGGGCTGGGCAGTCCTCCAGAAAGTGGCGGATGGACAGATCACCCCCACACCTCCCACACACAACATCTCGAGCTTCTGCACTAAGCAGGTGTCTGTGAGTAAGACGGGTATGGCCAGTGGCAACCCGGTTGACCACTATTCGATCCCTCCTTGGAAGTAGGGTTACGAAAGGGCCCACCGGGCTCAAGTCCTGAAGGACACCTCGCAGACCAGTGACCTCACCCTGCCATTGCTCATGCCAGATGGAATTGGCTTAATGTTGCATGTAGGAGATTTGGTACAGGCCACATATCAATGGAGTTATCACCAATGACTCTTCTTGCAAGGGCATCTGCACACTCATTGCCATGAATACCCACATGGCTCGGTACTCACATAAAAGTTTTACAGTCACGTTACGGTTACGTTTTACGATTATGGTGGAACTAGCCTTTTTGTATACATCGTTGTTACGTGATGTCGTTTGGTGACGATTTTCGGCAAAAAGATCTCCGTTAAAACATATAGCATTTCCCAATTGAGTTAAACTTTTTCCATTTAGGTTTAGTCCTTTTCCATTTAGGTTTAGTCCTTTTCCATTTAGGTTTAGTCCTTTTTCATTTTGGTTTAAACCTTTTCCATTTAGGTTTAGACCTTTTCCATTTAGATTTAAACCTTTTCCATTTAGATTAAACCATTTCCACTTAGATTTAAACCTTTTCCATTTGGATTTAAACCTTTTCCATTTGGATTTAAACTCAGGAAATTATCGTGGAGTTAGAGGTAAAAGTACCCAAGTCACAAATTCAACACGTGGGAAAATCAAATGGAGAATATTATGATTATTTAACTGTTGTTATTATTGGTGATCAATATCATCAAACTATGTATCCAACCTAAGAAAATAATCATATTTACCAAACTAACTTTTGAAATTTTAATTTGATTTTTGCACAATATGAATTTACCTCTTCGGTACTTTTACCTCTAACCCGACGTTATTATGCCACAACTTGAAAATTAAATCATGCAAGTGTTTTTTTATGCACAGAAATGTAATATAATATAATAATGAACAAATGTTTTTTGAACACAAGAATTTCTCATGAACGGAAGTTATAAATTAAGTTAAAACTATCCGTTTCCTTTTTTTTTTTTTTTACTTCTAGCCTAATGAAATTTTAGTAGATAGGCACTTACTTACTATGATGGGGCTAACTACTGACGTTTTGATGGAGTTTAAATCCAAATGGAAAAGGTTTAAATCCAAATGGAAAAGGTTTAAATCTAAGTGGAAATGGTTTAATCTAAATGGAAAAGGTTTAAATCTAAATGGAAAAGGTCTAAACCTAAATGGAAAAGGTTTAAACCAAAATGAAAAAGGACTAAACCTAAATGGAAAAAGTTTAACTCAATTGGGAAATGCTATATTCTATGTTATAATATTTCAATATACACCAACAAGATAGCAGAGTGTTTAAGATGCAATCAAACATGCACAATCTGTGTGTTATTATAACTGTATGATGCATAAGCTCCTACTGGATGACTATAATGACCTGATTTGGAAGCTAATTGCCTGTTACCCCCTCCCATCCCCTCCCTATCTACCTGATATCAGCGAAGAAAGGTTGATTAGATTTATCATTATCCCTGTAGACGTACCTGCCAGAAAATGAGTACGTAATTCAATCATGCATGCACGCGAACTTATTTTTGGCAACCGTTATGAGTGTGCTGTTCTGCTGCAATATGGAATCATACAATCACAGCACAAGAATCATATAAATAGCCTAATATGACAATTTAGAGCATTTATTTTCCGCTTAATAATTTAATAAACTCGCGAAAACATATTTATCCCACAGAGTTCTGATATTATAAAATATTTTGTACATACCAGTAAAGCATACTGCAGTAACCACATGTTGGGGTGTCGAACAAAGCACTGGAGGACGGAGGCACCTGACAAAAGCTATCTCTCACCCCACTGCACCTATTTAGTATTATCGGAAAATTATAATCTCAGCTGCTCTCTATCGTTTTAATTGAGTCGCCAATATCGGCCAAACTTGATAGCGGACCTGGTTCCATGAGCTATGGCAAAACGATCAAACTATTACGCCGGGGGGTGATTGATTCATCTGGAAGTGTTCAACCACGGGGGCATTGGATCTTGTTTTGATCTGTGTCAAGCTCACTTTGGCCTAGATTCAAGTCATCAGCTGAATAGGTAGGAGAAAATGGGCTAATACCACCACCTTAAGCATATTTGTCTACCACAGTCCAGGTTTGCACTCTGGAGCTTCAGATTTTGAAGCAAATTATAAAATAACATCTCCAATAGTGAAATACAAAGTTTTTGAGGGTTATGTAGCAACTTCATATTGGTAAACAACAATTTACGAGATCCTTGTGAATGGCGGTATTACCCCAGCTAGAAGGGGAAATACCGCCATGAGGTTAGGGAAATAATACATCGGAGTAGTAAAAGGAACAAAAGAAATACTGGTAAAATAATGTTGGTTCTTCACAGGAACTGAATTATTGACAATGTTTAACGCGGAACTCGTTAAAAAAAGAAATATTATATAGCATTCCATCTTCCCAGCTTTTAAAGTTTTAAATTTCTCTTCTTCAGGTCTTAGCAAAATTCACAAGACTAACGTCCACTGTCAAAATCAAAACGGGAGCATGAAGAGTGGAATCTTACAGCGATTGTGTTAATTTAGGAAGGTATTTAGTTATTCACTATATGATTATTCAGTTAATAGGTAGGTAAAAATCTAATAAATCACGATCAAGTAAATATAGAGGTGCTTATGGAGATAAGCTATCACAATATAATTCGTATTAATTCGTATTTTAAATATTAATTTATATTATAATTACTCGGAATCAATAGAAATAGGTGATTATTACCACCAAAAACTTTGAAAAAATCCAACAGAACAGGTGATTGGAGCCACCATGGCGGAATTATCCTGAATTCGGTGTGGCAATATTGCCCCAGTAAACTTTTCGAGATAAAAAATTATTAAAAACTACAGTTTTTGTAAAAAATTATGAAGTAACGAGTTATAATTAAAGATAAATTATTTTTCTACGTCGTCATGCTCAACAATTTACATAAACGTGTGAAAAACTGTTGCTTACCACGCAAATTCGACAACAGTACAAGTAGAACGCCAAGCTTCAAAAACTGTGAACTCGCTTATCTTCAATGAAAACTAATTAATGACCCCACACCAACTTTCCCAACATGACTGCTGATTTAAACATGACGATATTTGGCTACAAGATTTGTCACTCGGGTGGTTAAATTATTATAGCATTTCCCAATTGAGTTAAACTTTTTCCATTTAGGTTTAGTCCTTTTCCATTTAGGTTTAGTCCTTTTTCATTTTGGTTTAAACCTTTTCCATTTAGGTTTAGACCTTTTCCATTTAGATTTAAACCTTTTCCATTTAGATTAAACCATTTCCACTTAAATTTAAACCTTTTCCATTTGGATTTAAACCTTTTCCATTTGGATTTAAACCTTTTCCATTTGGATCTAAACTCAGGAAATTATCGTGGAGTTAGAGGTAAAAATACCCAAGTCACAAATTCAACACGTGGGAAAAGCAAATGCAGAATATTATGATTATTTAACTGTTGTTATTATTGGTGATCAATATCATCAAACTATGTATCCAACCTAAGAAAATAATCATATTTACCAAACTAACTTTTGAAATTTTAATTTGATTTTTGCACAATATGAATTTACCTCTTCGGTACGTTTACCTCTAACCCGACGTTATTATGCCACAACTTGAAAATTAAATCAAGCAAGTGTTTTTTTATGCACAGAAATGTAATATAATATAATAATGAACAAATGTTTTGTTGAACACAAGAATTTCTCATGAACGGAAGTTATAAATTAAGTTAAAACTATCCGTTTCCTTTTTTTTTTACTTCTAGCCTAATGAAATTTTAGTAGATAGGCACTTACTTACTATGATGGGGCTAACTACTGACGTTTTGATGGAGTTTAAATCCAAATGGAAAAGGTTTATATCTAAATGGAAAAGGTTTAAATCTAAATGGAAAAGGTTTAAATCTAAATGAAAAAGGTCTAAATCCAAATGGAAAAGGTTTAAATCTAAATGGAAAAGGTCTAAACCTAAGTGGAAAAGGTTTAAACCTAAATGGAAAAGAACTAAACCTAAATTGAAAAAGTTTAACTCAATTCGGAAATGCTATATATGGGGTGGCGGTATTCCCTGACTTGGCAATAATACCCCACTCTCCCC
Organism: Adelphocoris suturalis; assembly: GCA_030762985.1. Taxonomy (NCBI): domain Eukaryota; kingdom Metazoa; phylum Arthropoda; class Insecta; order Hemiptera; family Miridae; genus Adelphocoris; species Adelphocoris suturalis. The sequence continues at coordinate 145,654,730 of CM061041.1, read as the reverse complement.
TAAAATAAGAATTCCTATTATTATATCAGCGGCATTTCCTACTATGTCTCTGAATCTAGTTTTAATGTGTGCGAACTACCCGGGCCACTCACTCTTAAAAGAAGGAAAATTCATTCTTCAACCATAAACGCATATGCTGTTAGCACCGTCTGTGGAGACAAAGTGTTCAAAATCAGACCCATAAATTCAACTTCGACCGACAATGTTGAGAACACGGTCAGGTTCAGTCAAGGTTTTGTAATACTTGAAAGCCGATGTTCAACCTAATTGGACATTAAGGATATGTCCTGTAATATCAATAGACAAATACGTGCTATCCGATATCAGAATCTGCAGAACCAAAGTATTCTTAAATTATTATTTTATGCGGTTTAATATATAAGCATTATTTTATTATTATTTTATGAGGTTTATAAAACCTTCTGTTTTTGACACTGTCCTCCTTGAGGGCAAAGCTTTTAACTTAGGTACCTGATGATGGTCACAGAATGGTGACCGAAACGTCATTTCAATGATTACAAAGATATTGTAATTATTGCTTTGTCCTTGGGCCGAATCTCGACTACATACAACTATGAACAACATCACGGCGGAACTAAATATTGTCCTATGAAGAGAAGCAACTGTTTCGGAAATTCAGCTTTGGTAAGTCCAAACAGTTTTCTTCTGAAAGTTTATGATTTGAAATGCCTATTAGTGCCTACCTGTAGCAATTTATACAATAGATAAAGTACCTAGAATTTCCTAATAAATATGATTAATTTCCTAATAAATATAAATATGATTTTATTTTTGTAGTGTTAAAATTTAGTCATGATAATCTGAAGGCTAGCATTTTAAGTTCAACGTTATTTTGTGCTAGGTATATATATAAAATTTGAAGGAATGGTTTTTAGGTGATAATTGTTTGCAAACTAATGAAAATACATTTACTTAACGATGTGTGATCATTTAAAGCCTTCAAACAGCACAAACATATTAGGGATTTTGCAGTTTTCCATCTGAGTCGTTCAGCTGAGTTGTTGTACAAATAGAGGATTTTCTAGTGCAAGCAAACCTGATGCTAGCCAATGAGTCGTACTGTACGAATAGGGAATTGTTGTACGGTTGAATGAAACGATTCAAAAGTCACACTAACGTGACGTGGTGAAGCTACACTACACCAAATCTTCATAATTAAGCCCAATTTATAAACTACCTTTGAGTCTTAATAAGATGGAGGGCTATTAGTGATGTTTCAGGCAGTCAAACCATACGTGCCACTACTGTCGTTTGGCTTTTGAATTGACAAGGGGCAAAATGGCCGAACACTGATCAGCTGATGTAAGATGTGATGTTGAGTTTGGTGAATGAATGGGGATTGTATACCTAGGACATATTTCTTCGTATTTAAGATTTACATCCTAATTGTGCACCGTACATGTACACCACTATTTAACACCATTAATATTTCATATTTTTTACACTTTGGGAATGAGTGTTGAAATGACGCGAGTACACTCTAGTGGATGTTTGATGAAGGTAGATCAGCTGTTCTGTGTGCCAAAAAAAAAAAAAAAAAAAAAAAAAAAAGTATTAGAACCTCTTGAAACTCATACGGTGGATACAGCTTTCGTACAAATACGCAACCACGAGAGACATTTTATGTCTTTGCGCCCCCTTTCCCCTTCCTATAAAACCCCGTATTGTATTCTAGAGCCACTCAGCTGATCTGGGATCGGTCAGTTGTGTTCAGAAGTCCCTCAAGGGCCCACAAACCAAATCTCAGAATCGTGGGATCATTAGGGAAAAAACTGGATTCTAGAGCCACTCAGCTGATCTGGGATCGGTCAGTTGTGTTCAGAAGTCCCTCAAGGGCCCACATACCGAATCTCAGAATCGTGGGATCATTAGGGGAAAAAAAGGATTCTAGAGCCACTCAGCTGATCTGGGATCGGTCAGTTGTGTTCAGAAGTCCCTCAAGGGCCCACATACCAAATCTCAGAATCGTGGGATCATCAGGGAAAAAACTGGATTCTAGAGCCACTCAGCTGATCTGGGATCGGTCAGTTGTGTTCAGTAGTCCCTCAAGGGCCCACATACCAAATCTCAGAATCGTGGGATCATTAGGGAAAAAACTGGATTCTAGAGCCACTCAGCTGATCTGGGATCGGTCAGTTGTGTTCAGAAGTCCCTCAAGGGCCCACATACCAAATCTCAGAATCGTGGGATCATTAAAGAAAAAACTGGATTCTAGAGCCACTCAGCTGATCTGGGATCGGTCAGTTGTGTTCAGAAGTCCCTCAAGGGCCCACATACCAAATCTCAGAATCGTGGGATCATTAAAGAAAAAACTGGATTCTAGAGCCACTCAGCTGATCTGGGATCGGTCAGTTGTGTTCAGAAGTCCCTCAAGGGCCCACATACCAAATCTCAGAATCGTGGGATCATAAGGGAATCTCCGCGTAACGCTCCCCGCGTGACGCTCCCCACGTGACGCTTTTTCATTTATGTGCCATAGTAAAGACATAAAATGTCAAAAAAAAAAAAAAAAATAGGAGGCACCAAGATTTGGGCATGGGAACCGAAGTATGTACATACTAATATCTAGACAGTTATGTCTACATACACAATTAATACTAAAATGTAACAAACAGAACAAATTACAATAAACTGCATTGTCATTTGAATTTGAAAAGAGCGTGGCGAGCGCGGGTCAGTCAATTGCAAAGCCAGCGTGACTGTAGTGGCACGTATGCCTTGACGCGGAAACAGCGTTGAATTCAGAGCAATGGCCCTCCATCTTATTAATAGATACTCAAAGTAAACTACCTAACGTGTAATGAATTCTTTAATATTGGAAGAAGTATCAAACTAGCAACAACTTTATCTGTAATGAATTCTTCAAAAAGTGTAATGAAATCTTTCACAACGGAAGAAGTATCAAACTAGCAACAACTTTATCTGTGGTTTAATTGATTCACTGGAAATTGATGTAATAGAAGGAAGGGAACTTGGAAGGGTAGGTAGTTAGTTGTTAAGGCAACTTCGAAATTCGCCTTGTGTTAGGAGAAAATTCTTGTAGTAAAATTCTTTAAAAAGTGTAATGAATTCTTTCATAATGGAAGAAGTACGTACCTATACAACTAGCAACAACTGTATCTGTGGTTTAATTTATTCGCTGGAAATAGATGTAATAGAAGGAACGGAACTTGGAAGGGTAGGTAGTTGTTAAGGCAACTTCGAAATTCGCCTTGGGTTGGGAGAATCTCATTCGGGAACTTCAACATGATCAACGATCAAGATTGTACCCATATTATAAACATTTACTTACCTACCTGTAGCCATTACATCCATAATTTGTACGATATTTTACACTTTCCTCCCTTGACGTTCCATTTTTTTTAGAAAATTAATATTTTCCCGTCATTTTATCTTTAAAACAGGAAAAATAACGTAGGAATGAAGAAAATAAAATAAATTGGTTTTGTGTTCAAATTTTAAAATTTTGTTGCTCTGGAGCAACATCAGGATGAATGTGCTGCTACTTGACAGAAACGTATGATAGACTCAGTCTCAAAACGTCATATTTCATGGAATACGTACAAAATGTTAAAAAATATATATATATATATATTTTGTCATCAACTTTAGTGTATAAGGAACAAACATTTTAAAACTTTGCAAAAATATACCTGTGAAAATTAGTTTTCATTTTCTAAATCATCAAGCTAGAACCTCATTATCTTCAAAATCACATAAGGCATCAATCATTTTCTTATTTTCTAGTGACTTATTACTGGTGAAGATGATGTGACCACAGGTATAGTAGCTAGGGATGTAGCAAGGGCAGCGTGTCCATACCATTATTGATCTCATAAGCCGTTTCTTCGTGAGGATCTAAATCTTGAGTGAATACGTAGCTAACATCCTCAGAGAAATAGTCGTCTGCTGGTAGCACAGGAGATATGTCCTTCATTGTTACAAAATCCTTAGTCATTTCTGCTTTCAGCTCTTCATCACTTCCTTCTCCTTCATCATACTCAGGTTCAGAATCAACTTCCAATCTAAGAATCAATACTTCTGTAATCATTGCATTCTCTTCCTTGAATTCCTCATTCGCTTCCTCATGCTTTCCACCTTGTAAATTCCAGAGCGAAAAGAACATTCAGAGCCCTTGAGGTGAATATTGGCATCTGAAAATAAAATAAAAAAGGTATTTGTGAACATAGCAAACAGAATAAGAATATCACTTCCACATTTTTAGGAACAAATTGAAGGCTAATATACGTGTGCTAATATACGACAAAAGGCAAAGAGCCGTTTCTGTCTGTGTCTATTTTCTCTGTAATGTGGCACATTCACTACCCATTTCATCAAAATCGATCTATCAGTATCGGAACTTCGTCTATAACAATAACAACCAATTTCAGGTTCGGCGGGTGCAATGGTTACCTATTTCAACAAAATTAGTAGGATGAGACTGTACCCGAATACCCTCGAACGAAATCGGACTGATGGTAGATCGAGAATTTTAGAATCCATCATAAGCTATCAGCATAGGTAATTTAAGTTAGGATAAATCCTACAAACCAACCACCTTTTTTGAAAATTACGAATATTACAATGCGCATGTCATGCCACCTTGAAATAGTGAACTAAAAAAATTGATTATAGCATTATGGGTTATTGTCATGGAAGGTTACATGTGTATTCGGAGCTGTATTCAGTTTCCCTTGTATAAGGAATTTAGGTCCCCCCCCCCCCCAGAGGTGCAATGGGGGCCTAAATCCTCATAAAAAGGTAGAGGAGAGTAACAGGCATCCCGTCAGAGAGATACCACCCCTACTAATAGCTTTTAATGAGCCATGTTCGGGGAAGGTTGATTTTCCTGTCACCAGGAATTCCATCCAACGCCAAACCAGCTGCCAAAAATGATAGAGAACAGCGCGTGGTTCCCATTGATTCCTCAACGGGACGCCGACAGCGCTATCTCTGGTGCTCTGACGGGAGCTTGATGGGCCTCTCAGGAGGTAACTCTGTTACACTCCTCCCCTTAAAGACATACTTGATTGAAGATCAAGTATGGTAATTGGGTGGAATAGTGAATAGCTGAGAACTGATGCTCATTCGTTCATAAATAGCTGCATTGGCGTTTTGGATGGGGAAATAGAAATTAAAACTGGATTGTCAATGAAGCTTCATAAGAAGTATCTTCATTGAACAATCGGGACAAAACGGATGCTCAACTATGGAGACTTATACCTTAGGAAATTAAAATATATATAGAAATTGAATGAATGAAAATCAAAGAATGACGACTGGCTTATTAGGCACAGACAATGGCTGACTAGGCACAGTAAAATTAAATTGCCCAACTATGGGGACTTAAAATTAAATTGCCCAACTATGGGGACTTAAATGGTGAACTGGCTGACTAGGCACAGATCTCTGGCTGACTAGGCACAGAAAAAATATAATATTAAATGAAATTTAAAGAATATAAAATGTAAATGGGGAATAAAAGAGAGAAATTATAAGTCAAAGACCAATGAAATTACTTATATACCAAAGGGTGATAATGGGAATTATTTCTGGAACCCCGGGCCATGTTTCTTCTGAAACATTAACCCCCCAAAAAATAGTGGGCTACCATATAAGGAATTTAGGTGCCCCCCCCCCCCCCAGAGGTGCAATGGGGGCCTAAATCCTCATAAAAAGGTAGAGGAGAGTAACAGGCATCCCGTCAGAGAGATACCACCCCTACTAATAGCTTTTAATGAGCCATGTTCGGGGAAGGTTGATTTTCCTGTCACCAGGAAGCCATCCAACGCCAAACCAGCAGCCAAAAATGATCGAGAACAGCGCGTGGTTCCCATTGATTCCTCAACGGGACGCCGACAGCGCTATCTCTGGTGCTCTGACGGGAGCTTGATGGGCCTCTCAGGAGGTAACTCTGTTACACTTGAGCTCCGAATAGTATTTTTCTATTCGTACAACGAATGGACCGCTAACTGTTAGCATTTTCCGCGTATGCGCAATGCTTCATTTCTATTCGTAGTTCCTCTCAACCGACTACTACTCAGCGTTGCGAAAATCCCCTATTAAAACATCGGAATTTCGGAGAGAAGGTGTCTGTCACATGCCTGTTTAGCCGCAAGCTCCAAAAAACCAGATCGAACGCTAAAGGTCATTACGTTGATCAGATCCTACAGTTACTTCATTCAGTGACCTCATGGGGTAGACGATCTGTTGAATTCGCTATTCAGCTGACGCATTTCCGGATATTTTTCTCTCGAGAGATAAACTGACCGTTTGTTTTTACCAGAGCGACTGTTTGTATCAAAACCTGGAGAAGCGTCAAGGTCCAAGTAGGTCATGCATTTTTTCAAGGCGTTCCGGAGTGCAGCTCAGCGGTACAGCGAATAATAAACATGACAACGTAGTCGTAATAGCGGAATGATCATGATGAAACATTGTCTACCGTTTTGTTCGTCTGTATATATATATACCTACGTTGGATGACTGTTCTGTTGAACTATATCATTAATTAATTAAATTTAGGAAATTTCACAAATAAATCTATTATGTATAAAGATTAAAACTAGTGATTGAGTTTGTAGCGGTTTCTGCAGTTAATTTTATTATTTGTTGTTGATCCTATTGACACCTGTTGCAACTTGTTTACTTTGAAAGTTTCGTTTCCAATAAAATGTCAGTTTGGAGGTAGATATCAACGAGTCAACCTTATTTATAAAAGTCAAATTTCGGTATAATCAAATCTTTAGTGAGATCAAGCATTTTAATTTCTCCCTTGATGGGAAAAACAAAAGATCATGGATATGTCTAGTACCTACTGCTTACCAGTTGGTACCTACTACTCAATTGTATACCAACCATGTAGTGCCTTATTTTCACAAGATTATTCCATTATGGTTACAAAACAATATTAGTTTTTAACTTAGAGTAATGAATCAGCATTCCTTGACACTACAATGGCGAATCGTGGGATCATTAAAGAAAAAACTGGATTCTAGAATCACTCAGCTGATCTGGGATCGGTCAGTTGTGTTCAGAAGTCCCTCAAGGGCCCACATACCAAATCTCAGAATCGTGGGATCATTAGGGAAAAAACTGGATTCTAGAGCCACTCAGCTGATCTGGGATCGGTCAGTTGTGTTCAGAAGTCCCTCAAGGGGCTACATCATACCAAATCTCAGAATCGTGGGATCATTAGGGAATCTCCGCGTAACGCTCTCCGCGTGACGCTCCCCCGCGTGCCGCTTTTTCATTTATGTCTAGTACCTACTGCTTACAAGTACCTACTACTCAATAGTACCTACCATATAGTGCCTTCTTTTCGCATTATTAGTTCATTATGGTTACTTATTGATATTAGTTTATAACTTAGCGTAATAAATCAGCTTTCCTTGACCCAACAATGGCTTAGGAATCATGAGATGTTATGATAAAATTAGAGCATTCCAAAAAGTGGCGAACGATTTTCCTACTATGAAAACTATGGGAGTTACTCTTCCCTAGTAACGCCTTGGTTGTACGTGAAAATCAATACAAAATGTGCCGGTCGGGAAAAAAAGTGTCGGTCGGGAAAAAAAAATATTAAGCGAAAAATTACGTTAATTCCCTGATATGGTGTTGCTGCACAACTTGAACTTTTTTAATATTCATAAAAATGGAATGAAAAGTTTCCGTGTAACATGGTTGTATAATGCACAAAAACCACTAAGTAATTTTCGTCAAACGATTTACAATAAATTATTTAATACATTATCACTTTACTCATAGAAAGTTGGTGAGTGGCTTAAGCCAGCCGATACACTGGTCGGCTAAGTTCTGAACTACATTTAACTTTAATTGTTAATGTACCAACTCAAGAACGAAAATTGGATCACTGAGTAATATTTGCGAGTAATAACATTAAAGAAAAAACTCGGCGCTTTGCGCCTCGGCGGGGGGCTCCGCCCCCCTGCACCCCCCGGTTTATTTCTTTTTCCATACTCTGTATGAAATCATAGGAACACAGAATGTGTTTTTGCGATGATTCTATTTCCTTACCAACGGCTTGGTTGCACGTGAATAATAACAATATTTGGCAATAATAAAATAAATAATTGTTAGACATTTAATTTGGTCTAAAACCCTATAAATATTATATAAATAAATATGTAACTACAAGAAAAATACTATATAAATTGAGAGCTTTCCAACGAATGGTGAACGATTTCTGTGCGATTAAAATTGCGGAAGTTCCATTTCCCTACCAACGGCTCGGTTGTACGTGAAAATCATAAGAAAATTTACAAGCGGTTGCAATCATGTTGACAATATCAATTATTGAGAATGATCATCTGTGTGTAAACAATTGATTCAAATAACCATGCTCATAACTCAGGTTGATGGCCACGCATTTCGCAGTAGTTAACATAATATGGTTGGATAAATCAGGAGCTTTCCAACGAATGGTGAACGATTTCTGTGCGATTAAAATTGCGGAAGTTCCATTTTCCTACCAACGGCTTGGTTGTACGTGAAAATCATTATAAAAGGCGCATAACGGTTTTTTCTGTCGGTTTTTTGTGACGATTTTTTTTCGGTAGGTCATCGCAAAAACACATTCTGTGTTAAAAGTGTGAACGATGGTCGGTCGGGAAAAAAAAGTGTCGCGAAAAATTCCTTGACCCCCAGCCAAAAGACATATCCATGTCAAAAGATGAAAGAATGGCTTGATATTTCGAACGATTCTTTGTCAAAATGAGAAGAAAATAGAATTTAGTGCTGGGAATGTTTTTATACATATTGTTGTCTTCATGATGGAGTTACTCAATCGACAATTTGATCCCAGTACCAACATATGCGCCCTTTCCAACTGTTGTAACAGTCTATCGTTAGTTGGCTTCCTCATATTCTTCAAAACTTTAACACTGAAGATTTCATAAAAAGTGATCGAGGGTCCATGTGATTTTATGTGGAGCTTTATTGGCCGTGGTCGTAACTGGTTCTATGACGCTTATAAGGAATTTAGGTGCCCCCCCCCCCCCCCCCAGAGGTGAAATGGGGGCCTAAATCCTCATAACAAGGTAGAGGAGGTAAAGAGGCATCCCGTCAGAGAGATACCACCCCTAGTCATAGCTTTTAATGAGCCATGTTCGGGGAAGGTTGATATTCCTGTCACCAGAAAACCATCCGACGCCAAACCAGCTGTCTAAAACGATCGAGAACAGCGCGTCTTTCCCATTGATTCCTCAACGGGACGCCGACAACGCTATCTCTGGAGATCTGACGGGAGCTTGATGGACCTCTCAGGCGGTAACTCTGTTACACTCCTCCCCTTAAAGACATACTTGATTGAAGATCAAGTATGGTAGTTGGGTGGAATAGTGAATAGCTGAGAACTAATGCTCATTCAATCATAAATAGCTGCATTGGCGTTTTGGATGGGGGAATAGAAATTAAAACTGGATTGTCAATGAAGCTTCATAAGAAGTATCTTCATTGAACAATCGGGACAAAACGGATGCTCAACTATGGAGACTTATACCTTAGGAAATCAAAATATATATAGAAATTAATTTGCCCAACATTGGGGACTTAGAAATTGAATTGCCCAACTATGGGGACTTGAATGGCGCACTAAGCTGGTAATTGACATATAGCAATACTCAGGTGGCGAAAAAATTGAAAGAAAATAGTATAAAATGAATTTGCCCAACTTAGGGGACTTAAATTGTGAACTCAGGTGGCATAAAATTAAAGAAAATATGGTATATAAAATATAAAAAGGGAATAAAAGAGAAATTATAAGTCAAAGACCAATGAAATTATTTATATACCAAAGGGTGATAATGAGAATTCCTTCTGGAACCCCGGGCCATGTTTCTTCTAAAACATTAACGCCCCAAAAAATAGTGGATTGGACTACTAGGCGTCAGCCGTGCATAATCCAAACCACGCTCTGCTACCATATAAGGAATTTAGGTGCCCCCCCCCCCCCCCCCAGAGGTGCAATGGGGGCCTAAATCCTCATAAAAAGGTAGAGGAGGTAAAGAGGCATTCCGTCAGAGAGATACCACCCCTAGTCATAGCTTTTAATGAGCCATGTTCGGGGAAGGTTGATATTCCTGTCACCAGAAAACCATCCGACGCCAAACCAGCTGTCTAAAACGATCGAGAACAGCGCGTCTTTCCCATTTATTCCTCAACGGGACGCCGACAACGCTATCTCTGGAGCTCTGACGGGAGCTTGATGGACCTCTCAGGAGGTAACTCTGTTACACGCTCTATGATTATTCTTCCGCAAGTTCAGTTGCGTGGCTTTTCCTACGTAGAAGGCCCTTGATTGTTCCTCTGTGCATTTCTAGCAGATCAACAGGTAGTCACACATTCGGGATTGACAGAATGTGCTGCTTCGCCTTGGCATCTACAGGAGTGAGTGGTGTTTGCGGATGTGGAATTCGGATCGTCAATTACAATTTCGCACAGCTTACATCTTGGCCGGCTTACATGAGTCCTTTCAGACGTTAACTCTCCTTAGGATTGAGATAAAAACTCCGTTGTTGAGCCAAAAAATCAAGCTTTCCAAACGAAAGGACGAGTTTGTTGGCCAGCATTTTTTGAGCACATTAAATTTGTCAAATTTCAAGTGCTAAAAAAATCACTAAAAATAGCAAAAAATGGCTAAAAATCGTTAAATGTGATTTTTTTTTAGCAGAATAAAGTTTATTAACTATAAAATAGTACATTCAAAAATTTGTGTTCAAAATTATGCTGAAAATGTACTTAATTTTCATTAAAATTTGCAAAAAAAATCGATAAAAACTGCAATAAAGCAAAAAATCCAAAATTTCTTTGGAATCGCAGAAAATGATTCAGAACACGATTTTACCATAAAATTTGTTGTTAATAATTTTTCTTTCCGCACTCAAGTCCTCAATTTTTAAAACAAGGTAACAATAAAGTACGATAATTTACGAAAATACGCTCATACAATCATGCTTCGTGACTGTTTGGAATTTGACCAATTTAATGTCCCTAAAAAAATGCTGGCCATAGAACTTGTCCTTTCGTTAGGAAAGCTTGATTTTTAGGCGCTTGATTCGTTAGGAAGAATGGCATTTTTATCTCAATCTTAAGGATAGTTATCGTCTGGAAGATCATATATATATATATATATATATATATATATATATATATATATATATATATATATATATATATATATATATATATATATATATATATATATATATATATATATATATATGAGTCATTTCAGACGATATTCTTTTACATTTGAAAAAGGCAAAATATAAAATCAGTTTAGTGTCATACGTTCTTGTTAATCTTTAAATTCGTTAAAAATGATTGTGTCCAGTCAGAATCGGATTTTGGTCCACTGTGGGATTCGGCTCTCGTCGTGGAAAATGGGTATTCAGGACATTCGGAAATAACTCTATTAAAATTTTTATTTGTCCGTTAAAATGCTCATAGAACATGTTTTTGGCAAATATTGTTGTGATGCATAAGCTTCTACTGGATGACTATGATGACCTTCTTTGGAAGCTATTCGCCTATAACAGAGATGGGCAGTAGTTAATTACATGAGTAATTAAATACATCTGCAATTACTTAAGTAATTTGTGTGAAAATTTTAAAAGGAAAGTGAACAAAAGTCTCAATTGATGAAAAGTTATCTTTTGCAAGCATCAATTACCAAAAGTAATTGCAACCATTCGCAATTACAATTACTTGTAATTGTAATTGTAGTTGCAATTACTCGCCTCCAAGAAGTAATTGTAATTGGGATTGGCAATTACAATTACTTTTCGGTTCAAAGTAATTGCAATTACAATTACAATTGCATGTCATTGTAATTGTAATTGCAAAGTAATTAAATTACAATTACTTTGTGGAAATGCAGAGAATATATATATATATATATATATATATATATATATATATATATATATATATATATATATGTATGTTATTCCAGACGATAACTCTCGATAGGATTTGGATAAAAACTTCGTTCTTGCGCCAAAAAATCAAGCATTTCAAAAGAAAGGATGAGTTCACTGAACAACATTTTTTGAGCACATTAAATTGGTCAAATTTCAAAAAATGTACTAAAAAAAATCACTAAGAATGAAAAAAACGGCTGAAAATCGTTGAATTCATATTTGTTTTTGCTGAATATTACTCAAAAAAGTTTGTCAACTATGAACTAGGTCATTTAAGAATTGAAGCTCAAAATTGTACTTAAATTTCATCTAGAAGTGCCAAAAAATCGATAAAACCAAAAATTCTAAAAATACTGAATCTCTGTTTGAATTGAACTATAATACTTAGAACAAGGTTTTTTGCAATAAAATTAATAGTTAACAGTTTCTTTGCACACAAACTGCTCGAATTTCAACTCAATTTAATAAAAAGGTAATACCTAATATACATTTGGAAAATTCGCTCATACGATCATGCTGCATGACTGGAACTGGAAAGTAAAAATGTACATTACTTTCCACTCTGTTGGGATGCTGAGAAAGTGAAAATGGACATTATTTTCCACCCTGTTGGGAAAGTAAAAATGGACATTTCCACTTCGCTAGTTCCATTTGCACAAAGTATGTATTTGGAATTTAATTACTTAGCAATTACAATTACAATTACATGTAATTGTAATTGTAATTGCAATTACTTGGCTCCCAAATGTAATTGTAATTGGGACCTGCAATTACAATTACTTTTCTGAGCTTTATAATTGCAATTACAATTACAATTACAAGTAATTGTAATTGTGGGGTTTCAATTACAAATTACAAGGAATTGCCAGGTAATTGTAATTGTAATTGTAATTACATTTTGCCCATCTCTGGCCTATAACCCCCTCCCATCCTCTCCATATCTACCTGATATCAGCGAAGAAAGGTAGATTAGATGTATCAGTATCAACCTTTAGACGTACCTGCTAGAAAATGAGTACGTAATTCAATCATACATGCACGCAAACTTATTTTTGGCAACCGTTATGAGTGTGCTGTTTTGCTGCAATGCGGAATTATACAATCACAGCACAAGAATCATATAAATAGCCAAATTTGACACTTTGGAGCATTTATTCCGTAGCCGAATCCCAGCTCGCGTCGTGGAAAATGGGTATTCAGGACATTCGGAAATAACTCTATTAAAAATTTTATTTGTCCGTTAAAATGCTCATAGAACATGTTTTTGGAAAATATTGTTGGCAGCAACGGCAGTATTTGCAGTTATTGCACCTGAGCACGCGATTTGAGTTTTGGCAAGGGTTTTGTTTGTTGGACCGTATTTTGTTGTCATCTTGGCCCTCCGACACATATTCTGATATTCTGTGAATTTGAGGAATTATTAGTCAACTAGCTATGGATTATCTAACGCAGTTAGTCTTTCATTAACTAGTTCAACATATTGTTCATGATTCTCGTACCCTCATATTAATTCTGATTCCAATTCCTTACTCCTCTGAAACAATTTCACTACCATTAATGACCACTGGAGAATTTTGACTTCGAGTATTATTTACAGATTGACAGGGCGCCAAATTTTCGTTAAGCGAATTTCAGAAATACAACATTCTTAAATTTTGCACAGAAATTTAATAATTGTACTCATTGATTCCAAGACTTCCGAAGACTTGACTCAAACAGGAGCGTAGGTACCCTCATCATTTTAGTCCAAATTTGAAAAAAATACGGAGAATATTATTTTTTCTTAGTCATTCTGAAGTAGACGGCGTACAAAATTTAGGGCCACATTGTAAATCATCCAGGATGAAAATCTGTGTGGAATGCTGTACTCACAAACCAACGCACTCATCATTTAATACACTGATATCAATTTATTTGTTTCAAATATATTTTGATCCAATAGATGTTAGAATTCTTAAGGACCTTCCCCCCACCAACCTACGTTACCACCATATGTCTCGTTTTTGGACTTTTTTTACGTTCTGTCATAGTATTAATGATATTGATCCATAGATATCGCCAAATTTATATAGGTATTAACAAAAAATATATGAGAGACCGCCCGAGTGCTCTCGAGGGGCCAAAAAAACACCTGAGTGCTCCCGTAGAAAAGTCACGGCAGTGCTCCCGCCTCACCTGAGTGCTCCGCTACAAAAAAAGCGCGAGTGCTCCGACACGCCTGAGTGATCTCGTGTTTCAAAAGTAGCCATTACAATACGTTTTGTCAATGTAATCAACTATTGCTTACATGGTCATCAGTCGTCGACGAGATGCAGCCTGTATTTCGCAGAAATCCTTTTGAAGTAACCATAAGTAGAAATTACAAAACATACAACCTTAAAACCTACAAAACATAATCCACGTACGTTTATAAGCTCAACAACTACCGTAATAGCAATGAATTTCAACAAATGAATGAACATAAACAATAAGACGAAACTGAATAAAATAACTTACTTTCGATGGGTGGGAAGAAAATTCATTTACGTCGACGTTTCTTTTGACGGCCGCCCGTAATTCGCTAGTTTCTATTGTGGTCGTGGGTTCATGGTTATGTGGGGTTTTGTGAACCACCTCACATCCATCTGTTTTAGCGTATGATTTACAGCGGATTGTCCCACCCCTTGCACTACAATTCCACATTCTCACACCCCCAGCTAAAAACTTATAACTAAATAATTATATTTGAATCCGACAATAAGTACAACAACAGCCTCTTAACGGCTTCCGCCACTAACCAATTTCACGTCCGACATGATGCACGGAGGGAGGTAATCGACAAACTGGTAGTAAATGTCCCAAGGATTCTTGTCGATTCCGACATGTTATCGCCCTTACATTGTAACCAATACAATTTTTTCTAGTGATCTTCGCAACGAAAATCCTGCTCTTTCCAGTGGGGTTTTGATAACACTTTTTTTCCACTCCAAAAAACGCGTTTAAAAACTGTAAAAAGTCATTTTTTAAATTTCGAAATTTTAACAAATTTGTTTTACGCTTATGTTTTTAGTTATGTTAACGCAGAACATGCACCCAAAAGAAATTTTGGGTTAGCCAGCAATTTGGGCTGATCAGTCAAAACCTATAAACTGTTATGGCACAGAAAACTCGTTTTTAAATTTCTTACGAGGGGTTTTCCACGGTGTGCACAATTCCACACGATTTTCATCGACGAAATGAGTAGAAAAATAATTATTTTAAATTATTTTTTATTAAATTTTACATTATTAAAATCAGGATCAAAACTGGCTCCAATAATTTGCTTTCCAGTTTAATTAAAAGCCAACCGCCGTTTCAAATTACAGTTTATCGAGTAATACTTCTCCTAATTCTTCTTAATTTTTCATGAAAATAATAAATTTCATCTACAGTAGTTATTTCTCGCGTATTCCAGTAATTTTTTAATCATACAATGACAAAATGAACGAAAAGTAATGTAAGATAACTGACATTTTAACTTTTGTAATAAACATTTTTACAAATATGAAGAACAACATGTGGTCATAAATTAAGGGAAGTAGAAGATGTAGTAAGAATAGAGTCTAGCTGTCATTTTCTTCAAATACTTATATTCAAAATTAATAGTTAAGTACCTGGCATTGAAAAATAGAAAAATGGACAAAACAAATTTTAACAAATTGAAGCCTTATTTCTTCGAATAGAAGCGTCGAAATCCAGTTACTGAAAAAGGAGTGATTTTACGTGGAGCCTATTTTGATCCTGATTTAATTTAAAATTTTTATTGAAATCATTCGGTCGATGAAAATCATGTGGAATTGTGTGCACTATGGAAACTCCTCTTAAAAACGGATTGAAACGAGTTCCCCGGTTCATAATTTTGACTGCTCGATTAAATAACCAGCTATCCCAAAATTTCCTTTTGAGTGCATGTTCTGCACTAATATGACTACGAGTTGAGGCAAAAAACAAATTAGTTTTTCTTAAATGTCGAAATGTAAAAAATTACTTTTTACAGTGTTTAAACACGTTTTTTTAAATATTATTTATTACTTTTTTATTTTAGCATGGAACATGCTTTAGCCTTGGAGACAAACAAGCAAAAAACGTTACGCGGATGTGTCACGAAATTTTTGACATTTTATGTCATTGCTTTGGCACATTCAAATAAAAATCTGTCACGAAAAAGTGTCCTCGAAAAGCGTTACCTACATTTTCTGATGATTTCCGCTCACAACCGAGTCAATGCTAGGGAAATGGTACTTCGTCGTTTTTCATCTCCCAAAATTCGTTGTCTATTCGTTCGAAAGCTCTTGATTTATCCAACCATATTATGTTAACTACTGCGAAGTGCGTAGCCAACAAGCTGAGTTATGAGCATGGTTATTTGAATAATTGTTTACACATAGGTGATCACTCTCAATAATAGATATTGTGAACATGATTGCAACCGCTTGTTAATTTCTGATGATTTCATTGAGCTGATGTTTCGATGATTTGATTCATAGCAGGTGATCCGAATATTGCGAGAACGGTTTGATTTGTGAAGCGGTGGTTAAATCATTTTAATAGCTTTACACCCCAGGAAGCAACACATACTAAAGACATAAAATGTCCTAATGTGTTGCAGACTCGTATGCAAGCGTTTCTGATTATACTTTCTTTAGCCATCTTTAGAGATTTTTCTTTTGATTTTCACGTACAACCCCATTGCTGGGGAAATGAAACTTCTTTAATTTTCACCGGACAAAAATCGTTCTCCACTCGTTGGAAAGCTCTCGGTTTATCACGCAATTCTTTCGTTCTTGTTCTTCTATTCATGTCGTAGTTTTATATGTATTTATGTTATAACTGTATATAGTAAACAATGCCGCTTGTGTTGTTGTCACTTGGTTGAGAAGTTAATCTTGGTTAATACTAATTGTAGACGCGCACCATAACAGAAAATTAACTACCTAGGTACGCTGTTCTAATGTCGATTAGTAAAACATTTATGTCGTACTTTTACATTTATTTACATTTACGAATTAGCGGGAAGAAAGCATGTTCCATGTTTTAGCATTTTAATCGAAGGCTCAAAGCGGAAAGCAACCGGGGGTCCAGGAGCCCCTTGCGAGGCCCGAAGGGCCGAGTTTTCTGTAAAGATCACTAAGCACAAGATTTTTTGGGTTAAAAAATAAGAAAAAAAGCCACAGTTCCTTTGAGCCTGACGGCTAAAATTAAAAAACATGAATATGCTTTAGCCGTACACGACTCACTCCTCGTCGATTCTCTGAACCCGACCCCCCATCGGCCTCTGAACTCTGTTTATCATTCTGCCATCAATCCTAAAACATGGAATCATGTTTTAGCTCCTCGCTCTCACTTTATTATAGAAATGATCACGACCATTGAGCTCTTGTGAGATGATGATCTCCTAATAGAAACTCGCGAGTAAACATTCACTTTATTATAGAAATGATCACGACGATTGAGCTCTTGTGAGATGATGATCTCCTAATAGAAACTCGCGAGTAAACATTCACTTTATTATAGAAAGAGGCTAAAGAGGCTACATACGAAATTACAGCTTCCTATAGTGTAAAGTATAGAAATTACCTATTAAAATAATTTAACCACCGCTTCACAAATCTAACCGTTCTCGCAATATTCGGATCACCTGCTATGAATCACATAATCGAAACACCAGCTCAATGAAATCATCAGAAATTAACAAGCGGTTGCAATCATGTTCACAATATCAATAATTGAGAATGATCACCTGTGTGTAAACAATTATTCATATAACCATGCTCATAACTCAGCTTGTTGGCCACGCACTTCGCAGTAGTTAATATAGTATGGTTGGATAAATCGAGAGCTTTCGAACGAATGGTCAACGAATTTTGTGGGATGAAAAACGACGAAGTATCATATCCCTAGCAACGACTCGGTTGTAAGCGGAAATCATCACAATTATTGGCGCTACTTTCGTTGCACTCTCGTGGGACATTTTTCGGTAGTTAGGTCACGGCTAAAGCATATTCATGCTAATAACAACCACTGAAGTAGACCCTTGCAGTTGGTTCCTGTAAAGTTTGGCTGTCCGTGGAAAAGCCAAAAATGATTATGAGGACCTGCAATTTCGGGAGAATTATTTTCTTTTATATAAGTACAAATTGTGAGATGGGGGTCAATTTTTAAGAGGATTGATTTATGGAGCTTACCGTTTGACGTAGCTACTATACTTATCCAAACTGTATTCCTAATATGAGTAACTAGATTTTGGTCGGTAATATATAACATGACAGCCAGGATAGATGATGATTTTAATAGTGTTCGCATGAAGTGGAGAAAAATGATATTCCAACCAACATTAATGAATGTTTTTAATAGGTGTGCCTAACGGAAGGAATACTACTTCTTTGATGTGAATGACCAATCAAAATTAAATATTGAAGGAATATTTTTCATTATTGGTCAGAGTGCAACCACATCAACAGCTAGTGTTATGACGCATAATTGATGAAAATGCATCACAGTGGCTCACAGTGCTCCCAAGTTTTGCGGACGGTTATGACCTGTCAGCCAATCAGTTCAGGGATGCACTCACCATTAGATATGGTCGAACACCTCTTGGTCTACCAAGCAACTGTGACGGATGTGGTGCCAATTTCAATGTATCGCATGCCCTGAACGAACGGGAGGATTGGTGATGTGGTTTCATGATAGTGTGCGGGATGACACAGCTTGCAACGCTGGCTTGGGGAGGAGTTACCACAGAACCAGTGCTTCGTGAGGCCATTGGTGAAAACTCGGAAATATTTATTTATTTTACAATACGGGCTGCGCCCAATTACATTGAATACTATTACTAATTTGGAATATAAAACAGAGGAAAAAATGGTTACAAATTGATGTATGAAAAAATAGGAAAAATTGAAAGAAAAGAGTCTGAGAAGAATTAAAGAGTATGATGAAGTGATTGGCTAAATGATGAGACTGGTTAAAAGACTGTCGATGCGACCAGATTTCTGAGGGTGGTGGTGGTGCAATTGAAAAAGTCCAGTTCAGGATTCATCTTGATGAGAAGGTTCACCGTACGAGGGAGCCTATGCAGGGGTTGATCGAATAATTAGTGGAGGAGAACGGGACGTAGAAAATATTCATCGACATATTAAGGTAGATGTTAAGGTAGAAGGAATCTGGGAGAGTGGGAGGCCGGCATTCTTTGACAATCGCATTATTAATGCTGACGCCGCCTCTCACTATTCCCACGACTGGCCGAGTTGGCAAAGGCAGCAGCCATGGAGAAGCACCTGAAGTATGACCAGGCTGCTGAAGACTTAAGAGGGAGTGATGGGGTCCTGCATAAAGAATACGGAGTAATCGTAAAGTGAATTGCCCACACCTTGGTCGATAAATTAATGGAAAAAGGCATTTTCCCAAGTTCTTGGCTGGGTGAGAGTGAAGCTTCAATTCTCCATCATACGAACAGTTTCACTCAGGCTACGAGGAGAGTGAGGTTAATTGGTTTTGAAGATGGACTGTACCAAGGGCGTACGCAGACTTTTTGCTTTACTGGGGCCAACGGTAATTTTACAAGACCGATGTAGGCAAAAACAATCATGAACGAAATGAGGATAAATGCAAAGTTACAATTTATGAATTGAGAACAAGTTGAAAATTATTATTACTGCAACATCAAACGCCTGCGGTTTTCACAAAATAGTTCCAACACTTCATCGATATATTGATTTTTCTTCTCATGGACCAACTTTCTGTGTACATTCAATAGGCATAGTCCATTGAGACGGG
Source organism: Adelphocoris suturalis (assembly GCA_030762985.1). NCBI lineage: Eukaryota > Metazoa > Arthropoda > Insecta > Hemiptera > Miridae > Adelphocoris > Adelphocoris suturalis. The sequence continues at coordinate 145,634,976 of CM061041.1, read as the reverse complement.
CTTCTCACATGGTTGACCTCAACCATGTTTTAACCCTTCTCAACGAGCTGAGTGACCTTTCAATTGTGCACGTTGTGCACAGCTGTGCGAGAAGAACGTTTAGCGCCGATTTCAAGGGGTAAAATTCAAAATACGACTTGCCATTGCTCTAGTAACTCCTCACTTCTTTTATTGTTGCTCAGTTTACTCCTATGCTATTTCCGCTTCTTTGAAATCGAGACTCGTGGTTGCCTATAATGCTTGCCTGAGATATGCATATAATGTTAATGTACGTCAATCTGTATCCCATCTCGCCCTTCTTTGCCTTCCCCTGGAGGATTATTTCATTTTCAGGCATTTAAAATTAATTGCAGAAATAATTAATGGTTCAATGCCAATCTATTTGTCCAACTTAGTTAATAAAGCCTCTTCTTTTAGATCCCACTCTCTCTCTGTCATCAGGCACACCAGTCGAACTATGTCCAAGTCCTTTGGGGTGGCAGGAGCAAGGATCTGGAATTCTCTTCCCTTGTCTGTTCGTGCGTCCCCCTCCATTGGTCGATTCTTGAAGGCTACTGTTCAGTATCTGGGCATCCGATAGTAGCCAGCATTTAGTGCACTCCCCTTCGTTCTCCTCTCCCCCTTCTTCTTTCTGTGATGCAGATTATCTTTAAACTTTCCTTTATCTTTTAATTATTATTTTCTTTATTTACTTAAATATTTTTAATTTGTACTTGATGTTTTTCTTTTCTTCGCCACCTCATGTCTGATTTTGTCTCTTGTATTTGTTGTTCATGTGTGCTTACATAAACATATTGTTTCCTGCACAATAAATTATTTGAATTGAATTGAATTGAATTGAATTAAAACCCCTTCTTCTCTTGCAGTACATTGATCAAATTCAATTCATTCAATCTTTCTGTTGTAAGACCCTTTTTCATCCAAAATGTATGCACAGCTTCAGTTTCTATGAGGGTATCCAGACCATAAAAATTACAAAAGTGGGTTAGTCGATGTTTGAGTTTTTCCTTTGACATTTCCAACATCTTCGATGGATGAAGTACAAATCCCCCTGAAGCTGTTACATTATCATCCAAAAATCGGTCTTGTAATGAACTTAGTAGTAAATCCAAATATGGAATGTACAGAGATGCGAATTAATTTGTGTGACGAGACTATTCGGGAGTAGGTAGAGTACTGGGGCAACTGCCCAAGTTGCCCCACCCATGTGTTCGCCCTTGGACCGTACCTGAACTGCCCTCACGCTACTGGGTGACTAGGTGACCAAAAAAAGCGTCACCTACCACAATAAACAAAATTTTTCGACCCCCCTCCCCCCTTCCAAAATCTTTGAGAATTGCTCAAAAAAATCCTCATGAATCCGTTATGAATAAAAGATTGGGTATTTGCAACAAAAAAAAAAAAAAAAAAAAAAAAAATTGGTCAGATCACTGAAATTGCTAGTTGTTATACAAGTTTATCAAAGATTTAGACACTGTCATTTTCGAACGCTTTCCCATCTTCTAAGGTGACCTCAACGATTCTTTCAATGAAGTAAATCAAAGAATTCAGGTATAGCAAATGATACGCACGAATGTGTTTTTATTGTTTTATTTATTGAAAGAACGTAATATCTTACTTTGTTACTCTTTTATACGAGATTATCACAAAACAACCGGAAATAAGACAACCATTGCAACCTTACACACATCCACTCATCATGTGATGTACCAATTAATGCTAATACACATACAACGACATACAACAGTTTCCTCTTATCCAAACATCGCGAACAATGCAAGTCACAAAAAGTAAGTTGGTGGTTAGAGTAATTCCGTATCGATATTCAATTATTCTGAAGAGCGAAATGTTCTATCTCGATTTGATGTATTGGATGAGGTTTCATACAATTCATTATCGTGATTCTAGAAATCATGGACATTGTGGTCTTCAAAATTAGTGAATTAATGGTGTGTGTACGTATTGTAATGTTGATACGTTAGTGTTTATATTAGGTAGATCCGTAGAAGGGTGGATGATGCAAAGGTTGCTGTGAATTATCGTTGATTTCTCTGGCTGCCAGAAACATTAGTAGTTTATAGAAGAAAAATCGGTGTTTAGAATTTAGTAGTACTTCTCCCAGGACTGGTCGTACTTGTTGGACTCAGCGTTGGATTGGGCTCCACTATGTTCACCATAACCGGAACCGTAGGGGGTATTGTAACCGTACCTATCCTGGTCAGCAGAGGCAGAGGCTTTATTTCCAATCCATTGAGATTCATATTTTTCCTGATATGAAGCTGGACGTCTGTTTATGGGTCGATCTTCGACCTTTTTGTATCCCTCGCCGCGTCCCTGGTTGTATGCACCCTGGTTGTATCCACCCTGGTTGTATCGACCCTGTTTGTATCCACCCTGGTTGTATACACGACTTCTGTAGTCGTTGACATCTACTTCGGATCCCCTGTGCTGTGAACTGTAATACCCATCGTTGTTTCCAGAGGAATCTTTATTTCTATATTGGCTGGAGTAACCTCCAATATTAAGATCTTCATCTTCCCTTCGGCTAGTGGAATGACCCCACGCGTCTCTTTGTGAGTAACTATCAGGGTATCGTTGGGGATACCGATTGTTAGGACCCTGTTTAATGGATTTATCACGCCCGGAGACCTGACCCTGTCCAGAGGGTTTACTCTTTGGGACGGACTGACCTCCCTTTTTGACGGACTGACCTCCATTTTTGACGGGATTGTCTTCCTTTTGGACGGAATCACCTTCCTTTTTTCCGGAATAACCTCTCTTTCTTATAGGACCTTGTGTACCCGTCGCAGATCTTCGTTCGTGTTCGGTTTCAGAAATAGCATCGGCGTAAGCAACGTTTCCAGAGCTGTCGCGGATGACGGTCTTGCCGCCGGGTTCTTGAGTGTCGACACGATCTTGATATTGGTAAGCCCCTATGACATACAATATTCTCAACTAAAATGCCAATATATCATAGATATAAGATTTCTGTTCATTACATAAAATGAATCATCACACACAAATTATGAAATAAAAAATCACCCACTCCGCCTATTTTTTAAATAACTTTTCGAAAAACGTCATGGATTTAAATCTTTTTTTGAGCATTCTGATATTATGATACAAGAATTTTAATACTTTTCATATGTATATAAGTAAGTACCTAGAAGTGTGATGTGAGTCATTACAGAATTTATCGATGCTATTCGCATCAAGATTTAAGGAAAGGAAAACCAGTTCTATTGATAAAATAAAACACGCCATTCAAATGAAAGTATGAGAATGAATCATTAAAAAAAAATGCGCATATATATCCAAAATTTGTTATAACAGCAAAACAAAATGTTCATCCGAAACCGAAAATGTGGTTTATTTTGCCCTTCTTAATAAATCATAATGAATTCGATTCCAGGTGGTTTGAGTTGAGATGTATCAATACAAAAGTTCCATTCATGCAGCATGATCGAATGAGCGAAGTTTCGTAGATTATCGTATTATGTGATGCTACTTTGTTTTAAAATTTGCGCGCGTTACGTGCAAAAGAATGGTTAACTGTTAACTTTGAGGATGAAAAAGAACGCGCAATTCTGTTTGTAAAAACTATATTCTCGTAGCACAAAAACAGAAAATTCAATCGCGTCAATACATTAAACAGGTAACTTCACAACAGTAATTAAACAACTAAAACTGGAGTAGGAATTGAACTATTAATGAGTGTGAAGCATGATGAACGAACAGTTAACCACCAATTTTATAATATTATGTCAAATAAAATCGTTCTAAATTGTATTCTACCATTCAGAACAAATCTTGGATGATTAGCAGTTTTTCAATTTTTTTAATCGATTTTTCAGAATATATTTATGAAATTATGTACATTTTTCACCATAATTTTGAGAATAAATTTGTTCGTGTTCTAGTTCATAGTTGATAAACTTATTTTTCATTAAAATTCTGCTGAAAATATAAATTTAACGATTTTCAGACTTTTGAGTCAATTTATTGGTTTTTTGTAGAAAGCTTGTTTTTGGTGGAAGAACGGAATTTTTATCTTAATCCTAAGGAGAGATCGTCCGGAGGATATATATATATATGTGTGTGTGTGTGTGTGTGTGTGTGTGTGTGTGTGTGTGTGCATGTCTGCGTGTGTGTGTGTGTGTGTGTGTATGTGTGTGTGTGTGTGTGTGTGTGTGTGTGTGTGTGTGTGTGTGTGTGTGTGTGTGTGTGTGTGTGTGTGTGTGTGTGTGTGTGTGTGTGTGTGTGTGTGTGTGTGTGTGTGTGTGTGTGTGTGTGTGTGTGTGTGTGTGTGTGTGTGTGTGTGTGTGTGTGTGTGTGTGTGTGTGTGTGTGTGTGTGTGTGTGTGTGTGTGTGTGTGTGTGTGTGTGTGTGTGTGTGTGTGTGTGTGTGTGTGTGTGTGTGTGTGTGTGTGTGTGTGTGTGTGTGTGTGTGTGTGTGTGTGTGTGTGTGTGTGTGTGTGTGTGTGTGTGTGTGTGTGTGTGTGTGTGTGTGTGTGTGTGTGTGTGTGTGTGTGTGTGTGTGTGTGTGTGTGTGTGTGTGTGTGTGTGTGTGTGTGTGTGTGTGTGTGTGTGTGTGTGTGTGTGTGTGTGTGTGTGTGTGTGTGTGTGTGTGTGTGTGTGTGTGTGTGTGTGTGTGTGTGTGTGTGTGTGTGTGTGTGTGTGTGTGTGTGTGTGTGTGTGTGTGTGTGTGTGTGTGTGTGTGTGTGTGTGTGTGTGTGTGTGTGTGTGTGTGTGTGTGTGTGTGTGTGTGTGTGTGTGTGTGTGTGTGTGTGTGTGTGTGTGTGTGTGTGTGTGTGTGTGTGTGTGTGTGTGTGTGTGTGTGTGTGTGTGTGTGTGTGTGTGTGTGTGTGTGTGTGTGTGTGTGTGTGTGTGTGTGTGTGTGTGTGTGTGTGTGTGTGTGTGTGTGTGTGTGTGTGTGTGTGTGTGTGTGTGTGTGTGTGTGTGTGTGTGTGTGTGTGTGTGTATAAAATGTAATATATATGACATATCTTATATGAATATATATGATATACTCGTATATGAAAAAGTGTTAAACTCTATGATTCGTTTCAGACTGTCTCAAAATGGATTTAAATTATGAAAGTTGACGAAAATTTTGATTTTAACATTTTTCGAGCCATTGCAATAGCCTCATTTTCTTCGACCATTCGATAAAAGTTCCAGTCATGCAGCATAATTGCATCAGCGAATTTTCGTAAATTAACGTACTATGTTAAATTGTTTTGAAAAGTCTGGGAGTCAAGTAAATAGAAATTGTTTACCTCCAATTTTATGACAAAAACTTATCCTAAATTATATTCTGCAATTCAAAAAAAATTGATGGATTTTTTTCGTAGTTTTTATCTATTTTTTGTAAAAAATAATGAAATTTACGTACGTTTTTCAGCAAACATTGATGCATATATTTTGTAATGTTCTAGTTCATTGTTAATATACTTCGTTTGAATAAAATTCTACTAAAAGTATAAATTGAACTATTGTTAAACCGTTTTCAGCCATTTTTAGTGATTTCTTAGCACATTTTTTGAAATTGGACGAATTTAATGCGCTCAAAAATGCTAGCCAACGAAATCTTTCTTTCGTGTGAAAAGCTTGATTTTTGGCGCAAGAACGGAATTTTTATCTCAATCCTAAGGAGAGTTAACGTCTGGAAAGACACACAACACACTCACACACACAAGTGCTCCATCGGATACAAAACCTTAACTGATCTGATCATTGACTCAGCTGATCCATGGGCTTCGTTATTGTCTTAGTTGATCCACGTGATTCATCTTTGACTCAGCTCTGTACAAAAAGTTTCATTTTTGACTTAGGTGATCCAAGTCCAACATTTTCAACCCAGCTGATCAAGTGCATTGCCTTGTACTGAACGCATCCAGAAACTCCGTTATCACCTCAGCTAATCCAAGTGCCTCAAATTTGACTCTACCTTGCAAAAGGGCAACATTACTAACTCAGCTGATCCACAATCATCACAGCTGATCCAACTACACCATTTTCGACATACCTGATCCGAGTGCTCAATTTTTGACTGCCAACCTAACCGTCCCTATTTCAACTCAGCTATTTTAAGAACTCAATTTTCGATTCAGCTGATGAAAGAACCACTGATCTACTTTCGACTTAGCCGACCCAAGCGCCCCATTTTCTACTCAGCAGATCTAAGTACTTAAAATTTGACTCTACCTTTCAAAAGATCAACATTATTAACTCAGCTGATCCACAATCATCACAGCTGATCTGACTACACCACTCTCGACATAGTTGATGCGAGTGCTCAATTTTTGACTGCCGACCAACTATTTCAACTCAGCTGATTCAATAACTCAATTTTCGAATCAGCTATTAGAAGAGCTCTACCATTGATTTAGCTGATTCTAGAGCTCCAAAGTCAAGTTTTCTGATAAACAGTTCCATTAAATATTGACACAGATCAGAACAAAACTAACTCCCTTTCCCACAGCCCTCCCCCGACTCCATCTTCTATCATCAATAATCGCACATAAAAACTAGTGGAATCTGACAACAACAAAGTTTAAGAAGCCAAACTCTTACATTCTTCACCCTCAACCACTCACTATTTAACGATTTTTAACCATTTATAGCCATTTTGAGCACATTTATTAAAAATTACAGCCATTTTCTCAAAAATTGCTGACCAACGAACTAATACTTTATCTTATAAAGCTGGATTTTATTTTTAACAAAATTGTGAATGTTTATCTCAATTCAATGGAAAGTTACCGTCTGGAATGTCTTTATATGAAAAGTATTAAACTCTGGTATTCGTTTCAGAACAAATTTCAAGAAGAAAAGTTTCGAAAGTTTTTGGAGGTATTACAATACCTAGCTTCTCATTCAACAAAAATTCGAAAAAACCCCTTTTTACCCAGTTTTACACCCATTTTCCACCCTTAGGCGTAGATTGATCGGGCTGGCAATGTGTTTGATCCAACTAGCGGCCAAACAGAACTTTTGCGCGAAATTCCAGATTTATTAAACTGATTTCAGATGTGTTTGCCACTTTTCATGGTTTCTGGACCATACTGCGCCGGTTCCACGACGAAAGAGGCAAGAAAAATAACTTTTCCTACTCCATGAACCGTTCCTGGGCAATTACGGTCATTTTGTAGAATACTGCATCAAGTGACACACGTAACCATTAATGGTATGGTATATATATTATTGACGGGTATAGCATATATTATTTATGGTATAGATAGATTTTGATTTAGGGTGCAAAAGCTTACATTCTATTGAAGCCAATTTGCCAAAAGTTCCAGTTATGCAGCATGATCGTATAAGCGAATTTTCGTAAATTATCGTACTATATTATGTTACATTGTTTTAAAAATTGAGGACTTAGAGTGAAAAGAAATAGTTAAATACCAATTGTATGGCAATAAACTCGTTCTAAAAAATAATCTGCTATTTAAAAAAAGATTCTAAATTTTCGAAAATTTGTTAGCCGTTTTTACCGATTTTTAGCATATTTTAATGAAATTTAAGTAAATATTTCAGCACAATTTTGTACATCAATTTTTGAATGTTCGATTTTATAGTTAATTTGAGCAATTTTCTTTATTTGAGCAATATTCTGCTAAAAAGTATAAATGTAACAACATTTTGCCGATTTTTGCTATTTTTAGTGATTTTTTTGACACTTTTTTGAAATTTTGCCAATAAATATGCTCAAAAAATGCTGGCAAACAAACTCGTGCTTTCGTATCTAAAGCTTGATTTTTTGGCGCAAGAACGGAATTTGGTTCTTAATCCTGAGAAGAGTTGTCGTCTGGAAGGACGCATACACACACATCTATATATTTATACGTATATATACGTAAATAGTGTGTGAAGTTATTGACTGGTATATATGCAATAGAGGTGGTTTTCTTGAGGATCAGTCATAAGATTTTGATTTGCCAAATTTTCGGTAAAGTTTATAACCATTCTCAAGGCCTAGGGAAAATACATCATGAGATTAGGATTTCGTCTATGGTTACATACATCATATTGAACGTATATGGTTCTTAAATTAGAAATATTGTTTAAGTTACTTACATGGAGTATGTATACAGTTCAGTTTTTTTTCGCATGTAAGTAACTTAAATAATATTTCACATCCGTTCAATATGGTGTATGTAACCATAGATGAAATCCTAATCTCATGATGTATTTTCCCTAGGCCTTGAGAATGGTAATAAACTTTACCGAAAATCAAAATCTTATGAAAACCACCTTTATACGTAAATATATATATATATAAGTTGAAAAAGCCTTCAACTCTAGGATTCGTTTCAAAATGCCTCAAATGAGACAAATTTCAATGAGGAAAATTTTGGAAAATTGTGATTTTAACATTTTAGTAGCCATGGCAACAGTTTCATTTTCCACGAAAATTCACTCCAACAAAAAGTCCGTACCTAGGTGATTACTTTCGAATTATTTGGCATTACATTATTAGTTTAGGACTAAATTTGTGTAGAGTGTCGTACACAGTGTGGAATATTCACTTTAGAGGGCGTTGGAAAATGAGGTGCATACGTACCACGAGTAAAGCTGACCACATGCGCATGATGGGGCCGGTTCTGAAGCAGTGAGTGAAAATCAAATGTTCACCTTCTATTTATCATGCAGAAATTCCAATTGACTAGACGCGAAACAAAACATTTTATCGGCTCATGAGTCACGTATCTAAATCGGTCATACTTGATAGTCTTTCTCATATTCCCTGAAAAGAAAAAGTGGTGATCAGTGAGGAGTAATGTATGCATTCGGGAGCACGTCTGCAGCATGTGGGCTCGAGCGTAGGAGCGTGTTTGAATGAACGGTCTGACGCGAGGGTCCATACAAAGGGAATCAATTTTCAGGTTTAACCTCGATTTCGCGTCAAGGGATCTGCTCAGTTGGATTTGACACGATTTTGAATGGATTTTGGACGTTTGTGAGTTTGGGGGTGAAAATTCGACAAACGTCCACCAATTTTATCATGCGCATGCTTCCATGCTACAGCCACCCTTGCGCATGCCTTCCATTTAACAACAATAACAGTGAAAAAGTTTAAAGAGTTAAGTAAATAGAAGGACGATTTGAAAAATGTGCTGTTAGCGAATTTTTGAAGAAAATTAAGCTATTGCCCTCGCCTCAAAATTTGTAGAATGTGAATTTTTGAAAAACATTTATGCAGAAATCCGTTTCAGGCTATTCTGAATCACATTCTGAAGTTTAACGCATTTTTTTGTGTATGTATATATGTATGTATGTATATATGTATGTATGTATATGTATGTATGTATGTATGTATGTATGTATATATGTATGTATGTATGTATATATGTATGTATGTATATATGTATGTATGTATGTATATATGTATGTATGTATATATGTATGTATGTGTCATTCCAAAAATGTAGTCAAAAATTTCAAAATAGCCTGTTTTTTGCGATTTGTTGTGCGAAATAATTTTTTCAGCATACTAACATGTGGTATATTCGGAATCAGCGTAAAATTTCCTATAAGAATATATATCAAGTTTTCAAAAATTTCAAAGTTGAAAAATCAGTCAAAAATCGAAATAATGCCGTTCGCTGGTTGTAAAAATCGGTAATATTCTTCAAAAATTCGCTCATGGGGTCATGCTGCATGACTGGACTTTTTTTTTTTTTTTTCTTTTGACAATGATAACAAGGAATGTTAATGAGTTAAGAGAATTTGAAAAAAGTCCAGTCATGCAGCATGACCCCTATGAGCGAATGTTTGAAGAAATCTTCGACATTTCAGTCGCTATTGATCGTGTAGAGAAATTTTAGTTTATGATTTTGATAGACAAGCATGGAATGAAATTTTAAACAAGCACCTACTACCTACGTTTTAAACAGTTTTAAACAGCATGGTTCTAGGATTGGTTATACATGGATACTTCCATAAGAGTAGTTCAATCTGAATTTGGACAATGTTTCATGCAAATATTACCGATTTTTACAACTAGCGAACGGCATTATTTCGATTTTTGACTGATTTTTCAACTTTGAAATTTTTGAAAACTTGATCCATATTCTTATAGGAAATTTTACGCTGATTCCGAATATACCACATGTTAGTATGCTGAAAAAATTATTTCGCACAACAAATCGCAAAAAACAGGCTATTTTGAAATTTTGGACTACATTTTTGAAAATTTCAACCCGAAGATGTAATCCGATCATGCTGGCCAACGAACTTGAACTTTCGTTTTGTGTCCTTAAAATTTTAAAATTTTTTTGAAGTTTCTAGCACAATTCTACGGACAGTTATCGTCTGGAATGACACATACATACATACATACATACATACATACATACATATATACATACATACATATATACATACATACATACATACATAAAAAAATGCGTTAAACTTCAGAATATGATTCAGAATAGCCTGAAACGGATTTCTGCATAAATTTTTTTCAAAAATTCACATTCTACAAATTTTGAGGCGAGAGCAATAGCTTAAAATTCGCTAATAACAGTGAAAAAGTTTAAAGAGTTAAGTAAATAGAAGGACGATTTAAAATATGTGTTGTACTTTTTTTTTTTTTTTACAATGATAACAAGGAATGTTAATGAGTTAAGAGAATTTGAAAAATATATATACACACATATACATATATAAATGTTTTGAACGAGTACATTGTAAACGACCGTTAAAATATGAACCGGCTCCAAAGATGGACGGCCATATTATCGGCCATGCCTTAGCCTTTTGTTAGAATAAAATTTACCTTCTCTAATAGCTTTTGCGATTAAACTAACACCACTTCTAAATTGTTTATTATAAGGTATTCCTAAGGTATGAACTGTGTGTCAACTGCTTTTTTATTGTCAAAATGTCTAAATTGTTTAGAAAATTCATTCATTCCATGCTACAGCCGTAGGGTGGAGGGGAGAGTGTTTGACACCTTAAGAGGTATTTTGACTTTGGCAAGCAATTAAGTTATGTTTTTTCATTTGTTCAAACTTAAATTTTACATCTACTACTGCATCAGGTTGTCCTCAAACTGTTCGATATTGAAAAAAAAACACTAATTCAAGTCACAAAACATCATAAATTCGTTTTTTCGAAATCAATTTTTTGACCCAGTATTTGACAGCAAAATTTTTGGCTGCACCCTATGATTGACACAACAGTTTTTCTGCAGTAAATTATTCCGTGTATCAAAAAACATTTATTTCAACATTTTATAAACAAATTGTGCATTTAAACTAATTTTTATTAATCTAAATAAAAAATTAGTATGAGTATTTATAAAGGCAATTTTGAAAAAAAATATCACCAGATGTTTCATCACAAAATACGTTTGATAGGTACCATAGGTACAATACGTTTCTAATGGTAAACTAGCTGCTTCTAGTAGCTATATATTTATATAAATATAAAAAATAAAGAACGAATAGAGTTCTATATTGACAGCACTGTCAATCACTGAGGGGAGCATCAGTTTGGGGACTAGTAATTGACATTTGTATTTTTACATGTTATTATTTAGATTATTATAATGTTATTTATCAATTGCCACCTTTTTTGTTGTACCTGTGATTCTTGCAGGTCTTCTGCAATAAATGATTACAGTCGGATTTGAAACGATTTTGAATGGATTTTGGACGTTTGTGAGTTTGGGAGTAAAAATTCGACAAACGTCCACCAATTTTATCATGCGCATGCCTTCCATTTAACAACAATAACAGTGAAAAAAAAAGTTCCAGTCATGCAGCATGATCGTATGAGCGAATTTTCGTAAATCATCGTATTAATAATATTATATTGTTTTGAAATCTGAGCTTTTTGAGTGCAAGTAAATTGTTAACTATTGATTTTATTGCAAAAAACGTATTCTAAATAATAATCTCCAGTTCAAATAGAGGTTTCACATTTTTAGCTTTTTTGCAGTTTTTATCGATTTTTTAGAAAATTTTAATGAATTTTAAGTACATTTTACAGCATATTTTTTTACAAAAATTCATGAATGTCCTATTCCATTGTTAATAGACTTTATTTGAGCAATACTCTACCAGCAAATATGAATTAAACGATTTTTAGCCGTTTTTAGCAATTTTTTGAAATTTGCCAACTTAATGTGCTCAACGAATGCTGGCCAACGAACTTGTCCTTTCGATTGGAAAGCTTGATTTTTTGGCGCAAGAACTGAATTTGTATCTCAATCCATAGGAGAGTTGTCGTCTGGAAGGACACACACACACACACACACACACACACACACAAACGCATATACATATTTATGAAAAGTTCCAGTCATGCAGCATGATCATATCAGCGAATTTTTGTAAAATATCGTGCTATATCGTGTTACATTGTTTTGAAAATTAAGGATTTTGAGGGAAAAGAGATTGCTAACTACCAATTTTGTGGCAAAAAAACTCATTCTAAATTATATTCAGCGATTCAAAAAGAGATTTCAAACTTTTAACTTATATGGAGTTTTTATCGATTTTTTGGCACTTTTCAGCATAATTGTGCACATAAATTTTTTGATGTTCTATATTATAGTAATTAACTTTATTTGAGCAATATTCTGCAATTATGAGGTACGGAGGCGTACTGATCAGCTGAGGGGTCTCTGAGGCTAATTTCTTTCGTTTCCGACCTACATTTTTCAACATTTTAACCAAAATTCCCGTCATTTATTAAAAAGCGCGAAATCGTGAGGTCCTGGAGCTGTAAAGATTTTAACCCTTTTGGGAGAATCGACGCGCCAAGTTTTGGTGATATACAATTTATAGAGTTTAATAACATATTATAGACCAATGATCTGCGTAGAAAGGCTATCAGATACAGAAATAATAAACCTTTGTATAATAATGTGCAGCGTTTCCCCTTCCATGTCAACATATAGGTAGCGGAAGCCTTATTTTTGCTTTCAAAAAATGGAAAAAATGTCTCCAAAATAAAAATGTCCACTCTTTTGATTCATTATTTTCAATGATTAACTTTTGTAATTGTCTATTAGGGGGGGAAAAACATTCAACACGCCCTCAAGATTTGTTGGTTTACGTTTACGTATTTACGTTTCAAGGTGCATATAATTCAAAAATCTAATTTAAAAAATCCGCCGTCCAGCTTTCTTCCGAAACTACTGGACCAAAGTTGTGTTGGATGAAATTCGAGTTATAAATCACATTTGGGGTCTAGTTGATCCTAAAAGCTCTGCATCAATTATTTTTATCAACCCTAAAGGGTAGAATTTAAGGATTGAAATATTCCAAAATCGAAATGTTGAAAACTGTTAAGGTAACTGTAATGATATTTTGGTTTTCATTGATAGTTATAATCCCAAAGAATCGAATGAAACCACCTGGAACGCTGTACGTTAATCCGTTCGGTCTTCCTAAGGGCTAGGACACAGAGAATGAAATAATGCTCTGTTAGTGACACCTTTGAAATAGTGATTCTATTGCTAAGTTCCATTAATGGCCGCCAGAAAGGCAGAGTGTTGGTAAAATTGGGACACATAAAATTCGCTTTGTAAATGCTGTTTCAGCTGATATAATTCCAATGGAATTCTGACTATGCCAAATCGAGTTTATTGTAACTATTTTCTAAACGTATGGACTAGTGAAGCGTTGGCAGGTATTTTTTGTTTTATCTCTTAAATTTTAAGTAGGTACCTACTAAAATGTCCTTTGATCAGTGGGACTTATAAAGTGTAAATGAAGTAATCAAATTGCATTAATTTCTCCCTGTATGTGCCTACTTATATCTACGTAAACATATTAATGAGATAGTCAGTCTTTCGCCCGACCACCACGAAAGTGCATTTACGCTAGTTTCCAAGCACTCAGAAAATTGAGTAATGGGCCATTTCTTCGTGACACTTTACAATAAATCTACAATAAAAAATGGAGGGTTCAAATTCAAAATATCAAATTTAGTGCGCACAGCGCGTTAAAATGTTTTATTTGAGGTTTACAAGAAAAAAAAAGTAATAAGCAGGGTTACCATTTCGGTTTTTCTTCTAGTCTTTGTATTGAATGAGTGAGGGGGGGGGGGGGGGGGGGGGGATCCATTATCTGGGACACCCTGTATATTGATGAAATTTAAAGGATTTATTCCTTGCATGAGAATTTAAAAAAAAATGAGGTGTAAAAACCTCTGCCAAGTTGGGTGTGGCACATAGCTTCCTTGTTTACCTATCATGAATGTATAGATTATTGAAAAGTTTCAAATGATCTTGAAAAATTAATAGCGGAAAAAAGTAAATCAAGAAGTAGCATGAAAGGTCATGATTGATCAATTAAGAAACTGACCAAAAGCGACTCCATTTGGGGTCTAGTTGGTCCTAATGTTTAACCATCCCGATCGCTTCACTCGCATAGATGCTATGGGCCAAAAACGGGTGTTTTTCGAGATTTTGAGTGTTAGACTAACATGTTAAAACTCCAACCTGCTCAACCACAACTGCGCAAGCTAATATTCCAGAGTTAGGATAACAATGGGCAGTAGGACTTCACAACAGAACACTTTAGGACCAGATCATTCACGACCTAATAATTATTATTCTCATGTTAGGACAAAATTCACTCATCTCAAAATGCACAACTTTCAAATGAATGTTGATGGAAAAATATGAGTGATAGATAGTGTAAGCGTAATAGGGCGGTGAACCTCCGGCTGTGAGGTAACGAGACCTAGGGAGTACCTCCAGGGTGGAGTGGAAAACTTCCTACACTTGTATTGCTTTCGAATTTCATGTTCCTTCGAGGCATGAATATACGTTTTTTTCTAGGTCATATTTGTGTGTTACTACCAATGCTTAGCCTACGCATAGTTAATAACAAATCCTCTCGACTTTTCATATGTACTTAGATAATGATATTATTAAGGCAATGATTATTTGAATAGATAGGAGCTCAAATCGAGAAATATAAACATACGTATATAATTATAGAAAATATAGGTTGTGACAACTCGAAATAGGACACGTCGAGGAGTCTATGACGTACGCAAGCCAACTAAAACTACGATCATACTAAATTGAAAAAATAATAAACCTTTGTGAAATAGTTTGCAGCGGTTTTTTTTTTTTTTTTTTTTTTTTTTTTTTTTTTTTTTTTTTTTTTTTTTTTTTTTTGGGTCGTTGATGGCTAAAATTAATTTAAGAATCTTCTTAAAATTTTCCAAAACAGATTTCAATTATAGACATTTCAGGAGCTCGTTTGTTCACAACTTCGTTGCTATTGATAACGTGGTTTAAGAAATATAATTTCCCATAACTCGAGTGTTAGAGTATTTCCGCGAGTCCTCGCTCCAGATGTTTATAAATACTGGACATGAAAATATTACAATACGCTATTATGTGTCATCAAGGTCTGCTCCTTCTTCAACTGCATTTTTTCTACACCGTCCTCTTGCGACATCGCATTTTTCGGCGACGAAACTGCCTACAACTGCTTTTTGTCTTTCTGCTCGAAATGTTTATTATCCTCAGGGCCTGTTCCTGTTTGAGTCAGCCATTTTTTTGTTCTTCGGATTGTCTCGCTGAAACGCAGCGGTGACGTAACGTAGTTACGTTAGTTTGAAATCATAATTCCAATCATTTACCAATTTATTCGACCTTCACCACGATACTTACTGGATTTTAACATGTATCATGTTTTAGCCCTGGGGTCCTAGCAAATTTTGCGAGTCAATTTTAACATGTATCATGTTTTAGCCCTGGGGTCCTAGCGAATTTTGCGAGTCAATTTTAACATGTATCATGTTTTAGCCCTGGGGTCCTAGCAATTTTTGCGAGTCAATTTTAACATGTATCATGTTTTAGCCCTGGGGTCCTAGCAATTTTTGCGAGTCAATTTTAACATGTATCATGTTTTAGCCCTGGGGTCCTAGCGAATTTTGCGAGTCAATTTTAACATGTATCATGTTTTAGCCCTGGGGTCCTAGCAAATTTTGCGAGTCAATTTTAACATATATCATGTTTAAGCCCTGGGGTCCTAGCAAATTTTGCGAGTCAATTTTAACATGTATCATGTTTTAGCCCTGGGGTCCTAGCAATTTTTGCGAGTCAATTTTAACATGTATCATGTTTTAGCCCTGGGGTCCTAGCGAATTTTGCGAGTC
Source organism: Adelphocoris suturalis (assembly GCA_030762985.1). Lineage (NCBI taxonomy): Eukaryota > Metazoa > Arthropoda > Insecta > Hemiptera > Miridae > Adelphocoris > Adelphocoris suturalis. Next base: position 145,618,834 of record CM061041.1, on the reverse strand, counting down.
AATTTTAACATGTATCATGTTTTAGCCCTGGGGTCCTAGCAATTTTTGCGAGTCAATTTTAACATGTATCATGTTTTAGCCCTGGGGTCCTAGCGAATTTTGCGAGTCAATTTTAACATGTATCATGTTTTAGCCCTGGGGTCCTAGCAAATTTTGCGAGTCAATTTTAACATGTATCATGTTTTAGCCCTGGGGTCCTAGCGAATTTTGCGAGTCAATTTTAACATGTATCATGTTTTAGCCCTGGGGTCCTAGCAAATTTTGCGAGTCAATTTTAACATGTATCATGTTTTAGCCCTGGGGTCCTAGCGAATTTTGCGAATCAATTTTAACATGTATCATGTTTTAGCCCTGGGGTCCTAGCAATTTTTGCGAGTCAATTTTAACATGTATCATGTTTTAGCCCTGGGGTCCTAGCAATTTTTGCGAGTCAATTTTAACATGTATCATGTTTTAGCCCTGGGGTCCTAGCGAATTTTGCGAGTCAATTTTTTTCCGCGCACGAAATTAATTACAGTGATTTCCGCCTACAACCGAGTCGTTGCTAGGGAAATGGTACTTAGTCGTTTTTCATCCCACAATATTATGTTAACTACGGCGAAGTGCGTGTCCAACAAACTGAGTTATGAGCATGGTTATATAAATAATTGTTTACACACAGGTGATCATTCTCAATAATTGATATTGTGAACATGATTGCAACCGCTTGTTAATTTCTGATGTTTTCATAGAATTTCGAATCAATATCGAGGAGAAAACATGATACATGGTTGAAATTTTTGGTTCTAGAACAGAAATAAGTTTATATATGATTTTTTTCCGCGCACGAAACATATAGTGTTACAGTGATTTCCGCCTACAACCGAGTCGTTGCTAGGGAAATGGTACTTCGTCGTTTTTCATCCCACAAAATTCGTTGACCATTCGTTCGAAAGCTCTCGATTTATCCAACAATATTATGTTAACTACGGCGAAGTGCGTGTCCAACAAACTGAGTTATGAGCATGGTTATATAAATAATTGTTTACACACAGGTGATCATTCTCAATAATTGATATTGTGAACATGATTGCAACCGCTTGTTAATTTCTGATGTTTTCATAGAATTTCGAATCAATTACGAGGAGAAAACATGATACATGGTTGAAATTTTTGGTTCTAGAACAGAAATAGTCTTTACTAAGGAACATCAGAGATTTAAGTGGAAATATGTTTATATATAATATATATAAAGAAGATTCCGAATCTTTGTATATAATTCCGAACAGTCTTTGAAATTGTGAAGAACTTCGCGGTCCGAATTTAGTGTTAGACTGCTCATTCGAATCAGCACGGCTCCAAGTTTGTTGCAAAAGTATCGCCGTTCGTCTCTATACTCGCCTTGATCGTGTTCTAGGCGGTCCTTATCAACGAGAGTTGTTTATTAGGCTGTGGCGGTAACAACAGTTGCCTTCAATTCACGGTAAGTAAGAAACGTAGTGCAGAAATTGAAATTGAAATTGGAATTGAAACTGAAGAACTGAAACACTAAAATCGGACCGCGAAGTTCTTCACAATTTCAGAAACCGTTTGGAATTATATATAAAGATTCCGAACGGTCTTTATATATAATATATAAAAAGAAGATTCCGAATCAGTACGGCCCCAAGTTTGTGGCAAAAGTGTCGGTAAGTAAGCTTTTTATCGATAAATGTCCTTCGAACCATCAAATTCAAAGTTTTTACGTAAATGGGAACCATAAAAAGTTTCAGTTAAGCAGCATGACCGTATGAGAGAATTTTCGTAAATGGGCGTACTATAATTATGTTGAATTGTTTTGAAAATTCCGGACATTGAGTGAAAATAAATGGTCCACTACCAATTTTATGGTAAAAAAAAACTCGTTGTGAATGATATTCTGCGATTCAAAACAGATTATGGAATTTTTGGGCCGTTTTCATCTATTTGTCAGCGAATTTTAATAAAATCCAAATCCGAATTCGTGCCATACATTTTTGTCTGTTCTAGTTTGTTGTTGGTAAATTTCTTTTGACTACGACCCTGCCTTTAAAAAGAAAAAAAAAAAACAGATTTTTAGTAGTTTTTAGTGAATGTTTTTTGGCACACTTTTGAAATTCGACCATTTTACTGTGCTCAAAAAATACTGGCCAACGAACCCATCCTTTTGTTTAGAAAACTTGATTTTTTGACGCAAGAACGAAATTTCTATTTTAAATAAATAAATATAAATGAGTGTGTGTGTGTGTGTGTGTGTGTGTGTGTGTGTGTGTGTGTGTGTGTGTGTGTGTGTGTGTGTGTGTGTGTGTGTGTGTGTGTGTGTGTGTGTGTGTGTGTGTGTGTGTGTGTGTGTGTCTGTGTCTTTGAGTATTAATAAGATGGAGGGCTATTAGTGATGTTTCAGGCAGTCAAACCATACGTGCCGCTACTGTCGTTTGGCTTTTGAATTGACTAGGGGCAAAATGGCAGAACACTGATCAGCTGATGTAAGATGTGATGTTGAGTTTGGTGAATGAATGGGGATTGTATACCTAGGACATATTTCTCATTCAAGATTTACATCCTAATTGTGCACCGTACATGTACACCACTATTTAACACCATTAATATTTCATATTTTGTACACTGTGGGAATGAGTGTTGAAATGACGCTAGTACACTCTAGTGGATGTTTGATGAAGGTAGATCAGCTGTTCTGTGTCCAAAAAAAAAAAAAAAAAAAAAAAAAAAAAGGAGGCACCAAGATTTGGGCATGGGAACCAAAGTATGTACATAATATCTCGACAGTTATGTCTACATACATGATTAATACTAAAATGTAACAATAATAAGTAATATCAAACAAAACAAATTACAATAAACTGCATTGTCATTTGAATTTGAAAAAAGCGTGGCGAGCGCGGGTCAGTCAATTGCAAAGCCAACGCGACTGTAGTGGCACGTATGCCTTGACGCGGAAACAGCGTTGAATTCAGAGCAATGGCCCTCCATCTTATTAATACTCAAAGGTCTGTGTGTGTGTGTGTGTGTGTGTGTGTGTGTGTGTGTGTGTGTGTGTGTGTGTGTGTGTGTGTGTGTGTGTGGTGTGTGTGTGTGTGTGTGTGTGTCTGTGTCTTTGAGTATTAATAAGATGGAGGGCTATTAGTGATGTTTCAGGCAGTCAAACCATACGTGCCACTACTGTCGTTTGGCTTTTGAATTGACTAGGGGCAAAATGGCAGAACACTGATCAGCTGATGTAAGATGTGATGTTGAGTTTGGTGAATGAATGGGGATTGTATACCTAGGACATATTTCTCATTCAAGATTTACATCCTAATTGTGCACCGTACATGTACACCACTATTTAACACCATTAATATTTCATATTTTGTACACTGTGGGAATGAGTGTTGAAATGACGCTAGTACACTCTAGTGGATGTTTGATGGAGGTAGATCAGCTGTTCAGTATCCAAAAAAAAAAAAAAAAAAAAAAAATTAGGAGGCACCAAGATCTGGGCATGGGAACCAAAGTATGTACATAATATCTCGACAGTTATGTCTACATACATGATTAATACTAAAATGTAACAATAATAAGTAATATCAAACAAAACAAATTACAATAAACTGCATTGTCATTTGAATTTGAAAAAAGCGTGGCGAGCGCGGGTCAGTCAATTGCAAAGCCAACGCGACTGTAGTGGCACGTATGCCTTGACGCGGAAACAGCGTTGAATTCAGAGCAATGGCCCTCCATCTTATTAATACTCAAAGGTCTGTGTGTGTGTGTGTGTGTGTGTGTGTGTGTGTGTGTGTGTGTGTGTGTGTGTGTGTGTGTGTGTGTGTGTGTGTGTGTGTGTGTGTGTGTGTGTGTGTGTGTGTGTGTGAGTGTGTGTGTGTGTGTGTACGACAAAAATTTTGACGATGCTGCCCAGACCACAACTCTCAACCGATTTTCGAGATTCTTTCTTAGTTCGATCCCAATTTTAGTCTAGTTGTGCAAAAAACCTCGGAAATTTTGAATTTCAAGATGAAAGAGGGAAATGTAGGGGGGAAGTCGAAAAACGTGGTTTTTTTTCTCTACAAATTGTGTCGACGCTACCTAGGTTACAATTCTCAACCGATTTTCGTGATTCTCATTTCGATGTATGATATACGTTATATAGGGTGAGTCCCTCGCACATGCAAAAAACATTCAGGTGAAACTACATCAAAAATGGAGTAAAATGTCACCAACCGCATATTTTTATCTCAATCCGTACTCGAGATATGATTTTTTAAAGGTTTTTTCAGGAATACCGTGTTTTTTCATTTTAAACTCAGATTTCTCCACTTTGCCTCATTTAATTTTAACTTTCAACCTCATTTTCGGTATCAGCATTAAATTTCCTATAAGAATAGTGTACTTGAGTTCTTAAAAAGTACCATCCGAAGACCCTCACATCAGCTCAAACATTGACGATTTTGAAAAAATAATATTTCTGAAAATCTTTAAAACTTTACTACTCTTTTAAAAAGAATCCTGGAAACTGGCAAATCTCATGAAAACTGCTTCATCTAATATGCTTTCTAACGGTATTATCAATTTTACTTTTATTTTGTTATTTACGGGAGAAAATAATATTTTAATGTTAAAAAATGTGATTTTTTCAATGAAATTGTTGGTTTTCTCGAAAGATGACCATCCATGAACCAACGAGTATGGGGTCGGTTTTTATGTATTTTTTCTCGCTGGATCAAATGGAAACTCTTGCAGATCTCTCAACTACGTTATAATCGAGTTTTACACTTTAATTAACTAGTTTTACCCCATAACACACATACATTTAATCGTAACAAACAAACTAAAAATTTGCGATTTTAAGTGTAAAACTCGGTTATAACGGAGTTGGAGAGATCTACAAATGTTACCATTCGATACAGCGTGAAAAAATACATAGAAACCGACCCCATACTCGTAGGTTCATGGAGGGTCATCTTTCGAGAAAACCAACAATTTCACTGAAAAACCCACATTTTTTAACATTAAAACATTATTTTCTCCCCTAAATAACAAAATAAAAGTAAAATTGATAATACCGTTGGAAAGCATATTAGATGAAGCAGTTTTCATGAGATTTGCCAGTTTCCAGGATTCTTTTTAAAAGAGTAGTAAAGTTTTAGAGATTTTCAGTCAATGTTTGAGCTGATGTGAGGGTCTTCGGATGGTACTTTTTAAGAACCCAAGTACACTATTCTTATAGGAAATTTAATGTTGATACCGAAAATGAGGTTGAAAGTTAAAATTAAATGAGGCAAAGTGGAGAAATCCGAGTTTAAAATGAAAAAACACGGTATTCCTGAAAAAACCTTTAAAAAATCATATCTCGAGTACGGATTGAGATAAAAATATGCGGTTGGTGGCATTTAACTCCATTTTTGATGTAGTTTCACCTGAATTTTTTTTGCATGTGCGAGGGACTCACCCTGTCAGTTATTTTTTTTTTCTCATGATTGGGTTGTCCCCCACCCTCCTGGATCAATTCCAATAGGCGTGACTCTTATTAACGAAGGCTTGCCTATAAGAAATAGCTACAGAGGGACGTCATAAAAACTGCGAAAAAATCCAAAAATTCAAAATCTTTTTAGGGTGGCCGGGGTTTTTTTTAGTGTGGGTTTTTGCCATAAAATTGGTTTTAAACTCTTTGTACTAAAATTCCTCAAATTTCAATAAAATTTTACATATTAAAAAAAATTGGTCATTTAAGAAAATTTCTTCATACGATCATGCTGCATGACTGGAAGTTTTCTTTATTTATATTCGATATATTTGGACATCCCCATCATTTTGAACAGGAAAATAAAGAATTGAACGATTAGAAAAATTTATATGCTGCGTCAAAAGACGTGTCACTCTGCACGTTAGCTGTGTGCTAATATGAAAATCACACCAATTCTAATTGGTATAAAATCCAATTTCGACAGCGTTTCTGAATTTCAAATTTGATTTTCATGAGAATAACAAATGGTGACATTATTTCTTTTTCCTGTATTCCTATATTGTTCATATATTTTGTCAATTTTCGTCATATTTAGCATCTTTCTTCAGTGAAATTTTCGGTGATATTTGGAAGCTTGAGATTGTATTATAGCAACAGTTTTTCCAACTGTAGATCCTATTGTTGGTTTTTTTGTTTCGTTTTTTTTTAACAAAAAGAAACAAGAATTATTGTTGATGGAATTAACTTGAGTTTACAGACAGACCATTGATCCGCAATCAAAGACTAAATAATTAAATCCTCTACAGATAATTTGTAGTTTTTTTTTTCTTTCTGTAACTTTTTCAACCATCCAAAAAATTCAAATTGAAAACTCAACACACTGTTTCCATTAGTTGTATGATTATATTTACAATTATAATTTATTTATATTTACCTACGAACCAGTTTTGGCTCAAAAAATTAGATTATTTTTCATTTCCCCGATTTCCAATCTAGACATCATTCTGTACTGAATTAAACAAAAATACGTAAATATGATGACCGGAAGATGTCTAAAAACGAGTTTTTACTTTTACTAGCTCAACTCAAAAATGAATTTTTTTTTTCTCTCAATAAATGAACCGTTTTTCATCAAATTCCGTTTTCTCAAAAACTAATTAACAGATTTCTTCTAGATTTTGATGGATCCAAGCCAGAGGTATCTAATAATAGATGAGATGAACAGAAATTGTGAGTACAATTATTAATGTACTCGTACCTAATTGTTTTGTAGTTTTTCGAATTTTTTTTTTTTTTTTTTTTCAATTTTAATCTGGAATCATTACACTCAAATTGATATTCTTTGTCATTTAATACCCCCATATTTTAAATCTTTGAGATGAGTTTAGAGTTGAAAAAAATCCAGTGTTTTATAAATTAGTTTACTACGAAAAATGTAATATCTTGCGCAAAATTGGGCTAAAGATGATAAAAGTTGGCTAATGTATCAATTAACCAAGTCAGTGGTGTTAGAAGGGAAAAAAGTGAAAAATGCAGTAAAAAATCCTAAAATGTCGATCCGATTGAAAATGTGAAAAAATTGATTCTTAATATAAAGAAAGGGTACATGAAGGAAAGAAGAATAATCATAAATACATTTTTATTATCTACTAAGGGTTCGGAAACCTTGACAGTGCTGGTAAAATTGTATCAGTCAAATCAAATTAGCACCAGTAGGAAGATCGTCTACAGTAGTTGCAATGGTTCCATGGCACGCAGTAACGACGGCTCGGGTACCGGAGCCTGCAGATGGCGATTCTTCTGTTGTTGTTGATGTTGCTGTTTGTGTTGATGAGTTTCACTTTGTTGACTTCGTTGGACTTGAAGTTACAGCCGTTCTTCAACACGGGTTTCCGCAGATTCGAGTGAACGTGACCACAGGTTTCTGACCGGCCCTGTAAACTGAATGAATTAGAAACTTGTGGGTTAACTAACGCTAAGGACGCGGCTACGAAATAATTAATGAAATTCTAGGGGTCTTGTTAAGAAGACCCACCAGGCTACGGAGCAGTGTTTCGATCCTGGAGGGTTTTGGTGGAAAAAATTCAGAAACCCCGAAAATCGATAGTAATGAATATTGCGGTTCTATTACCCCAACTTAAAGCGAAAACTAGTAGAAATAAGATAAATAGAGAAGAAAAACATAATTTTGAGGTTTAATAGTTTCATTGATGGAGTTGGCTGGAAAATTGGTAAAAATAACGAGATTTTGGTCAAATGGATGGTGATTTTTAATTTTATAAAAACCCACGGAATATTTCATTTCAGTTTTATTTATTTTTTTTATTTTTTTAACTTTGAGAGCGTGGCATTTTAATGAAAACTTACCATTACCTATTTGTAATAGTTAATAACGAAGATCGATAATAATGGGAATGTAACATCCTTCAAACGATAGGTATATATAAATGTCGGAAACGGTTAATTTTGTGTACCCCACCCATCTCACAACTATTAAAACATCGGTACATCAAATTCATAGGGCAGCATCATGACTTTGATTTCTGAGGTGATAAATTGTTCGAGTTATTGCACGAACACAATGCAAACTAACCTTTTGTAGCGTGAAAGCAAAAACTACTAAAAATAGAACTTTTAACCGATCGGCCTGGTTTTAATCTCAATCGAGACAGAAATTATCCTCTGCGAATGTGGATTAAACTTGGTTTACGGTAACACTAGCTCGCTACAGACGTAGGTTTATTAGTCCTATTTTACTCAATGTTCATGTTCGATTTTCTCTAAAATCTTATATTTATACTTTACTTTTAAACTTTATACACCAATTATTTATACTATTAAACTGGTATGTAGTGCTGAATTAAACTAATTCAAAACAGATTTGAATCAGTAGATTGAGGAAATACCCCTTATTATTGGAATCACAGCTCATTTATTTGAGAAGAGAGTGTCGAATTGTTTCATGCATAATAAAATAAAAGTGTATACCTATAAGAGTATTTTAGGAAAGTGTTAATAATCGAGCTGATTGATTTTGATGAGGTACTTACTTGTCTTTAGTCGGGTGGCCAAGAGATTTGATGATAAATTGCAAATTTCTGTGATTTGGGGCGCAGATATAACCAGCAAAATGACCGATGGGCTTGTGGATACCATTCCAGCTGTAGTTGTGGGTGTGGTAGTCGTAATCAGGTGCATACACGAGTGGTCCGTGGGAGTCTGGGTTGTATCCAGTATGGTGTGATATCGAGGTGCCTCCGTGTCCGTGACCATGAGGATGACCTTGGCCATGGGTATGTCCATGGTCATTATCATTATGATGATCTTGGTTGTGACCATCTGGATGGCCTTGGTCGTAACCATGGTATCCGTGACCTTGGTCATGGCCATGGGGATGACCGTGATCGGGACCATGGCTAGTGTGGGAATGAGAGTATTCACCTGATCCGTGAGGTTTTTGTTTGCCTGGAATTCCATCGTAGTGGGATTCAGAATGGTGACTAAATCCATGTCCTCCAGGATGGACATCCAAGGGTTTCTTATGGTGGGAATCTATGTGAGCTCCATGATGTGGTCCATCAGGGAGAATTTGGGTATTACTGGATGATTGAGAAGATGAACCAGAATCACTTATTGGCCCTTGTCCATGTGGCCCACCGGGGTGAATGTGGATATTACTGGAAGATTGAGAATATGAACCAGAGTCACTTATAGGCCCTTGTCCATGTGGCCTACTAGGGAGGATTTGGGTACTGTACGAAGTAGAAAATGAACCAGAACCATCAATTGGTCCATTAGGTCGATCAAAACCTGTGTGAGATCCACGTGGTTTATTATATGATGCACCGTGAGAGAATGAGCCTGACCCTTGCCCAATAGGTCCGGTTGGATAACTACCGTAGGTATGAGATTCTGAATATGATCCAGTTTCATATCCTCCCGGGTGGCCATCTACGGGTATATTATGTTGATTTTCTGTGTGAGATCCGTGAGGTCCTTTTGGGTGACCTTGAGTTGTGTGGGATTCAAAATCGTTTCCATGAGGTCCAGGACCGTATGTTCCGGAATGTGTTTCAGTTCCATATCCTCCTTGGTGGCCATCTACGGGTTTATTAGGTTGATATTCTGGGTGAGATCCGTGAGGTCCTTTTGGGTGACCTTGAGTTGTGTGGGATTCAAAATCGTGTCCATGAGGTCCAGGACCGTATTTTCCAGAATGAGTTTCAGTTCCATATCCTCCCTGTTGGCCATCGACGGGTTTATTAGGTTGATATTCCGTGTGAGATCCGTGAGGTCCTTTAGGGTGACCTTGATTTGTGTGGTATTCGAAACCTGTATCGTATCCATTTGGTCCTTGTGGCCCACCTGGGAGAATTTGGGTGCTGTACGACGAAGAAAATGAACCTGAATCATCTATTGGTCCATTAGGTCCATTAAAAACTGTTTGAGATCCATGTGGTTTATTATATGATGCACCGTGAGAAAATGAGCCTGACCCTGGCCCAATAGGTCCGGCTGGATAACCGTACGTATGAGATTCTGAATATGATCCAGTTTCATATCCTCCCGTGTGGCCATCTACGGGTATATTATGTTGATTTTCTGTGTGAGATCCGTGAGGTCCTTTTGGGTGACCTTGAGTTGTGTGGGATTCAAAATCGTGTCCATGAGGTCCAGGACCGTATGTTCCGGAATGTTTTTCAGTTCCATATCCTCCCGAGTGGCCATCAACGGGTTTATTAGGTTGATATTCTGGGTGAGATCCGTAAGGTCCTTTAGGGTGACCTTGATTTGGTCCATGTCCATATGGCCCATCAGGCTGACCTGTGGTACTGTGGGATTCAGAATATGAGAACGATCCATCGATCGGTCCATTAGCGCCATTTTTGTCTAGTGGATGACCATGGGTTATAGTTTCAGAGTATGAATTAGTTCCTTGTCCACCGGGAGATATGCCGGTTGATTGTGCACCACTACCAATACGGTAATGGCCATCTGGAGACCCATCAACATTACTGTACGATGATGAAGATGATCCGTAATTGTCTGGATGACCAGCAATCAACCCGGTGCTGTAATCGGGAGATCCACCATGCCCATAGTGAGTTTTATCTTGACCGTTTTTGCTATAAGATCCGTCTACACCATGTTTTTCAGGCTGACCATAGGGTGTACTTTCTGGTCCATATCTATATACTGTACTGATTCCATAAGATACATCTTTGCCAGGAATTTTGGATTTTTCTCCACTGTACCAGTCAGGTTTGTAATCAGTTGATGTTTCAGAGTAGAAACCCCCATGTGGTTTTTCTTTACTATCTTCCGTCACTGAATAAGACCCTTTATGGCCGTGTGGACCAATGCCATCGATACCAAAATCTCCACCAGGATAGCTTTCAAAGTGTGTTTCCGATTTTGTTGGTCCACCTGGTATATAACCTTTTGAATACGAGGTTTTATGGCCATCAGACTTGCCTGGATGTTTGTGTTCGGTTGATGAATAATATCCCCCCTTGCCATCTGGTCGGTGATTATGCTCTGAATAATCACCTCCGAGGTGATATCCAGTTGAATCATCATATGACCCATCAGGGTACGAGCCCGTGTTATCAGGATAGCGTCCTTGTTGAGTGGAACTGTGAGATGAAGATTGGGAACCGTGTGGCCCATTTGGCCAGCCATGCTCAACGGCTGAACTGGACGACTCGGAATGGGAACCACGTGGGCCATGAGGTTTGCCATATTGAGAGCTTGAACTGGACGACTCGGACTGGGAACCATGTGGACCATGAGGTTTGTCATATTGGGAGCTTGAACTGGACGACTCCGATCCGCTTCCGTCAGGGCCATGAGCGCTACTGGATGACTGGCTGTACGTTCCACCAGGATGGAGACCTATAGGGCCACTTGATCCACTCGAACTTTCTGAGTAAGTTCCGTCATAATCACCAGGATAACCACCATGGCCTCCACCATGCGGTCCATGTCCTCCATGAGATCCATGTCCTCCATGCTTATCATCATCTAATGGATAGCAGTGACATTTACCAATAGCCTTCCCAGACCCATCAATCACATAAACCTGATTATGTTTGTCCAAACATATTTTTGCGTCTTTATCACGAGAGAATACGATGAAATTGCTCGTGACTACTGCATTGCTCGCTGATACAACATGTATCGTTGCTACGATTCCAAGCTGAAAAAATAAATTGTATAAAATTAAAGTTTATTGTTATAAAAGTCTCAAAAAAATATGCAGTAACAAAATCTGTGTACATTATTTCATCAATTCCTTCTACATTTAAATGGTTTATTTCACTTAATGATTTAAAAAAAATTGTAAATAGTCGAAGTTGTGATCTACTGTTACATTATTGTTTTTCTAGCTTTTGTTTGAAATTTAAACAATTACCTTTCTGTATACACCATACCAGGTTCAGATTAATAAGAAGTTTGTAATACTCAGTATATCGTTGGTTATATATAGTCAGTATTAACAATAAATCCCCCCCTCTCTCTCTCTCTCACTCTCCTTCCTTCCTTTAGGTGTCGAAATTTTGCAGTGTAAACGACCAACAACTACCTACATGTATTTTCATAACTTCTACCAAATTATTATGAAACTATAATATTAATCCGCAACAGTTACAAAATTTTACTTACTATACATTCAATGTTTTATTCAATCAAGGTTAATGATTTTAAATGATGATCTTGTTATTAATGCAGATGTGACGGTTTAGATTAACATTTTTACATTACATTGTTGATCGGAAAAAATAAAACGGTTGTGACAGTTTTTTTGAAAATTGGGGAAAACTCATTTTAATTTGGAACTTTATATACATGGAAACTAATGTCCATTAAAAAATTTTACTCGAGCTGTTTTATTTTCATAGTGTTTTATATTAAAACAACAATTAAATCAAGAGATTTTAAGATAGAATTCTCTATAAGTTGTAGACATGTGACTAAATTATTTTACTGCATTTTAAGTAGGAAACCAAACGTTTCGAAAGTATCATCCTAAGGCAGTTAAGTAAACGGATCTCCGACAAATGTGGATTTCGGCCCTAAAAGAGTATATTTTCACAAACCAGGGAAATGTACGAGTACGTTTCTGCTTGTACATCTGTCTGTCTGTCTGTTAGTAATTCAAGTGCAGCATTCCGACCGAAAAGTCTGAAAAGCTCTTGTGTGGAGTCAGATTTCAAGATCTAACTGTAAAGCTCGACCAAAAAGCTCAGACGAGTCATAATCAGGAATTTTGAGGGGACAACAAATAAAAATACCTAATTTGTTATTTTTTTAATTTTTTCCTCTCCAAAATCACGGAATTTTGGCGAAATTTAAACAAGTTACTTGTTATTCGAGTTCAAGTTAAAACCCGTATTAAACTAAGAATAGCTTTTGAATATTTAAAATGTTGTTTAAATCTTAAATTTTCAGGTTTTTTCACCGAAGAGAACAGCACCACATTTTTAGACGAGACGTTCGCGAACAATCAAGTCCAGACACGAGACTTTAGACCCTGACTTACTCTTTAGTTCGAATACCCACTGCGTGGCCATTCCCAGCGCTCCAGTCGCCAAGAGATTTTACATAGATCAGTTTTCTGCTTAGATTAGTGGTCTGGATGCTCGCTAAGCTCGCATCTCAAAAATACATAACATCAAGTAGTCATTCCCTTAGTAGGAATTCAGATTAGTTGGTCAGGGTCTAGAGTCTCGTGTCTCAAATTGATTGTTCGCGAACGTCTAGTCATTTTTAGTTGAATACATTATGGGCCAGTTGCATGATGCCGTTTCCAGGTTACACTGAAATTTTCGAGTTGAATATCCTTCAACTGAGAAAAATTTTAGACGTTTCGACTACCATAAAATCTCACTATTTCTATTTCAAAAAGACGCTTGATTGAAGAAAAAAGAAACCATAATTATTTTCCAA